>JAOBAS010000072.1:81466137-81494938 GCA_025311575.1 Elanoides forficatus | reverse complement strand
GGTGGTATTATCAGCCACCCCTCCGAAATGAGCCACGTCACCGCAGCCCCACATCTCCCACCAGCCCCTCTGCACTGATGCTTCCCGGCATTAGCTACCGCTCTTTGCGCCAAAGAAAACGTCCTCGCCACCTTCTTATGAACCAGGTGCAATGATGTCCCCAGGTCACTTCCCGACCCCTCTGTTCCCATCCCATCGCCCCTTTGAGAGCTCATCTTTTGGTTCTCCCTCTACACAGCAGCACACGGAGCGACCGCGCAGGCGCGTTCGAGGCAGAGCTTCAGGTGAGATGCCTCCATCTGCACACATGCAGGCTGTGCAGCCCCCAAAGCCCCCGTACCTCCCTTTCCCACTCATGTCGGTGGGACTCCCAGCTGGGTCACCTCATTTTAAGAGTGAAAGAGTTAACCTAGACGATTTGCCCTCCTGGCATATCACCCTGAGGCTGTCAGGTTGAGCAGAAACTGTACCCAACCGAAATCATGGAGGTGGGAGCTATTATCCATCCGTGGGCTCCATCATGCACGACGGAAGGAGATAAATATCGGCTCTAACGGCCTCAAAACTGACAACTCTCTTTAAGCAATGCCATGGCTGGGTTCTTTCACAACCCCAGATGAAGCATCCCAGCTCACGCAGCTGCAGCCAGGCAGGGTACTGCCCGATGCCACCACCACGTGTCCCTGCCGTGCGCTGCGCTACGCCGAGAAGCAAAGCTCCTCTGTGCAGTGGTGACAAAAAGTGCCGCCACTACCTCGACGATAACAAGAAGATCGTGAACCCAGCTCCAGGGTTCCCAAAGCTTCATCTTTAAATGAATGCAAGTGCCTGACCTCTGCGCAATCCTGATGGGAAAGGCGTTTTCCGACCGGCTCCTGCTGGCTGCTGGGCACCAAGTCAAGGCTCTGATGGTGACAATGTCCACAACTGCTATGAGCAATCATATATTTTTAATCCTTTTCCTTCAGGACATATTTATCGACACATCCCTAAGCCCCTGCTCAGGACTGGCTACCAGTCAGGGAGAGGAGAGAAGCAGCAGTGCCAGCGGAGCGGAGCCAACCACCTCTTTAATGAACGTTAATCCCATTCTTTAGCGCACTATCGGATGTGACCAAGAGCTCCGCGGCTGATTTCCAGCTTCCTACGTGCACAGAGAAGCAGCCTGGCAGAAATACCGAGTCGCACTATTGATTTTCTGTCTACCAGAAACGCCGGTTATAAATATTCTGTCATTAGAGGCAGGACTATCCATTAAGACAGCGAGCTGGCTGCGGCAGGCAAACCAGCGGGGAGTTTTGGGGTACCAAGTCCCAGCTGTCCAAGTCATGGACTTCAGGCTGCTTCACTGGCAAGCAGCGCCCGGCTGATCCACAGCAAGAGGAGTGAACTTTATTTACGGCACAGGACTTCTGATCAGTCTGCAGGGAGGGTGGAGAGGCCAGCTCATAGGGGACGGTGGAGACCATTGCTGGCTTCGTGCCCTCAGGCAACCTGGTCCCTTTGGAGGTCCCTGGCACCTCCCAGGGGCTGCCCTCCCCAGCCCAGAGCTCCCTGTGGGTCTGCAGCAAGTTTCCAGACTCACATCCGTGGAGCTGACCCCAAACACACTCCTAGGTCCAAATGTCGAGGTTGGGAAAGGGTCTCCATCCATCATGGCCTCATGACTCCCGCGAGGTTTGGTTCAATGCAGTTGTGGCCACTTCCATCCTGAATGGCAGAGCTCTGAGCCGCGACATGGCAATGAACTTGAGACAACCCCAAAGCAACACCGACACTAGCGCAGCTGGTCACCATCACACCACACGTCCGCTCAGAACAAAGCCTCAGAAGACGACAGAGCAATAGGAAAAGCAAAAAAGACAGAGGGACACCCTCCTAATATTAATCCTGGGCAAATGAATTCACTTTCCTATAGAAAAACAAATTTTAAGTCATCTAAAGGTTCGCAGCACGGCTCCAGGAGAAACTAAAGATGACCATCAGGAAACAAGCAACTTGTTAGTCAGGCTACTTCCCAAACTGTGATCAAAATTACAGGGTATTAGAAGTCACAAAGGCTTTGTGGCTGTTCTCCTCTCAGTGCAGCTCCAGCCACTGCTCGCTGAAGGTACCTGGCAGCTGAAAGGCACCATGTTTAGTTGCACAAAGAAGCTGCTAATGCAACACTGGAAGCCTTGAATTATGGCTCTCAGGAACCCAATTCTGCACCATTACCCTCTATTTATGTAATTCCTAGGGACCTTCTGGAGGCATTAATTCCTGAAAAGAAAAACACAAACTACAGACAGAATAAACGCAACGTGCTGTCGTTACCCGAGGAGAGCACGAGGAGCTCCGCATTGTATCTTGGAAAAGGCAACCCTTCCTCAGGCTTGCAAGCAAGTCCCGGGCAAGCACCCAAGCCCCGATAGCGAATCCTCTGGGAACAAGCACCGATCCCACGGGAAAAGCCACCACGCCATCTCCTAGCTCTTGGTCACGGCCGCAGCCCCACTGGTGAACCCCACGCAGATCTGCAAGGACAGGCAGCTTTTCTTTTTCTCCTATTTTCTCTTGCTTCCGCTGGCGACGCTTTTGGATACGCTTTGGCAGCAGAGGTTGGAAAAGTCACTGGAGGGAGCTGTAGCTGCTCAGTTACGGATGCTTTTCCCTGTTTTCCATGCTGCTCATGGTGGGGAGCTCTCTAAAGGTCTGCGAACCAGATTTTAGCTGTTGGAGACATGCTACGCTCCTGCGAGCTTTGGGTTAGCCCAATTTCTTGTGCCCTCCCGGGGCTCTGCCAGACCCAAAGCTGCTCCTGCCACCGCATCACCCAGAGAAGGGGCTGCGGGGAGGGCAAGGGGGCTGGGGGTTTCTCTCTGCTGTGTGTTCATTAACTTGTGTAGGAATAACCGATCACCTTAATTTAACTGCATTGCTTAAGCACCCCAGATAGACTACTGAGTTAATTATATTGACTTATGCTAAGCACTCAATTTAAATTGTGCCACTGACGCACACTCAAAAACCAATTTATCCAGTGTAAGGCAATTACTGGAGGTTTGCAACTTTCTGGGAACTACATTGCTGTTATTTCCCACAGGGTTTTTGCTGCTGACCCAGGACTCTGAAAGTCTTGCGCTGCAGTGACGGGGGCTGCAGCTGGCTGGGGGCAAACTCCTTCTCCCAAGCAAAGAGGAGAAAAGCAAAAGCAAAGATGAACTCATGCTGTCATGCAAGTGATGGCCAGTTTTAGCTATTCTGAGTGGTTGGGTTTTATTCTCCTCTTCTTTGGACACAAGCAGATGAAAGACGGTACATGGCATAGGACACCAGAGGCACCCTGCCCCGCTGCCAGGCTCCCACCCCAGCTCTTCTTTACTTACTGGTACAGGAGGAGGCCAGGAAAAAGGGGCACAGAGCCCTGTAACAACTCTATGGACTATTTTTAAAGCAACCCAAAAGGAATATGTATTTTGAGCTTTGGGTTTGATCCCCACCCATTAACTAAGTATCCTGCCATCATCTGGGGGCTTCTTAAGCAATGGCACAGGGCTAGAAAGCAGAGAAGCAGGGATGCTCACAGCACTTGTCCAGCTGAGCCCAGTCTGGGATCTACCAAATCCCATCTCCTGATCTCTAACCTGCTGTGGACTCTCAGGAACCAACACGCAAAGTAGGTTCCCATATGGCTGCTCTGGGGCATCTCACCTGGGCAGCCGGGACAGAATTGGTCTCACCTGTAGCCACATGCAACACCAGCGTGGCACTTCAGCTTGTTCTCCAGATGTTCTTTATGAGCAGTAGTGGAAAAATCAATATTTCTAAGGCACAACCTCAGCTGAAGGCAGACAGCTAACAGAGGCCAGATGAATCACATGCCGGAGCTGCCTTTGCCTCTGCCTTGACCATGAACGGAGCTTTAGGGACCAGCTCGGACACCTAGGCGGTTGGTTGCTGGTGTCAGCCAATGTAGCTTCAACCCCTGGGGTCCACAAACAGCGTGAAAACCAAGCTGGGGCTGAGAGAGGGGCCAAGCACAGTTTGGAAAACCAGGATGAAGATGAGTGCTTGGGTGCTCTGATGGGGATGGCCAGAGAAGAATCTGGACAAGCCAGTCTTGTTTTGTTGTTTGACATGAAGAGCAAGTATAGGAAAAGAGAGATTGACTTCAGAGTCCACAAGGATTTCCCTGGGGCTCCAGCTACACCCAGTTTAATACGAGGCAGCGCGTTGCTCTGGTCTGGTGCAACTCCTGCAGGCCCAGGACCCTGCCATCGGCGCTGGGGTTTGCTTCTGCTGCTCTGGTTTACCTGGGGATAGTTCGGGTCTGGTGCCCTGGACCGGCAGAGCCTTAGCTCTGCCCTGGAAAGGCATCGTCCAGTTTGCTTCCACCCCAAAACCTTGGAGACCCTTCCACGGGGCAAACCACGGCTCGGCAAGGGGAGGCAGCTGGCAGAGCTGCCTCGGGAGCTCGCTCACGTGCAGCATCTCCCGGTGAGACCAGAAAATGCCCTGCGCCCGCAGGGACAAGCATGGAGACGTCCCTGCTCCTGGAATATATCCCGAGGATGTGGCAGGAGCAGTCAGGTCTGATGCATAATTTTCAGAGCTGAAGTCCCTGGACTTGAAAATTTTGGGGAAGAGAGACCAAGGACAAGAGGAAGGAAGGAGAAGCAGGTAATTTTAATGATCTCTCTGAAATGATACCGACTGCTTAATTTTCAGCTTTCACAAAAGAAATATGGAAGCTGCAAGCGGGAGCGGGGAGGGAGTGACAGAGCAGCTGCAATCAAGCACCGGCTGCGGAGCTCTGCGGTGCACTGAAATATTTGTGAAGAAAATGTCCTTCTCCATTATTAATGGGTCTAATTATTTATTTACACAACTCTGCAAACAGCTGCTCACAAAATGCGTTAAACCTTGTCATTCAAAACACTAATGGGAGATGGAGAGACAAGCAACGAGGAGCATTGCTGCAGACCCTGGGCAGGGAAACAGCTTGTTCAACAGGCAGAGAGCGGCTGCTTTATTCCTGAATGAAAAACTCCGCGTTCCAGCTTGGGAAGCACAGCTTTGCTCCTGACAGTAACATTTTTGGAATTGTATTAAATAAAGATCTGCTTCTCAAGAACATCGGAGTTGAGAGCTTCAAATGCTGCTCTGATAATTATGTGCTCCTTGCCGGTGCTTTTTCTGTCTTCTTTTCCTTGCACTGCACCTTTACAACTCCAATACCCACTTATAGGAAAATCCTGAAAGTGGGTAGAGGCATTCAAATGTCTTCCCTCAAAGAAAAGAAATACCTTGAAGACACCACTCACAATTCAGATCCACAGCACAGAGTACAAACCTCTTGGGACAAGGCCACATTATCTCCTGTCCTGATACTCCACCCTATGATATTTTTTTAGCATCCTCCCTCCCAACAAAAAGCTCTTATTTTCAGTTGGAAACCCAGAAACAGAAAGAGGTTTTGTTGTTTCATCAGAATTGCTCTTTGTTTGGGGTTTTGCTTTCGGCAGCAGACCGTCCCTGCCCAGCAAGGCTCGGCACAGAGGCACCGTTGACCCCAGCCAGCCCCAGGCACCCCACCGGCCGGTGGCTTCCCGCTGGGTGCCATCACATCCATACCACTGTGTGCCCTTCCCAGGCAAGCACAAGAAGGCTGAGGGTAACTCTTCCCTGTCCCCAAGGGCCTGCCTGTATCAGGGAAGTCTGCACCAACCAAGGGACCCTCTAATAGCAGAGGCTCTGCAAGTGAAGTTTGATCTGGAAAGAGCTCTCGCGTCTCATAACCAACCGTAGGATCCCTGTAGCGATGCTACAAGCATTGCCTTGGCTGGCAAAGGAGAGGGGAATTCCCTCTGCCATGCTAAAAAGCCTTTGAAGTAGGTAGCAAGGAAGGAGGGAAGGAGAAAAAAAATTAATTAATGGGAGCCAGAAACCTACCAGCAAAGAGCATCCTTCCCGTCAGCATCTCGGCCAGGATGCAGCCGGCCGCCCACATATCGATGGCTTTGGTGTAGTTGTTTGGCGAGAGGAGGAGGCGGGGGGAGCGATACCATTTTGTTACTAAGCCTTCGGAAAGGTAACCCTGAAAAAGCAGAGATAGAGACGTCAGCAACCTTGCAAGAGAGCTCCTCCGCTCCTCCCCGGTCAGCCCTCACTGCCCACCGTGGCCCCACCGTCGGATCCTGCAGAGAAACCTGCCCACCACGTTTGTGCTGCATCGATGGCAGGCTCCAGTTGTATATCTTGCAGGAAGCAAAGGAGTGAGACATACACCACTGGAAACACAGATGCTTCAGTGCTCCAGGAGGCAAAGCACTTGCTGCTCCCCAAAAACTTATTTGCTGTTTGTCACCATGGTATTGAAGCGTCTTCTGCAAAGGACAGATGGCTTTAATAGCATAGATTTGCAGATCATACTTGCAAAAGTTATTTCAGGTCACTGTTAGAGGACTCAGATCTATTATATAAATCCCAGTTCTGCCATTTGAGACATTTTGGAAGTTAAGCACATTATTTAAGTACTTTGCTGGGTCCCAGCTGTAAGCCAGCAGCGTGTGAAGGAAGCCTTTCCCAGCTCAGTACCCCAAGCACAGTACTTAGATTTCCAAACGTTACCAGTTTGCAATGTTTTGCTGATTCCATCTCTAGTTAATCCTGTATTTATAGTCCCTCCATAGCTACCTAAACCACTGCTAACCGCAAGCTACGTACCGCTGAATTCCCCTGGATCCGACTCCCAACACTGACGCTGAAAGTGAATTTGCAAAGGGCAGGAGCTCCCAGGGGAGCCCACGCAAGAGCAGCTGCCCGTGGGTCAGCCCAGCGAGAACCAGGGGGGGACACAAGACTGGAGCAGAGGTGGCAGGGGGAGCACGCAGGGCTCCCAAGCGGGCAGCGCTCAGCAGGATCCGGCCTCGCACAGAAGCCAGGCGAGTTCGTCCCACCTGCATCCTCGGGATGCTGCTGCAGCGAACCCTGCTTCGGTTCGGGGCATGTGCTGGGAACCGCGGACGAGCCCAGGCAGCATCTCACAGGGGCGAGACGTGGGATCTCGTAATAAAGAGGAAAACAAGGGAGCAGGTGGAAAAAACAGATTTAGGGAGGAACATCACTACCATGTGGAAGGAAAGCCTCCCGGACCAGCAGATGTCTTAAAGCGTCGCTGAGCGGGTAATACAGCCCCGCAAGGGCTCCTAGCCAAGACTCTTGAAAATAAGACGCCGTGGGATAAGTGGGGAAGCCCTTCTGGGGATTAGCTGGCTGACGCGGAGCTAGGAAACCCTGCCCTTTCTGCACTGAGCCTCAGTCCTGCCTAATAAATGGCCCCCCTCCCTTGCCACCCGACCGCTGGGGCCCCAGCATCGCCTCCGGCAGCCGGGTGCTGTGGGGCAGCTCCTCATCCTCCGTCCTACTTTGCTTACAGTGAGGATGGTCGGTTGGGATGCTTGACCTGGTTTTAAAGGAGATGCCCTCAGCAGCACCCCCATGGGACAAAAGACAGAGCGCCGCCGTCTCTTTGGACCGCAGCCCTCCCGTTCCTGAACTCACCCGGGAGATTTAACACAAGTGCCAAGCGCTCAGCAGCTCCCGCTGAAATCAAGGGGATGCGTTCAAGCCTGTAAATAACACTGGCATCTTGAGGGATGCCCCAGCACCCCCCCGCTTAGCTTGCCGGCCAAGCTCCGGATGCGCGGGTGCCCTGCCGGGGTTGGACGTGAATGGTTATTTCATCAGGATAATGCTGGAATATTCAGAAGTGGTATTTTCTATGTTAAATATAACACATGAACAGAACGAGGTAGATTGAAACACAGTAGAAAAGACAAAATAAATGAAATCAGAAAGTTGAATTGCATTTAAATGCCCTGAAGCATTTGGAGGGTATCAAAACGCAGTAAAAGCATAAAAACTCAGTCAAAAACTCCATCCTAACTGATATAGTTTCATAAACTGTTTTCAATTGCAATATAACTGCGATTCTCCCATCAGAAATGATGCAACCAGGTTGATTTTTTTTTTTAGTTCTTACTCCTAATTCCTTTTTTACTCTTTATTGCTCATGATGAGAAGGGCTGCAGCAAAGAAGCTAACAGGACTCTTTACCCTCCTAGTTTCCCACACCCCAAGGACCAGCATCTCCGAGCATCCCTGCACAGCGGCGGATATGCCAGCCCACCCGCCTCTCCTCCCACGGCACCGGGGGAAATTTCTTTGTGCACCATCATGAGGTTTTTTACTGCTCCTCTTTCCCCAATGCAGGTTTTTGTTCCAATTTTCAAACATTTAAGTTGTCAAGTTTTTAATCATAAAGGGTTTGCTTTTAAAAGAACATTTTAATTTTGGTCTTCTTAAGATAAGTTGTAATGGAGACTGATTAGCTGAGACGTTTCATTTAATGCTGTTATATTTTTGCTAATGCTGCTGAACCAGAACCAGCACAAAAGCTCCCAGGCATTATCCGATCAGACTGCTGCTTTTTGGCTACTGCAATTATTCCCAGCAATGGAGACACTGGTGCTTATTGGGAAACCCTAAGAAAATAAACTTTGGGATTAGTCATCCAGGGCAATTCCTGGCTGGAGCAATTTCTTCCCCTTCCCGGCAAAGGAATGCCACTCTCCTTACAGATTTAACGCTCGGTTCATACGTTTCTCCTCTTTGACAGCAAGATGGATCTGAGTTCTCGGGGGTGTGTGCACCATGCAAAATGTATGAGCAATATACTGCAAATACCTATACGTTGCAACAAACCAAACCTTTTCGTCCCCAGGCGTCTCTTATGTATCAGAGAAAACTCCCTGCAAAAACCCTGAATATTTCGGACGTATCTCCAACCCCTCCCCTGCCGTGTGAGGTTACTGGTGATAATTAATTAGCAGCGCTTCTTATCGTGCTTCCCTCTTCTGTCACCCATCACCGTGTAACTGACTGTCGTCTCCCTGCTTCCATCTGCTGAATAACCCAGACCATCGGGTCACCCACCAAAAAAGCCCAGGAAGGACCCGCGGAGAGGAGCAACCGACAGCTTCTCTCCATCCCACCGCCTCACAGACCACACGCTTGGACCCCCCCTTGCTTCCCACGGCATTCCGCTGCTGGGCTCTGGGTTATCCCTCCTCTTCCTCGGGGGAAAAATACTGCGAAGGGCTGATGGGGGGTTTGAAAAGCAAGACTTTTCCGACCTGTCCTCTGGCAGGAGTGGCTGGGGATGCTCCCTGGCCGGGCAGCACGGGACCCCAGTCCTGAGCAGCTTATACAGCCCCAACACCTACGTCTGCTCTGCCTCCACGGTGGCTAAAAACATGAGCTAGATCTTTATTTTTATAAAATACGTAAGGTATGTTCCTGTCCTACCACCTGGAGGAAGTAACTACAGTCTTGTGGACTATCAAGTCCTATGGAGAAATATGAGCACAGCTTTGGGAGCCGGGATCGTGCAGTTGCCGGCACGGCCGTGGGATCCACCTAAACCCGGGTTAGGTGTGGGCTCAGCTCTTGCCCGTGGTGCCAAGACTTACACGAGGGCATCAGCCATGCCAGGACGGAGAGCTCGAGCACCTCCAGCCATCACCTATGCAAAGCATGGCTTTAGCACAAGAATTTCATCATTTATGTAGCTTCAACCAGACAGAAAGAGCGAGAGCAGAAGCATATTAATTAGTTCTAATTAAGATGAATACATCTTCACGGCAACATTCTGTGGATTCAGCACAGCCCTTTCTGAACTGAAGAACCACTGGTGTCTCTTTAAAAACCAATATAACGGACTTAATTTAAAACCAGAAATAGTTTCAAGTCCAAGGCTTGCTCTCAAGCCCTCCCATGCTACTTTTTTTGCAATTTTCAAGTATGATTTTCCTGCTTCTCCTCTGCTCCTGCAGCATGTGCAGGAACAGCTCAGGCGATCTATAAAGGTGATGAATTCACTACAGGTAGGATAAGCATCAAGTCAGATCAAACAGCACAGCAAGGAAACGGAAAAGCAAAGAAAAATAAATGCTTTTTCTAATCTTTACACAAAACGGATTTCGTGCATTGCTTGTAACACCAGAAGGAGAAAGAATTTTCGGGCGGGTGCTGCTGCATCCCAGTGTCACAGCGGTCACGGCACGCTGGACCGCCTGCATCCCGAGCGTGCCGAGGGAAGCTGGCACGGCACGGCAGCACGTGGGGAGCACAGCAAGACCTGCCAATTCTCCGAAACAACCGTCACCCAAGGCCGGAGCTCCTCCTTGGAGCCGGAGGGACCAAAGGCAGGTCTCCCCGAGGCAGACACTGAAATTCAGGATCCCATCTACCACAAACCAAGCAGCCCCTAACGCTGCAACCCAAAGCTTCTCTCGAGAGTATTTCACACCAAAATCCATCTTCCCGCACTCAAAAGCTGCAGAGGTGCGGAGCAGGTGCCCGTGAACTGGAAATCCAGCAGGATCCAGCCACAGCCTGTGTATCCACACCTTGGTCCACAGCCAGGAATGGGATTTCTGCTGCTGCACCCGTGGGAGCCCGGTCGGCTCCTGCTGCAGGCGGCTGCAGTGCCAAGGTGAGGACTCAAAATAGCAACAACCCCGAGCTTTCGGAATAATCCTGGTGCAGCAGCAGGCTGGTGCCTCTTCACAGCATGCTTTTTAAGCTTCTTTTTTAAAAGGCAGGTAGGGCAGCTCTAGGAGAGGCTGGAAAAGACACCGGGTTTGCAGGAACATTGCTCCATAACAAAATAATAAAACTGCCGTCGTGCAAGGCTCCAGCAACGTGACGTGTGTTCTCATCGTTTTGGGATGACAGAGCGCATTTATTTCAGGACCGCAGACTGTTACGTGCTTCATCAGAGGACAGAGAAGGAGAATAACTGAGTCGGGGTCAGAGCGGGGAGGCTTCGCGCTGGCTGCACGGGGCCAGGGGCAGCTGCCCGAGGGTTGAACGTGGAGGGTGGTCCCCTCCGGGGTGAGTACGGGGCAACATCCCACATCCTCATCTCCTTTGAAGACCTCCTCATGATGACCCACTTGGGAATTTTATTATTTTACCAGATGAACTGGAAGCTATTATGTTTGCGCTGATCAGCAAGTACAAAACGAAGGGAGGACTTCAAAGGTTTGAAGACGTTCTGGAAACTATTTACCATGAGATCTCCCCCTAACAGGTCTTCTGCAGCCTCCTTAGCATGAAATCTCTGCCAGTTAATTCTGTAATTAAAGTTGCCAATAGGCAAAGGGAGAGAGGGTCCCCTAGCAGCCCCATGCAGATGCCCCCAAATGCTTTGGGGCACCAGGCAGAGCACCCAGACCCCCAGAAGAGGGACTCTCAGTATCTTGTACAACACAGGCAGGCTAGGGAGCATCCCACTTTGCTGTCTCGTCATCTGAGTAAAGAGACTCGGAACGTCTCAGTATCCCCATATCGCAGGAATTTCTGTTGTCTTCTCCAGACAGGACCACCCAACCCAACGGGTCCTCTCTGACCAGCGCTGGGCGACACGCCACATGGGATGCGCAGCCAGGGCTGAGTTTGCCCTCCGAAACATTTATTATTTTTAAGTCTAGACATTCATTGGTATTTGTCCCAATTTTGAACGCTTGACTTTGCTATCTCCCTGCTCTCCCATCCTGCCCCAAACTTGGAGCAGATCACATCTGGACTCTCATTTGGAGCCAAAGATATTTATTAAGGTGTAAGAGTGCGGATGGACGGATAGATGGGCAGCTAAACAAACCCAGGCAGCCTCTGAAGAAATGCAGGCAGGGGCTGGACCATGGGGGGAAGGCAGCGAGATACGGGCCAGGCAGGACCACGAGGCTGCAGATGGAGGGGGCACTGCAGAGCGCTCCGACGGTGAAGGCGAGATGCTTGCATTCAATAAGGAGGTGGTTGATGAAAAGATAAATGCTCGGCTTTGACTGTTTTGCATAAGGATAAGGACCTCGTAGAGGCCGGAGCTGCCCCTTACCTTCATCTCCGACACTCCTCCGCTCACCATTTGGGCACCAAGTCGCACGGCAAAGCGTTCGGATTACAAACAGCAGCGACTGAGGAAAAAAGGATTAATGTGGAGATGTTCTAGAGGGATGAACAGCAGGATTAGCGACTCCTGGGGACAGAAAGAGTAGTAAGAAGGAACAGAAAGGAGCCTGCATGGCTGGATGGAGAGAGCATCAGGGAAAGGACAGGGTGACAGAGAGAGGGGGACGCACAGGATCTTCTCCCGAGGGTCCTCTTCTGCTAGACCCGATATTCTGTGCCCTAAAGACATGTTTGCAAGTACGTGAACACCCAGGGAGCTTAGAAGCATGTTTCTCTGAGACAGGGCTAAAATTTAAGCTGTCAGGTCTAAGCAGCCTGTGAAGGTACAAACCCAGATCTGGAGCGACCTTGGCAGCTTGAAATTCATCTTGTTACGGCGAAGTTTCAAATGAACAGATGCCCCCGTGCTGCTCTTCTCACATGGAGAAAGGGATTTGAGCGGCAAACACCGGCCAAATGGTGGGACAAATGCAGGCGAAGCTGCTCTGCTTCAAAGCTGGTGGAGGCCAGCTCCCCGCTGTGGTCCAGGGCGTCTCCCAGAGTTGGAGAGCTCTCCCTTTCCCACCAAATTATCCTAATTAAAAGGTTGCCTGCTGCAAGCTATGTAAACAAGACACATTGCCAAGTAAGGGCTATTATTTTGGTGGTATATGTATTTCTAAACTGTGTTTAAAACTCTGCTCACAATCTACTGCAGTTATTATTTGCCATTTTAACACTCAGCAGGATGGTTTGGGATTTGAGAAAAATCGGGTCAGAAGAGCTGTGACCTTTTAGATGAATAACAACACACAACCTGCAATTTTCCATATTAGCAGAACCCAGCCATCAGTCTAAGCACATTCCAGATACAAAACACCCTAAGAGGTAAAAAAAACCCAAACGCTTAAGATGACCCTACCTTGCTGCAAAGGCTTGCAAGAAAACGTTACGCTAGAAGTATAGCTCTGCACTGCCTTCAGCGGTTTGGATCTGCTGGGTCTTTACAGCAGGATTTCATCTGCTTTTGGGCAGCTCTGCATTAGCACCTGCTGGTAGCACCAAAATTCAGGCTGTAAGGATCCCTGTCCTGCTTAATGCCAGTCGGCAGTGGAGTGGAGGCTCAGCAGCTTCAGATACGGTGATGTTCCAGTCCTCTCCCTCTTGCTGATGCTTTCTGCGAGAGCGCAGACCAAGGAGCTTATAAATCTGTATGAGCCCTTGAGGAAAGCGAAGGTTGAAAGGGAAATATGGAAAGGAATTGATTATTCTGAGTCATCTGAAAAGAGCTGGAAATCAAAGGCAGGACTGACCCAAGCCCCATTCAAGCCCTCCTGTCATACCTCTGCCTTTGCGGTGCCCATCACCTGGCTTGAGCAAACACAGTCCTCCCCATCACCAGAATTTACAAATATTATGATTTTATGAATTTTATGAATTTAAATGACATTATTTGTGGTGCTGGATGCTCACCACAGTGCTGCTATTTTCGGCTCTGCTCTGGAGGCATATTCAGGTCCCTCTGCACAGTGGGGATCTGCAGGTTTTTTGCACTGATGCTCTAGCCTCCTACCCCCAGGATTAATTGGAGGATGCTTATGCAATGGCATCTTGCAAAGATACAGCCTACCATGAAGCCGCAGCCCTGGTCATCCTCCTGACAGCTCTTTCCCACTGCACTGGCTGTTATTAAGGTGACAGAGAATTGCTTGGAAATAACAATAATTCTGCAGCAGACACCGAGAGATGACTCCTACCCTGATCCTGCAGTCTCTGACAAAACGATGCTCCTTAAATCGGTGACTTTCTGCATTCATGTAGCACTATCTTGTTTGCAGGGGAGTTACCCTCCCTTGGGAAAAAAGCCTCTGAAGGCACCTGACTTTAAAAAAAAGCAACACACACACACTTAAAAAGCGAGGAGCCTCTTCCTGAGCTGGGTAATAAATAACCCAGGTGAGGAAGGGAGCACAGGAGGGGCAGCAAGCAGTGACAAGGACCCCGCACTCACTCCCTGATGTTCCTTGCAACCTTCTTCCTTCTCCCCAGGCTCTGTTTCTCCTCAGACCCCAGCCTCGAAACCAAAATAGATCAGGGCTCAGCTTCAGGATCACGAGATCATCTTTTCGCCATCCTTTTCCCTCTCCCCTTCCCTGCCTCCCTGCGCAAAACAATGGTGCCCAAACCAGCTGTGCTGGGCAGAAACCCATCGGTAAATGCAAAGCGCATTTAAACCTCGGCATCCCACAGTCCATTGCCGGGATGGAATAAAATATGTAAGTATATATTTGATATACATGATATAAAGCAACGAAAGACATTTGAAGGGCACTTGAACCCTTCCTGTGCCCTGCTTGCTGCTTTGCAGCGCGGGAGAGCCCTGGGGCACGCTTGGCAGAGCTCAACCCACCCCCTTTGCCTGCGAAACATGTCCTGGCTTGGGGCAGGGAGGGCAACCACCACCAGCGACCACCCCAGCCACGACCAGCAGGGCTTACAGCTGCCCAAACAGCCTCAAGGACCAGTTTCTCCCACGAAGATCCACCACGGTCCAACCGCTTCAGCCTACACGCGTTCAATGCCTCCCCACGCCGGCCAGCAGCTCGCCGAGACAGCACCGGCCTCGTCAACTTGGCATCGCCTACCTTGTGCGAGTAATGCTGATCCACGATTCTGGCCAGCCCGAAGTCGCCGATCTTCAGCACCAGGTCCTCTGTGCTGATGAAAATATTGGCTGGTTTGAGGTCGCGGTGGAGGACGTTGGCCGAGTGGATGTACTTCAGCCCCCGCAGCAGCTGGTACATGAAGAGCTTGGCGTGCTCCTCGGCGAGCTTCCCCTGCTCCAGCAGCCGCGCCAGGTCCGTCTCCATGTACTCCTGGACGATGTACACCATGTTAAACTTGAAAAAATCCCCGCGCAAGTTGGTCCCCTTCGGCCCCAACACCTCGTACACCTTCACGATGTTATCGTGGTCCAGGCGGCGGATGATTTTGATCTCCCGGAAAGCGTGCTTCATGCTCCGCGCGTCGCCGATGGTGATCTTCTTCACCGCCACTTTGCGGCAGCTCTTGCTGTCGAGGGCTGACAGCACCAGCCCGTTGGCCCCGAAACCCAAGGGGCGAAAATTAACAAAGCGACAGCCCAGGTCGTACCCGTACATGCTGGCGATACAGTCGCACTTCTCTGCCATCGCGTGCTCTGTCCTCTTTCAGCTTTTTCCTTTTTGTCACTTGAAAAGCTGGGAGAGTCGAAGGGCTTCCAGATCACAAAAGCAGTTTGAAATCAAGCGCCTCATTATTACTTACAGATGCTTAGGGAGGGCCTTGTTCTGAGCCCATTGCTTCAAGATGACGAGTGGATGCAGCGAAAATAGATGCGAGCACTCACACACAAATAAAATGGTTTAAACTGGGCGAGAAATCAAGGGGTAGAAGAGACTTTCCAAGCAGCGTGGATAAATGCAGCCCAGAGATCTCTAGCAAAACAGAAAGGTTAATTTTCTTGAGACTAAAAAATCAGCACTGCCACATTTTTCAGCCGCTCTCGTTTTCCTTCTCCGATGTCCCCAAGACGATGCCGAAGCGCGAGGCTGGCGGCGCAGATGGGTGCCCAGTCCCACCTCCCCGGCGTCTCAGTGCCAGGGCAGCCAGCCAGCCCCACCGCGGGGCAGAGCCCAGAGCAGCCCCATGGCCCCTCCGCTGCCCCAAACCCTCCCTGCCCACAAGTTTTGACAGCGTTTTCCCCACCAGCGAAGCGCATCCAGGCACTGGCCGGGCTCCCCAACAGTCAGCAGAGCTTCGCCTTTCTCGTCGCTCCCTTTTTGGTACGGGCAGACCCCATCGGCCAATATCAATCTCGATGGCAGTAAATGTTTTGCAGACCAAAACTCACTTTATTGGCTGCATTCAGCGCAGCAAGTTTCCACATTTGCAGTTCCAACACCTTCGCCTTGTATGTCTTTTGCTGGTGAAGTCAAGCGCCATCTGATCTTTACAGCTTGCCGGAGATGTTCCCTGCGCTGCACAGCCCACTTATCCCTCAGCAGATCTCAGCCCCGCTCCTGGAAGAAAAGAGGAGATGGATTGATTTGATGCTGGCACTGCCTATGCCTTGCCTACGTAATGGGTTGCTGAAGGTTAACCACGAGCAAAACCGTGACCTTTCAGAGATTCATTAGTTATCCCCTCCAAAAATCATCCACCATTACCAGCATTTTTCAGATGATTAATTTTTCCTTTCAGATTTGTAATACACAGAAAACTGTGACTCTTCCTTTCCCCTTTGTTGGTTTTTTTATCTTAATCTGTCTGAAAACATTACAAGGCGATTTGCAGAAGGCAAAGGTTCAACAGCACACTATGTCTCCGACTGCCCATTTAAAGCACATCACAAGGAAAGCACGGTAGCAGCCCACGAGGGCACGAACCCTCCCTGCCAAGGAGCTGAGAGCAGAGAAGGCCACAGAGTTTTTCAGCTTATAACAACCAAAATTGCTTGGGCAAACGACACGGTGCCACCCTGGCCGGTTTTGCGAAGAGCCTTAAAAAAACCAGCTGCGAGAGTGGGATAGCCCCTGAATTTGGGGGTCCCACAGCAAACCTCAACAGCATCCTGGGGATGCTGCTGGCCCCGTGCCTGCGGTCGCGGGGAGCTGCCAAGCCCTTCCCTCACGCAGCAAACCGCACCATTTTAGTGCATTTATAAAGAGAGATGCTCCGGCACTGCTCAGCCTGGGCTGCCCAAGCAGCTAAAGACAGGGCTCGTTTCTCCTCCAACGCGCCAGGGGAAGAAGGAGAGCATCCTCATCAAGACGGACGAGCCGTGTTGTTAGCGGCGGGCATTTGCCATCCATCAGCAGCGCCTGCGACCGCAGCTCCGGCCCCCGGCTCTGCCGAGAGCCGCTCGGCAGGGGCAGCCGTCCCCCTGCTTCTCCAACAGCTTTGCCGGCGACGAACGCAGAGGTAGGATGACCCAGTGGGAAAACAGGAGCTGACTTCATCTTTCACCACGTCCTTCGTGAGGATGCGCCGGGCATCCGGACGCTGCAAAAACACTTTCCCCATCCGTCCAAGTTTAGCAGCTACTCCCTGCAGAGGCATGAGCCAGCCTGCAGCCTCCCAGGCTTTGCTCTTCTCTTCTGGTCGTGGTTTCACAGACCCAAGAACTCCTCCAGGCAAAGAAGATACATATACAAGATAGATAATAGGGTCCTATGGTCCTCTTTGAAAGTACAGCTGAATACATAGAGAGAGAGACGAATGATGTAACATTTAAGTTGTGGTTTTATCACCTCCTATTAATAGGAAAAGACTTAATGACACCCTTGGCATTAAGAAGCTGGAACAAATGGACCCAAGGCAAGCAAAGTGAGCAACAGCAGTGAGCTGCAGTGTCTCAGGAGCATAACCCATATTTCAAAGCCTCTCTGTGCTAACACATGCTCCTCTGAGTGATGAAGGAATCTCTTAACAAGATGGACTGGCTTTTAAAGAAAAGAAAAGCAGCAGAGGAACCTTATGGCATGACGGCAGACCCCCCACCCCACGGCTGACAATGGCCTAACAGGCAAATACCGACATCTGCTGCGGACAAGGATGCAGATTTAGCCAGAGGATCCCAATATTTGGGGGATTTTCCTGACAAAATGTTATTTTCCAGTGGCTGGTGACCATGCAGGGGTGGCCATGGGCAAGGGACCACCTCTCACAGATGTTCCAGTTGGTTTAAAGCCCTCAAAGCACTTCAAGTTTTGCAGATAAACTGCAATTTTTCACCTGCAATTACTTCCTTTAGAAATAGAATTGAACAAAAGGCACGAAGCATTAGAAAATGGCTGGGCTTTTTCTTTTTTCCGGATGATCAGCTCATCAAAACTTTGGACCTACCATGTCTCCTTGCAGATGTTTATGAATCTCCAGCCAGCTGCAAGGGCTGTGACCTTGCACAGGGATGTCCCAGGTTACCAACTGGTCCCAGTGCTGCTCAGAGGGGAAAAATAAAATAAAATTATGGTGGATCTGCTCCCGTTGTGTTCTCCATGCCAGATGAATGCCTCTGTTATAGCCCTTAATCACCAGAGCTGCTCCATTAACCCAGCAGTGGGTTCACATCCTGGTCCTTCACTCTGCACTCCCCAAGCATCGGGCATCGCCAGCGGTACCCTCCTGCTCTCTGGCAGAAGTTACCCAGAGTAATGATGGGGAAAATATTAAACGCTGACCTTTGTTTTGGTTTGCAACCATCAATCTTTAAAGATGGAAGAGAAACGTAACACTTCAGGCCAGCACAGAGCAGCTATTTGAAGAGGGATCCAGTTAATGGTTAAAATAAAGACATATGGACCAGATGACAGTGGTGAGCGACGTAGGCAGGGCAGGGATACCCTCCGAAGAGCATCTGCCAGCAGTTACCGAGCAGTTTGGCAAACACTGCTTGCTCCTGTAGTTGGAAGCAAAAATAATTACAGCCTCTCTTCAATCCAGCAATTATCTAATGCTGGCTTTTGCACGCAAGGATTGAACAGAGAAAGACGGTCTTGCTATTAGGAAGCGGGGCAATGCGCAGCCAGAGAGGTGCCTTGGTCCATAGTCAAAGGAGGGAAAAAAGGGGTAAGAAACAAGGAGTGAAGGGGAAAAAGAAGGTAAATAAATCTTGAGGCTCTGCAAGGACAGCAGGAAAGAGCACTCTGTGCGGGAAGGTTACCCCCGCGCTGCAACCCAGCTGCATGGCTGTGGAAAGGGAGCACACGTTGCTTAAACCTCAAGAAGGCGGTGGGGGGGTCTGAGGACCACGGGAAGGTTTAAGGGCAGGCTGGGACCTGATGGGCAACCAGGGGGCTGCAAGAGGTACACCCAGCTGCAGCAAAACCGGAGCTTTTCCACCTCTGGTGACTAACCTGCGTTTCCTAAGCCTGCACTGAAGACCTCAGTCTCTGCACGAGAAAAAAAAAAAAAAAAACAAAAAACAAACAAGAAAAGTAGCAGAAATTTCCTACTGGCAAAGGGAACTCTGTCAAATAGGGCTTGGGCCAACATGTTTCAACAAGGTGCCATGTTGGGTTTGAGATCCGTTTTTATATCTCACCTCTCAGCCCCATCACCCAGAACCCACCACGTTGCTCAGCTTTTTGGCACTACGAGCCAAACTCCACGGGGTTTGCTGAGACCAGGTAGGGCTGGACAGGACCCGGTGCTAGCTCCCACGCTGAGCTTCTTGGCTTACTCTAGATGCAATGGAAGGAAACCAAGTTTTGCCTCGTCAGCTTAATTATTGATAATTAGTACAGTTCCAGAAGCGCTGAAAGGGAAAATGCATTGCATAAGACTAAAAGGGAAGAAAGAGCCCTGCTTCATCTCACGAGCATATCGACAGGCTTCTCGATGCCCCTGGCTACGTCTCGGTCCCCAGCTGAGTGATGACCCTGCAGCATCTTCTGCAATTACAGAGGGGCCAAGGGAGAACCATCCTTGAAAGGATGGCCCTGGAGGATGGCAAGCTGTGATCCTGTCCCCGCTCTCGTGGCTCGGTCCCTCTCGCTGCACCATCCAGGGAGAAGCTGCTGGCGAACACAGGGAGACGCACCACAGCCGAGGGACCAACAGGCAACACGCTCCCGCAGGACTGACCACCGTCTCCATTTGTCCTTCTTATCTCTGCCTCCTCCAACGGAGACGACAGCAAACCCGAAGGATCAGGCTGACAAGCCTTCCCTGAAAGGCTACAGGAGTTATTTTTCCAGTGCTCTCCATTATCCAAATCAGACATCACTTCTGACCAGTTATTTCATTAGAAGCACTAAAGAAATGAAATAAAGCATGCACACAGCCTCGGTGCTGTTCTCAAGCTATCCAAGCAGCTGATGCCTGGAAACTGCAGCGAGGGAACAACCATTTGACTATTTAAATGTGCATTTCCAACGAAGGGCTGGATCCCGGGGCAGTACTGCAGCTAACCAAGGGGGAGTTTTGGGATGCTGGCCCCATCAGCAGCAATCCCGTTTTTTCCTCTCTTCTCAGTTCTCCAAGTCTATTGTAATGAAAAAGTATTATTTCAGTGGCCTAACGAAAATAGCTGCCGAGACCAACAGTGGTCATAAAACCAGCAGCGATGCTATTTGGCTGCAGATGACGGAAAACATGGTCTATTTTCACGGAACTACGAACCAGAGTCCCAGGGGGTTTTCTAGTTGATGAGCCCAGGATCTGCCACCCATTTGAAAAGCTGAATTCAATGGGAGCTTCAGGCCAAACTGCAGCAGAGTACAGTCAACAGGTCCTGAAGCACCAACAGAGGGTCGGGAGCAGAAAGTAATAAAATTTGTGGTTACACCAAGAAGACGTGCAGGGAAAATACATCCCACTTGTTTATACTGGTGGAATCACCCCTAACTTTTGCTCATGTGCTCAATAAAGGGTTTTGCTGGGGTGCTGGAAGACAGTAAAATGCAAAGGGACTCTAGTTTTAAGGAATTTGAGTGCTGACTTTATTCCCATCCCCCTTCCCACCTCCTATCTATCCTAGTTTAAAGCTAAGAAAGCTTTGGGGTACTTTCAGAAAGCATATACCAAAAATTTTCTGTGTTGGAAAATTCTCCTGGTTTGCAGACCATAAGTCCCACCAATTTAACAAATATGTGTGAGGTCAAAGTCATCGTTGAAACCTGCAGCACGGCCAGAAGCAATGCCCACATTCCCACCAGCTTGCCCACCAGGCGCACGGCCCGGCACGGAGAGGCGACCAAGGAAGGGATGCGGTTGCTTAAATGGCTAATTATACAATCAAATTCCCAAGAAATATTGTGCATATAAGAATAATGCAGGAAATGTAGAAACATGTTCCCTCTTTATGAACATTGAACATATTTTACAGTTTCAATTTACCTCTCACTTGCTTTTTCACTAAGGGCAGCTGCAGCAGCTGCCTCTGCACAGATGCAAATGGAGATTTTTATAATCAGGACCCCTTGTGCCATAAAATATAAGGACTAGGAAATTAAGAAGTTTTCTTTTATTCTTCCATTCTTCCTCTCTCTCTCCCACACCACCCTGTGCAAGGAAGGCATTTGCCCTCGCCTTGCTGCTGGGATTTGCACGGAATTTTCTGCTCCCCTCACTCCTCCGAAGGCTCGGGGGGCTCTGGCTGCCCTTGCGTGGGCTCAGGGGGGGTTCTGCGTGCCCCCGCACGGGCTCTCTGCTGCCAGCTCCCAGCGAGCTCCCAGCATTTCCCAGCACAAGACCCGACCGCAACGTTGTGATGAACTTTTCCTTTTCATCGAACCTGCTCCAAGCAGCGGAGATCTCTCTAGCTGGATGAATTCATTAAAGCTCAAGCGTCGTAACAAGATGTCTGTCATTAGCAGAGCACCACAGGTGCTAATTAAAGGAGGATAACAGCGATCTCTCGCTTGAACACCTTGTAAAAGGCCGGATCCTGCAAACCATTACATCCCAACAGTCTTTTCAACTGGACCCAAGATTAAACACCATGCTGCAAAGCAGGAGGGGTCTAGCAGGGGCTGTGTTCATCGTACAGACTTATCGATTCCCGTATCGGGTAGATCTGGCAGGAGCACCACGAGATTCATTTTTTCCGTTCCCTCTCTTCGCCCCAGCATCCCTCCCCGCCCCAGCACAAGCCTTTCAAACGTCCTTTCTCTCTGCCTCGCTGCTCCCCGCGCCGCTGCAGCAGCAGCATCCCCGCCGTGCACGGCGGAGACCATCTCCGACCCGGAGGAGACGAGCAGCAGCAGAGACCCCGCGGCAGAGGGTGCAGCGGGCCGAGACCGGGGAGTTTGGTGCCCACCGCTCCCGCGATGGATTCGCCTGTCTTTAGGAAATGTCTCCAAGCTTTAGTCACAGTAACGGAGTTACTGAAGCAGAGGGAAATATGGGCAAGTCTCCTGTAGCTCTTAGCTCCCAGGCCAGCGACTGCTTCAAGGCTGAAACTTAATTAATCTTTCCCATCAATAAACACGGGCTCCTGGTGCTCAGTTCTGCAGGAACATCCTGCGGAGAGCCCCGGGGAGGGTCACTCTTTGGGGCTGAACGCAGGTAAAGGCAACGCTTCTGCTTTCGTCTTGGCAAACGGCCTCTTCCCTTCCTTACCTCCTGCAGTTCAAGCTATAAACTACAGGGTCTGGTTCCCTGCTTTGCAGCCCTCTGCACCTCCCAGGAGGACAAGGTTGTTATCACAGAGCTGGGGGTCCCATGCCCCGTGCGTCCTGAGACCCTCCACACACCCTGATACCTATCGGCTGTGCTCTGCACCAGCCCCACGGCGGGCACCTGGGAGAAGCAAGCACATCGGGAGACTACACCTGGCAGACGGGATCCCAGGGAAACAGGAAAACAGGGAGCAAGAACCCATCCCAGCAAAACCAGTCTGATCTCAGAGGAACGAGCGGCTCCCCGAACCTCAGGATGAATGTCCTTTGAAGGATGCTGAAGATCAAGCGATGCTCTTGTGCTGTGTGTCCTCAGCTACCCCGGTGCCGGGGTCTCCACCAGACAGACCCTGTCCCAAAAGCATCGCAAGCCTGTGCACAGATACTGGCAAGCACTTGGACCGGTCTAAACGCAAGCTGCAAAGTCAGAGGGCTGCTGTTGCGAGCTCCTGCGAGTGAAGCTCTTACTAATTACCACTGGCAGAGTCCTCCCCCCGGGCAGAATCAGACCCTCTTACACCAGAGCTGCTTATAGCAAAGAGTCAGAGATTACTACGGTCAAATCGATGAGCGCGCTCCAGGTTTCTCAAACATGGGTTTTAATCCTCCCAGCTTCACTAGAGCTGCCGATCCACAGCACATCAGGTACCCTGGGTGACCTGAAGCAACATGTTTTTCAAGAAGGGTTTTTTCCTTGGGGATCTACCGTGCCCTGACAACCCAGCTGTACCAAACAACAGCCATGCAACCTGCCCAGGAGTGGATCATATACCTATTTCCCCCAAAATAGTACTTAACAGATACCTTTCATACTAGCATCCAAACAGAAACCCATTGAGGAGGAGACGAGCAGATCTGCCACCAGCAAAAGGCCAGAAGGCACAAAGTAGCACTCCCCTAGAAGGAAGGCGAAATCTCCGTAAGCCTGTGGGAAAAGCCGGAAGGAGAAGGCAAAACCAAAGGGAAGCAGCACAAAAATGACCCCCCGAGTCCTGGCTTGAACGGTAGTAAAACACACACAATTTTCCCATGCATACCACTGTAGCGTTAAGTGAGCGGAGCAGCATCACTCAGCACCGCAAAGCCACCTCTGCTGCCCAAGCCTCTCGCAGGAAAATAGGAATTTTCCTCCTTAACAGCTAGGGCACCTGTGGCTAGGCCAACTTACACTCAGGAAAAAAAAAAAATTTAAAAAAAAAAAAAAATCAGACAACACTCATTCGTTCACAGAAAGAACAGAAAACAATGAAGAACTTGCTGACATTTGCAGGGATTTTAAGCAGTGCGGGAAAGCCACCCGGCTGCCCCTGGCCAGACAGCCAGTTTTGGTAAATCAGCCATGGCAGGGGGCTGCGAGCGGCTGAACACAGGCGAGACGCGGGGAAAAGTCTCGTTTCCCAGGGGAACCCAGCATGTGAAACTGCTCGGGGCTCGGCGGTCTGCAGCCAGCCAGCAACCAGACCGTGCCTTGAACAAAGAGGGCTCAGGACATGCGCCCCGCAGCCAACGCACCCTCTCCCACCAGCCTAAGTACATTTGTTTGACATGGTATTAAGCCCGAAAAGCCCAGCTCCATCTCTATGAAGGCATTTGCCTGTGTCAAGCTGTCCACGACAGACAGACAGACATCGTAGCCGGCGTATTTTGCTGCACCTGTAGCCTCCATCCTGTTCCCCCTTCAGCCCTAGTCTTGCCAGCTGTGGTTTTCATGCTGCATGGGCTTTTAATGGCTGACAACACATCAATTTAAAAACAGCAGAATTATTTCCATTACCTAAATAAAGCAATTCCTAGAATGGATGACTCAGAAGCCTCTCCCCTCGCCATAAATCAGAGCAGAAACACGATACTTCATCGGGGCAAATCACTTTGCCCTTTTGGTTTGGCACCTACAGTCTTTTCTTCTAAAAACGAGATGAGAAGACCTGCTCTCTGCCAGCACTTTGTCAGAGAGCTGGGCCTTAGCTCCCCAGGACACCGCGGGTCAGGGCTTTGCCTGTGTTATCACTGGAGGGGCTGGACCAAGATAAGCAAAAGCAGGATGGTTATTAAAAAAAAAAAAATTAAAAAAAAAAAAAAAGAAAAGAAAAAGAAACAGCCCAGGAGGTTTTTTTTACCGTGACTGCAGAGCCTGCACCAGGAATTTGCCCCAAAGGAGGTATGTGCAGCAGGCGCCGGCAGGCAGAGAAATGGCCGAGCAACTCCTTTGACTTGCCCCTACCCTCCGTGGGCCCCAGGAGGTACCTCTGCGAGCAGAGAGCCCGACGTCCTCTCAAAACACTGCGCTGGCATCTCACAAAAGTGCTTGCACTTGTGTCTCTTGGAGATTAACCTCCCCCTTAATCCCTCTGTGCTCACTGACAAATCTCATCCAGTTTATTTTAGGGGACGGGGCTGGACCGCTTGCAGATCTGCATGCTTAGCTTGGGAAAACAATGAAGACAGGCTTTATGGAGAGGAAAAAAAAAAAAAAAAACACCAAAAACCTGCATTTGTCTGCAGAAACCACTTTGTAAAAGGTTTCCACTCCCACTCCTCCCACTGCAATGGCCCCACGCTGCTGCAGCCCCAACACAGCAAGAGAGATGCTCCCCCAGCGACTGAGAGAGGAAAGGGGGTAAAACCACACGGTGCGGAGATTCGCCCAGTGCCCCAGCCAGAAACACCCCCCGCCATCACCACCCACGCCCCCCCCGCTCCTCGCAGGCGGCTCGGGGCAGCTCTGCCTCCAGCCACATGCTCTTGCCTCCATCGTCCTCGAGAGGAGCGAGCGATCGGAGACCTCCATCTACGAACAAACCCTCCGGGAGGGCGACGGCAGCTTTCGCCGAACCGACGCTCCCCCGAGGCGCCGGCGCTGCCGGACCGAGGGGCACGGCAAGACCGAGGACGCCGAGAACGCGACCCGTAGCCCATCGTAAACAGCGCAGGCGCGGGTTCAAACCTCAAGGAGAATTAATCACGCATCCAGGAGACCGTCCAGATGCGGTTATTCCGCCGTACGCTCCATCGTATTCGGCCACCTTGATCCAGGCGTACGGGGGTTTAGGTGGCAACACCTCCTGGAAGATGTTCCTCTTCAAGGGCAGGCTTGAGCCGCGTTTCAAGCTCAAACTACTTCACCGCTCCTACAGACACAAGCCCTTGCTCACGGTCAGGTTTCTGCAGTGCACACCTCTGCTCCACGTTATTTCCCGGCACGACCGAAAGGGCAGCCCCTCCAGCCTGACCCGCACGTCCAGCCCGCCCGCCCCATACATCCAATCTGCCTTGGGGAGCAAGGCAGGTCCTTCCCAACGGTGGCGACTGGCCATTCCGACCGTCAGCCCTTTCCTCGGTCCGATTCCCTAAAGAACAGGGCCACAAGGTCCCACACCTGCAAACGGATGCTGGAGACCAGGAATCCCACGCTGAACAACTTCGCACGGCAAAGCTCCCCGTCTTCTACTCTGGGGAAAAAAAAAAAAAAAGTCTCTGCTGTTTTAACGCTTCCCAGTCTCATGATTTTGGGAGACTGTGGTGTGTAGTCGTGGGATGCCAGCAGCCAGCAAAGCTGAAAGCCAGTGGCAGTGGAAGAAATGTGCTGGCATCGTCAAAAATAAGGCAGGAGATTTTCTAGAGAATTAAAACAAAAATGTTGTAAGTCCTGGTCTAAAATAGCCCAAGCAAACCAAAACACACTCCTAGTGACTTTTAGCCATCCAGATAATAGATGGAGAATAAAAGGTTTTGCTGGACCACTGCTAAAGCTTGCTCTCAGTATAATCACTGACTACTATAACGAGATTATGTGGATTAGCTGTATTTTAAGGGAACATCAATGAACTGGGCAACCTTTCTATGTAGGTTTCTAGTGCTACATAGAATAATACCGGAAAGACATCAAACCAAGGCAGCTATTTTTAGAAAGCATTCCTCTAAATAACCTAGGTGGAGAGAGATCACAAGGCAACAGAGGTGCATTAATGCAGGCAGTAGCTGAATGAATGACTGTTGCAGAGAAAAACAGATTTATCCCTGGTTTCTCTTGGCAGAGTTGCACAAGAAATTAATTCAGCTGGACCCAAGCTTGTATTCCTCCAACGCCGTGTTGTGAAACGCACACAAATGTTGGAGGGAATGAGCAACTCGGGAGGCCCTCTGCTAAGAGAGGAAAACCTGAGGCCAGGATGATCCAGGATGAACGCGCTGGGGTTTGTGCCTGGTGCCCTCAAGTCCTCCCCCCGGCTGCAGACAGGGCACGTGCCTGGGAAGGTGACCCCCGACCAAGTCTGAAATTAGACTTCATCATCATCATCATCACCACCACAGCATCCTTCACCACGTGGGATGCAGCAGCTACATCCCACACGGAGAGCAGGGGTAGCAGTTCACGCGGACAGACAGGCGTTTGCCCAGTGCTCGGAGGGACGGGTCTGTTTTATAGTCATTGCACTCTTGCTCAGAAAACCCAGCGCTCACATTCTCGCTCTCATTTTCTACTAACTATCCTCCGGATTTAAGAGGAACTCTCAGAAAATCAGTTTGTTTTTTTTTCATTGCTTTTTGTCCCTGGAGCTTACTCCTGCAAAAGACCCAGCAATTTCAAAACAAGCTGGACACTGCACAGTCCAAAAGTCTTTTATTCTTCTTTTCCAGGATGGATCCAAGCTGGAGCCTTGGGGACTGAAGCCTGGAAATTTTACTCCCCATGTTCTATGCAGCCACATCTCTGCACCTTCTCTCTTGTTGTGACTCAGACAGGGCTTGTGAATAAAAGCCAGTTAGGGATTAAGCATCAGAACAGCACAGCAAAAGGATGGCCCCCACCCAGGCAGCTCACAGCCTGGGATCTTTAGCTCCCACCCTGGTGAAGCAACAAAAATAACCCATTAAAAAGTCACTTTAATTGCCTTGCCAGTGGTTTGCACAAACTCCAGCTAATGCTTGAGGTTAAAAATTAATTAAGCCTTAAATAGTAAATTTCTCTTCCATTCCTCCCACTTCTCCCCTTAAATTTGTACCCAGCTCCTCTGCAACAAGGACCAGGCTCTCTTCTGCTGGGTTTGCTCCACCATGGGTTCCCATTGCAGGCACCCAGTCTGTTTTGGAACACATCACCCAGGCTGCTGCCTAGATGCAATTAAGACAGTCATGAAGTTGATATTCTTCATGCCAGAAAGTCTTAACCAGGATGAGAAAATTGAGAGGGTGCAACCATGCACCGTGGTCCTCCAGAGCCCTGGGAGGATCTGCTCCATCCCGCGTGGGGCTCCTGCTTCTCAGACGTTGCCCAGCACTTTGTGTCCATGTTTACTGCTGCTCAGGAGGAGAAATGTTCCACCACCACACTTTTGTTGAAAAAAAAATCATGCAAACAGGAGGTAAGCACAGGCAGCAAAGCCCAAACGGCATCTCACAGTGGAGCAGTGCCTGCCCGCTGCCCGACTATCGCTGCCTGCTACACCAGGATCACCTGAACTGGGCACGATTCTGCTCCCCATAAAGACCTGGGTGCCCAGAAGGGAGGAGGGAGTGAGACAGCAGCTCCATAGCAAAACTGCGAGGCTGCTGAAGGTTTGCTCTGTTTTCAAATCGGAAGCTTTAAATGTAGGGCTAGAGCATCAGCCTGCCCTATGCTTCGCTGAGAGCACTGCAGCTGAGGTCCTCTGCACCAGCTTGGGCTCTAGACCACCAGTGCCCAGCGTTTAGCCAAATATTGCTCTGAAACATCCCTTCTGCTCTGCACAGGACCGTAAAAGAGTGATCAGGATGGAGCAATTTCACAGCCTTAATCCATTTCTTCACTTTTGGCTCCAGTAGGCGGCAAGATACCCATTTTGCAAAAGGAATCATGCTAAGAAAACCTGGCTGAGTGGTTTGGTTTGCAAGACTTGAGTCTTGGAGACTCACTTTTTTTTTCCCTTTCAATATCTATTGCTCAAAAAATGCTTATGTTTCTAAAGCATTTTGCAGATCTTACAGTACTTTGCTGGGAAAAAGGAAAGCTGACAAACATATTATGGCAATAAAGATTATATTTTCTGTCTGAGTAGTAGCAGGCACATGAGATTTATTCAGATAAAAAGAGGCCAGCGTAGGAGATAAGCTTATATTCCAGGATGTAAACCTAAATCATGGCAAGATTTAGAGACTCCACAGGGAATGGGCATCCTGCATCCCCAGTGGAGGAATTCCTGCGTTAAAAGTGGCATCCCCATACTTTTCCCAGGGTCTGCGGGACTGTCTGCCCTCCTCAGTCTCACAGCACCAGTGAAATGAAACGGGTGAGATGAGCAAAAGCACCAACCCATGCTGCTCCATAGGGAAAAAGGAGAAGTTCTCCAAACTTTGCCATCACGTTTTTTCCCCTAGTTGTTCAGCTACTGCATTTATCCTGCTGCTGCTCCTGGGATCTGCTGAAACACACAACATTTTCACGTACTGAAAAGATGTTGCAAGTATTATAACTGGAATTTCCTTCAAATTTCTCCCCATTTTCCAAAATGCACTCTGCCCATTTTGTTGCATTTGAAGAGCAGACAGCAATTAGCTTTCAAGCTCAGAGATACTTTTTTTCCCCCGCAGGACCAGGAAGAAAATAAAGGAGCCACCAGCTGGCCGGAGTTTTATATTGATCAGCTGAATTCAATGGCTGCTGT
>JAOBAS010000072.1:81432621-81444332 GCA_025311575.1 Elanoides forficatus | reverse complement strand
ACGAGACCCTAAAACAGCTCAGCTGTAGGGTCAGCACTTCCCCAGCTGCTCATATATACATTCCCATATATCACATCCTCCTGCGGGTAGCCCGCGTTTGGGGTCCCAGGGCTGTTTCCCAGTGGGGAGCAATCCTGAGCCTTTCTCTCCTTAAGCAACTGAGCAACAACCAGAAGGAAACGCTGCTGCAAAGAATAAACACAAAAATCAACATATTTCCAGTTTGTAACACTCAGCACATTATTTAATTAGAAAACCCTACTAAGATCAGTGTGACTTCCCAAAGGGAAAACATATTTAAACTACTTCGGTGGCTGATGCTCGCTGCAGTTATTGTAAAGCAGGGAGGCAGCTCTGCCCTGGACACCTACTGCAGCTGAGAGGGATGAGAGGAGGAATACTTTTAACGCTAATTCCCTGTGCAGTCAGGTTATGGGCCACCTTCACTTTGTTGAGTCTTCCCAGGAGGCAGCACAGGCTGATAATTTACAGCCCATTTATTCAGAGATGTTTAAATGAGGCGCCTTTACACCCTGTGTAAGTTTTTTTGACTTTTGAAAGCCTTCTGAATTCTAGGATATTGCAGGAATACATTACTGGACGTGGCTAAAGAGCTAGAAAATGTAATTTTGATTTAAGCTCATCTGGAGGCAAATAACTGCACCATCTAGACAAGCAGTTTTCCTTACAAGGCACCTGGAGCTCTGATCGAGTAGAGGACACCATCCTAAATTATGGATTCATTTGAAGGCAAACCTGGTTTATCCATAGTGGGGGTCATCAGAAAGTCTGGATCTTGGGGAAAGTAATATTTAGAAATTAGAAGTTCCCATGGCAGCAGCAGGGAACGAAGGGTCCCATTCGTATTTTAATCTAATTTATTTCCTTACTTTTTTGTGAGGGTGCAGAATCGGGCCATCAGACCCTCGATCCAGGCTGCCAAGAGGACCGACACAACCACGCTCTTTCCAGATGGAAGCAGACAAGAGACTAGCGATAAACCTGCTCTTAATTAAACATTTGTCTTGCAATTACATACTTCTGAGTAATTATCACCATCAAGACAAACACCAACTGGATTACACAGAGAAGAGACAGACGCTAAAGGTTAACAGGTCTTTTTCTCCCTTTGCAATTATTCCTGAGATCTTGCAGAGGGAAGGGCAGGATGGCTGGACAGTCACTGCCACTACAAGGGAGGAACAAGCCCATTCTAGCAAGAATTAGCCTGAACTAGCAGATTTTGAGATTACAGGACTGAGAGGATGAATGATGATTTCTCCGAGGTCTTGGTCCAGGCTTGGTGCAACCTAGACCATGGCCAACAGCCTCCAGTGGTTGTGCATCATCCCTCCGTAGCACTTTCCCGTGTTGTATCATCCTTAAGCTCCGTGAGGGTAAACCTGAACCCACCGATAAGGGCCCACAGCTTCGCTGCAAGGTTTTGGGCTCTGCAAACACCGAGGTTAGAAATCCCCAGGGGTGCCTTCAGTTTATTCTTCTTGTCCCTCCTCCCACCTCAGACCATCTATCCTACAGCGGGGTCAGCATAACAACTTCTTCAAACAGAGTGTTGTCTCCCCTTGAATCATCTCTTTCTACATTAAGTAACCCCAATTCCTTTCTCTTCCCTTACATCAAACCTTTTTAGCAATCCTCACTTCCATCTTCTGGCTTCTCTTTAATTTGTCCTAAGAGGCAACCAGAACCTCATAGAGTCCAAGCCGAGTCCCCACCAGCAGGAAAGCTGGAGGACTTGTTACAAAGGCCTGTAGCGATAGGACGAGGGGTAACGGTTTTACACTAAAAGAGGGGAGATCTAGACTAGATATAAGGAAGAAATGTTTTACGATGAGGGTGGTGAGACACTGGCAGAGGTTGCCCAGAGAGGTGGTGGATGCCCCATCCCTGGGAACATACCAGGTCAGGTTGGACGGGGCTCTGAGCAACCTGATCTGGTGGAAGATGTCCCTGCTCATGGCAGGGGGGTTGGACAAGGTGACCTTTAATGGTCTCTTCCAACCCAAACTATTCTGTCATTCTAATTAGTAGGTTGACAGACTGCTTTCCATTTCTAACAAAGTTCCCATTTGGTAAACCCAGTTTTTACATATATTTACTGACTTGCTTTGCAATAGCCACATGAACTGATTTGCATTTTAATCTGTGCTCCACTGTGATCATCAGATCTCCTCCGACATATCGCTGCTGGCCAGCTCATTCCCAGCCTGCCCCCGCTTTCTCCTTCCCGTGGATATCTCTGTCTGTCATCACCCCAGGACACGGCACGAGGAAGTGATGAGGCAGTGCTAGGTGCATGAGGTAGGGAAGCAGGGTTGCCTACAAATCTGCTTTTAAACAAAATTCTCCAACCCAGCACCTTGAACTTTGCATAGTTCATTGCATCCAGCTGTAACTGAGAAGAAAGGGATACCCAGAGATGAGGTATCTCAGAGAGACCAAGGTGAGATGTAAGCAACGAGAAACTGGACAGAGATTTAACACCTGTACGCTCCCATAGTGGGTGTCACACAATTACAGCAACTCTGCAAGCCTTCCTGACATGCCCACGCAGCTCAAGGCAGAGGTGCTGCGGCATGGCTGAAAGTATCACATAAAACCCCAGACTATTAAAACAAATAGGAAAATATGGATTATTAAAACCAAACATTTGAATAGTTTGAATAATTCTCAGACTCACACAACACCTGACTTTAAGTCACACTTACTTGCAGCCATCTCCCCCAGAAGAACCATCCAGAAGCAAGTTGCAGGTCTCTTCCCTGCTCTGAATGAATCATTTTTCCACTTTGAAAATGAAGGCTGCACAGAAAAGCAGCCTCAATGCATTCCCAAAGGTTAATCTGATTTGCTGAGCCATGGCTGAATTATTAATGATTAGCGCTGCTGCTTCTATTAAGGAACAAGCATACAGGTAGCAACCATTACGCCAGCAAATCTTTTAAGCCAGCACAGCTCACGTCTATGAAGAAGCTCGTCCGCCTCCCGGCCTGCTCAGGCCACGGGGAAATTTAATTATTTAGGTTTCTCAGCTGCTGCATAAATACCAAACATAAAACTCTAGTTCATAATCGAAATGCTGGCGCTCAGCACATGGCAAGAGAAGCTGCATCAGCAGGGATGACTGAGATGAGGCCAGCCAGTGCAAAGAGACATGTGGGAACAGGGGCTGAGCTCCTGTGAACAAATTCCCCCTGAAATTTGGGAAAAAAGAAAATAAAAAAAGGAAAAAAGGCAAACTTCAGAATGGATGAATCCACAAGACTTCTACTGAGCATGGAACAGCCTTCAAATATTGCCAGGAGAGTCCAAGCAGCTCGAGTTCACAAAGTGACGTAAAGGCCTGGACTTATCATCACTTATTAGTCTCACATCAGTTAAATAAGAAGCACTGTTAAACTGGAATAGAAAAAATTTTAAAGCCATTGAGTTGCTATTCACTGCTATGATATTCCACTAGTTTATTTGCATTCAGTAAATCCATGAAGAATTGAGGAAATGGGAAAACCAATTTTCCTAGTGCAATTCTCAATATGAAGAAGCAGAGGCTACGACTTATTACATTAAAGTACAAATACACTTAATTGGTTTCGATCTTAGCTTTCCAAAATACTTGCTTTTATTCAGCTTTGAAAGCAACACATGTAGGAATAAACTTGTTCCATGTTTCTGTCTATACATATAAAATGTGTAAGTGTTTCTGCCTATACATAAACCCCAGCATGTTTAAAGTGGTTTCATTTAAACAAGTTTTTCTGCATTTTAACTGCATCCCAATTCCCAGGAAATTCTGCATGACACAAGTTAGATTAAAATAAATAAATAAAAATCAACCGTTTAATAAGAAAGCCCTGTTTAATTTTTGTATTTTACTGTGGAAAATGGTAAGCCTAATTGTGAGGATATTAAGCTTTGTAGCTGCTTAAATATATTTTAAGTATATATATATATATATTTAATATATATATTTTAAGTATATATATATATACTCCTTCTTATCACATGCACAGGTTCCAAACTGAGCCCAGCTCTTGGTTTTAGTTGCAGTCAATATGTCTTAAGAGGTCTCGATCAGTAAGGATCAAGCACTCAAGAAAAAAAAAAACCTATAAATGCAAAACTGGATTAAAAATAATTATTTAAATCAAGGTTTCCTGCTTTTCCATGCTGGTCCTCAGCACAGGGTTTCTCTGTAGATAGCTGAATGGTTTTGTAGCTTGTTTGAAACACAAAACCACTCCTCTGATGAGGGCAAGCTCGTACACACGCTGGTGCGGGGCAGGGAAGGCAAGCAGATTTGTGATTGCAATCGCTAGGGTACATCAAGATTATTCAGTCCCATGAGCTATAGTAGGCACCACCCTAGAGAAAACTTTTTAAAAATTTTTTAAGTTAAGAGAACAATTCAGAGGGTCACTTGCTAAAACTGTGCATGGGGAGAGATGCATTCCTCAACTCAGAGACTCTTCTGTCAAGTCCTTGATATCAGTTACCTTCTTTATGCAGCATTCCCTTACACAGTTATTTACCAGCTTTGTTCAGTATTAACTCCCTATAAGCAAAGATCCACCATGAATGACATGAAATGCTCATTTTCTCTTCCTCCTCGTGGGCACTATGAAAGGGAACATGTGCTCTCACAGATGGAAATCGCTGCCTCCTGAAATAACACGCAGCTGAACACCAAACTAAATACTCACGGGTAAGAGCGCTTTGAGCATTGGTTTCAACAGATAATTATTTCCATTAGTGCCTCTTCAAAAGAGGAGTTAAGGAGAACAAAAAAATGCATTTTTTAACCAACAAAACAACAAAGCAACAGGAACAAAGAGCATTTTAAAAGCAACTTGTGCAACGCTGCTTTCTCCCTGTCAGACAGCATCTTTCCTGTCCTCAGAACCCCCCACCACGAACGGGGCAGTAGGATTCAGTTTGATTTCTGACCATCAGGGCCAAATTTAACAGACATTTCTTTCCGCCTCTGCTCAAGACATTTACCACATCATATCAGATTATCGCAAACATGAAGTTCCATGTTTTGTCTGGACCGGCCCGAGGAGGTAACTTTGCTCACCAAATACATATTCGTCAACAGCTTCTTCTGTTCCTCACAGCTCCCGCTATGTCCAGGGGGCGGAGAGCAATGGGTGTGACAGCACAAACCCAGCCATGTCCTGAGGAGAACAGATTAAGGCTGCGGGAAAATCACGATTCCTTTCCCGTATATCAGGTAATTAAATTTGCGTAACGTCAGTTTCACTTCCTTGTTTTCAGAAGCTGAAATATCAGGGAAGCTGACATTTGGAAGAGCGCAGGTTGGCACTGGAAAGCTGCAAGTTAGCTATATTTTGGAGGAGTATTACATTAAACCATCTGGCAGGACTGTCAGAAACACTTACTGATATTGAGTGCTATTGCCAATTGTATGCTGATGAAAGATATGGGGAGCACTAGCCAAAGAGAGAAATAAGTAAACATACAGCAGAAGATAGTCATCTTTTGTGGCAACTCCTGGAGATGAACATTTTGTCCCCAAAACACTTTGGAAACACCAAAAACTCATTCAAGACAGGGGACAGGAACTAGCTGAGCACCTGGGACACCGGGGCATTACGCTTTTCCAGCTCACAAGCCAGAGTGAACTTTTTGAGGAAGAAAGGTGGAAGGGTACAGTAAGCGACCACAGTCCATGGCTAGACTTCCTCATGAAAAGTAGAAGAAAGAAAACACAATGTTAGGATAGGGGATTAAAATAATGAGCATATTTGTGAGAATCTGCCCAAGGGAAAATAGTTTAGAAAATTAAAAACTCCATAGTAACAGACTGAAAGCTGTTAATCAACATCTAATTAATCACAAACTGCAATCCCCACAACAAAACATTAAAAGGAATTACAGGCAGGAGAAAAACATTCATGCAAGTAACCAAGCTTACCAGACCAAAACAAGTACTAAGAAAAAACCAAAAAAACCAAAAAAACCCCAACTATAGTGATGATACCTGAACAGGAGAAAAAAAAACCAACTTTTGACAAAACTATCAGGATGTTACCATGAGTAGCCAAAACCAAGGTTCTGTTGTATACTATCAAGTTTTGGTTTTTAATATCTAGCAGAAAGCAACCTCTAGGATCCCAGCCTCAACCTAATTTAAAAAAACCAAAACACCCTGTTGGCAACAAGCAGCCATTGGGTTGTGGTAAACACAATCACATTGCATGCTGGCACAAGCAATGCTCGGCCATTTTAGAAGCCCAGGTTAGTCTTTGGCTACAGTCTGCAATTATACCAGCTGTCAGAGGGCACAGTTGCCGCAAAATTGCCGATTTCTGTTGCTCTCGCTCTGCTCCAGCCTTTCAATCTGCTAGTGCAGACACTGTGCCGGGCCAGACGGTCCCGCAGAGCTGCCGCAGCTGCATGTTTCCTGTCCCTAGTGCTAACACAGGTACCATAGAGCTTTGACAATCCAAAGCCCTGCTCATCTGAACAGTGAGCGGTCAAACATTTTGAGAACAGTGACTTTGAAACAATCGTTAAGAAAGGGTCTCTCATCTTTCCTCAATTATAATGGTAATTGAAACATTAGACACCTGTCTCTCAGTCTTGTTTGACCATCAACAAGTTCCATTTTAAGCCTCCCACAACTGTCCCATATACTTGCACCTCTCCTTACAACAAAGTGTTCACTTGGACATGGTTCTTCTGAGTCAATTTGGGGCTCTTTTTGCTTCTTCCCCACACTGTTAAAGTTAAAGCCATATAATCACAAAGTAAATTGCAGAAAAAAAAAGTTAACATGCTGTAAATACTGAAATAGCCCCATGTCCAACAGACCAAATTCCCTCTAGGGACATCCATGCAACAGGATCTCCTCCTGGTGCAGGCTGGAGAGCTGATGAGTCAGATGATGAGAGGAGAGCAGATGAAAACAGAAGTTAGGCTGCTGGACAGTCTGGAGCCAGTCACCTGGAAATGTCAAAACCGAACATGAGATGAGGGGCAAGCCCGTGCAACTGCTTTACGAGGAGACTTCTTTTTATTAAATAGAGGGTTGCAAGTCCTGAATCTTGAAAGACTCTTAACAAGTACAGGAAGCTGGGCAAAATGAAGCCCCCCCCCCTCCGCCAAAACAACAGCAAAAAGAAGGACCTGATGATCCATGCACCCAAACCTCTATACGCTATTTAATATAAAATAAGCCTTACCAAAACCAGATGGACTCAACTGACACCTATGAAAACTGATTTTGCACATCCTCTTTTGCACATCCTCTTACACTGTGTGTTTATCTGAACATGGAATATATTCCAATATGATGCAGAGTAGGGACCTCAGCTTGGATCTCAACATCCCAGAGCAAAAGACCAAAAAAACCCAAAAAACCAACCACCACACACACACACACACACACACAGAAAAAATGGGAATCTAAGATTATACAGCACTCACCAGGATCTCTTTATTGAGAAAGTTCAATGTTCATTCAGGGTCTTTTGCTCATTAAATTGTCATCTTAACACCGACAGGGTACAAGAGGAGGTACTTTAGATTAGATGTTAGGATAACAGCAGGTATAGGCTCATGGAAGAAAAGGACCGTAGCTTTTCTCATCAAAACAGTTTTGATTACTTGCAGAGTTGACATTTATCACAATAATTCTGCTCTGGAACTTACTACACTAATAGGTCATTTGAAAGCAACCTTCTATAATAAAAACTGTGATGAGTTTGACCAGTGTTTTCAAAGCAAAAGTCAACATTTTCACTTAAAAAACCCCCACTGCTCTACTGCTTCAGTCTAATGAGTTGGTCTGAGGGAAAAATCTGGCTGCATGATGAAGTATGAAAACCACATGGCTAACAGAACTACCGGTCATCGGTCTGGAAATGTTTAAACCACCTCAGATCTTCCTGTTCAAGTGATGCAGGAAACTCCAAAACACACAATTAGGATAAGAAGAAAAAGATTAAAAAAAGGAAATCTGGAAATTGGTTTGAGGGATTTAAAAAAAAAAAAAAATCAAATGCTTCCTTTGAGTAGCTACAGAGTCTTAAACACAGTCTCCAACTCATGAACACAAAAGGAACATTATTAACATGCAGAGAATGTAACTTTCAAGTGCTGACCTGAAAATGTGATTAAAACCGCCTGTGACCACAGGTGCACCAATTGCCTATCTGGTTTACATCTGTAATTTTCCAAAAGACTCTCAAGTTTTCAAAACAAAACTCAAATACTTCAAGTATTTGGGCAAAATGAAGCCCCCCCCCTCCGCCATTTGATATTGCCATTCCTAATTTAGGACAGATGTCTGAAAGACATTTCTTGGTCCTCACTACTGCCTTTGAGAAAGTAAAAGAGCTGGACAGGAATGGCCACACATAGAATCTCTCTCTGCATCTCAAAATACTTCTGCTTTCCGTATCTTGGGTAAGCAGAATATAGAAAGCTCATTAGCAGATGACATAGCGGACAAGTCTTGAGCCACGAACTTCTCTCACTCTCTGGCAGTGGCGCAGGATATTGAGGATGCTATGGAAGCGCTTATCCACTTTCAGTTGAGTGAACTCTTTGATGTCAGCCTCCACAATAAAAAATTCACCTGGAAAAGAAATAATGACTTTGCTATAGAAATGACTATGTTATAGGATACACTTAACATTTCACAAGTAACACCACCACCTCTTCTTAACCATTCCACACACTGACAAAAAAATACAAACAGCAGTAGGACAGCCTCACACTATCTCAGAATTTGATCTGCTTTCCAGATTTGTCACCAGAAAGAAGAATTACCAACCTTCCCATTAAGTTCAACCGCCCTGCATCATCCACAGGCCCCATTCAGCGAGTTCCGTCTGTTGCTGGCTGTATTTACTAACATCTCTCAAACCATCCATGCTCCTCTATCAGGGTATAAAGTCTGTAGCATCCCAAACACCACCCAGGGCCAGATATGAAACATTCCACAGATGTGCCAGACAATCTGGATAGCAGAAAGTCAATCGACAGCACACCTTGAAGAGCCTTGATGCCTAACAGTAAACTTCTTTTTGAGGCCTTGCCCATAGGTGTTCTGCATTTAGTGACATCCAAAGCACCGACCTGAGCAAAACCAAAGAGATGCTCAGGGTCTGCTTAAAGATCATAGCACAGCTTTACAGAGAAAGGCATCACGCTTCAGCATTTCATGGAACACAGTTGAGTAGCAGCATAATTTGAATCCCAAGTAATTGCTTTGCAATGTCTGAAATAAGCTGTGGCCTGATGACGTTCTCTCAGCAGGCACTCAAGTTCTGGAATTGGCCCTTTGCAAATAAAAGGACAGCGCCCTGCATACATCAGAGCTATGCAGCCCACCATTCCCTTGACTTCCATCAGATTTGGAAAAGAATAATTCTTTGTTAATCAAGAAAATGCAAGAAAAAGACTAGCCACATGGAAAGGCATCCTCCCTGTGTCTCTCTAAGAAAATGGCATAGGAAGGTCCTGCATCAGAGCTGGCAGCCCATCCCTCCTTGTAGTTGATTAACTACTTCTAAAAGGAAATTCTCATTATCAAGTGCTTGTAAGAAACCAAGGCCTTGACTGGAGTTAAAGCATCTAAAAATGCCTGCAACAGAACCCCAAGAGAAAGTCCCCACAAGCTAATAGTACACACGAGGAAGGAAGGAAGGAAGGAGTTATTCTAAGCACTCCATAGCTATATTCACTAGCTGCGATTTCATATTCAGTCTTTATACACTGCTCAGATAGGAGGTAATTATAGATCTAGTAAAATGACTGTACGTTTAATACTTCCTGTAACAAGGCATAAGGTTTTAACCACGCATCTTCACAAAACTGTAAGAAAGAAAAGCAATCGGAAACCAGGAACATGCTAATTAAGGTATAAGAAAGAAATGTCCAATTATCTATAAGGAGAGGAAGTAGAAGGAAATAACATACTCTTCTATAGTACCATGCTTCCGAGTCTTATGAGAAAGAAGTCACAAGGCTAGGGGTGTTCTAACTTGGAAAAAGAGGATAGCATTCTCCCTCCTCCTTTTACCCTTAAAGTAAGGCAGAGGCAGCATCACCTTAGATGGATGGAGCACCTCTTCTTTCTATTGAGTTATTGGAGAGTCCTTCCAGTTTAACTGAGGAGAAAGTAGCTGACCATAGCTGGAAAGCCAGAGCTGCCAGGAAAGCTTTTATTTGTTTATATAAAACAAGTACAATGTAGCTTTACACAGGCAAATATGTGTTTTTATGTAAACATTTAATCTTTAAATTTCATCTTACGAGTGATCTAACAGGACACACACTGCACTCTGAAGTAGCATCCAAGGTTGTGACGGCCATTAGAACTAAGGTCCCAGAGCGCTGTTTATAAGTGCAATGTTCCCTAAAATATTGCTTAGCCAGAGCTGAAGAATAACAGATCGTGTTTTCTCACAGACTGGGCCATTTTGAGACTTGGTGACACAGATGTCTAATAGGAAGCAGAATCTTCCAGAGACAATGACTGTCAAAAGCTGGAGGTCTTCTCCCAGACGGGAACTATACTGGAATCTCAACAGAGATTGCAACACGGCCAAATTTGCATACAGATGAGAAGTGGAAAGTTTGTTTACTAGGAAAAGAAAAAAACCTGCATAACTGCTTAAAACATAACTACAGTTGCCTAGAGACCATTTGCAATTTCCAGTAATAGGGCAATACACCTAAACAGTGTTAGGAATCCAGGGATAATCCATGTACCAGTTTTGCAGTCTGTTATATCTGGGGAAGCATCAGAACATCCCGAATCTGAGCAGAATATGCTTTCTTCTTATGTTTGCCCAGAATTCAGGGCCGCAACATTCAGCATAGCAAGATCTTTTTCATGAAGAAACCAGAGCTGGAAAAAGGGTGGTGGTTTGGTTGGAAACAGTAGGTCCACACACTAAATAACTAGCTAAACGAAATGAATCACCCTACTGGCTGGCAGGTTACCCTGATAAACCAGGCAGCATCTTTTCTCATCTTGAAATCAGAGGAAGAGGTCAGTTGGCAATCAGCCCAGGCTGAGAAACTGTGGGAATCCTAAGCAGAGAGACACTCACAGTAGAAATTTAAGCAAACAAATCAATGAATGCACAACCTCATCCTGAAAAATGCAATGGATAAAGACATTTAATCATTTTGTGCTGGCCAGATAAGAACTGTCTGACAGTCTGCCAGACTTTTTCTCTAGACTTCCCAGATGATTAGTCACAGCAAACAAAAACAAAACAAAAAAAACTACCAGACACACACATACACACACACTCAGGTGCTGAATGTCCTAGTTTCCCAACTGAACTTTCCAGCATAAACAAGAAAACAAAGACCGTCTCTCAGGTACTTGAAGAAATTAAAAGCATCAATTTTTCAGACTCAAAAACAAATACTTTCTGGTAGAAAATTATCTCTGACTAGTTGCAGCTTTCTCAAGTTGCTAGAGCAGCTCCTTCATTGCAGCTGAGGCTGCCATGGATCACGGTGCAGACTAAGAAGCATTGCAGGCCCAGGAGGGCCTTTCTAGTGTTTACCCTCTGCTCTATAGCCACGGGCTCAAACTCCTTACTATCACCCTGAGGACAGTAACAGTTAAACCAAATAGATACTCCAAGTTAAAAATTATGAAGCAAGTATTTTAAGAAATCCCAGATTAATACAAGCCATTG
>JAOBAS010000072.1:81419202-81432521 GCA_025311575.1 Elanoides forficatus | reverse complement strand
AAGCCATTGTTAGACTGAAGCAGGACTTGTCTAGAAAAAACCACCTCCACAACTATCCAGGCCCACACCAGAAGCCAGTTATGTGAAGTAGTCTAGCTGCACGCCTTTAGCATGCTTTTATTAAAGTCCTTTACAACACTGACTTTCATATGACATGTTTATCCTATAAGTCTCAAAATAAAGTGCTAGGCATGTCCATCATATCAGAATTCCTTCCCTACAGAAGAGATGCATTTAGAATCTAGAAGTTAGTGATGTTATCACCATACCATAAATATTGAGAGTGTCTTGATCAGTGACAAATCCAAAGGAAGGAAGAAAAAGTCGCCGTTTGTCATAAGGTAACTCCTGAGCACCCAGTGAATGCTCTTAGGGCAGAATGTTCTTGCATTCTGTCCAGGGCAAAAATCAAGAGGCGGGTGCCGCGGTGTTGTCAGAAAAAGAGCTCTCTTTCTGAGAGACAGAAGAGAGTTTGCTCCGCACTTTATGTCTGAACTTGGAAACACGAGGGCATTCTAAGGACATCACCAAGCTTGATATGTGCAGTACACCCCTCCAGGAATAATTACATACTTGTTCTCAAAAGGAAAGGAATGTCAAAAAGGAGATTTTAATATTAGAGATTTACTGTGCCACATATCTTTGGAAAAACTAACCTGTAAGTACGACTTGCTTTCAAAATGAGACACAGATATTTTGGTGCATTTTTGCTACCTCTACGCTTTTAGAAGGAGAAAACGTAAGGTTATCAGACAGCCCTGTCTTTTCCACAAGGTCACTGCAGCATGACTGATTACCCAGATTTCCCAACTTGAGAACAAATTTTTAATAGTTCATGTCTATTCTAGCTTAAAAACTGAAAATGCAGTTCATGCAGTTTGGTTATCAAACTAAGAGTTTCCAGAACTTGTAGTGATTCCAAATCAAATCTTTGTGCAGTCAAAGGTTTTGCTACAACACACCACAAACATGACATGTTTTCAGCGAAAACATACAAAAAGTAACCAAATGAGTTATGGGAAAACTCTTCAGTCAAAACAATAACCCTTGTTGCTACACTATATGACTATCTGGAAGAGGTGACTGGATTTTATACTGACTACCCAGTTCTGTATAGTAAAAAGAAATTTATATTCTTTATGGCCTAGAATCTGATCTGGAGATGAATCTAATTTCTGTTCTCCTCCCCTTATATCAAGGGAGAACCAGAACTTTCATTGCTCCACACTGTCGAAGCATTGTTCGTTCGTCCCCTGCAGTGGATAGGAATTCTTCAGGGCCAAATATGATTTACACTGTGGCACCCCGTGCTGGGAAGGGAGGGAAAGCCCTGCTAAGTCTATAGATTTTTATTTTTTTTTCCTGTTCTGCGTCTGAGAATAAGCAATAGCAGGTTTTCTAAAATTTTTCAGGACTGATAGTTTTAAACACTCCCACAGAGGTTAGGCCACTCCACCAACTACCAGAGTGCCTGGATGGACTATTTCCTGAGAATAAGATACTGTAAGATACACTACAACATGAAAAGCACATGCTGTCATGAGTCATTCAATATTTTGTCCAGTAGTTTTATACTTGTGCTGCAATATCCAAGTGTTATGAGTTTGGTATTAGAAAAGGAAAAAAAAAAAATACCTTTTGTATCTTTAGTTTCTTCTTCCAGGAACCTGTGGTAGAGATTTCTGACTGCTGCATTCATAGATTTCAAAGGCTGATGCAAGATCTTGTACTTGCCCACCACAGCCTTGTTCACCTCTTGAACAACTGCATTAATCTGATCATATGTTAAACGGCCTTTCATATACCTACAAATAAAAATAAAAATCAGTAACCAGAAAGTCACAAACAAAGTTCCGTGTTTATTTTTCTCTTTCATCAGCCTTAATTGAACATGCTATTCCTAGTTAGAGGCAGTTTCTTCTGCTTTGTGTTAATGAATAAATGTAGTAGTTAATTTTGTTCATTTCCTTGATTGTTCAATAATCTTGAAGGTAAAAAAGCCATGATAAAACCTAAACCAGAAAGATGAAACATTAGAAAGCTAAACTAAGAAGTAAAAAACATCCAGTGCTTAAGCTGTAAGGAGCCTTTCAAAATGGAATAAAGGTTGCTTTCATAGCTTAGTACTTAAAAACTACAAACGCAGAAAAATCAAGCCACTTTGCAGAAAACAGCATGAGCCAAAACTGAAATTAAATGTTGCTGTTTAAGAGTGCAGTTTGGTTCATATTATAATCATAAATCATCTCTGTTTGATCTTACAGCCATTCCTTTGGTTTTTTTGAAGAAATAGCAGTTTTGTGTTGTTTTCTATATTTTTTTGTGCAGCCTACTAAGCTATACAGACACAGTTCTGCACTACCAACATCCGCTTCTGAACTTTTAGAGCATTTCATAAAACTAGTGCTAAAATAGTAAGATCTGTTGATAACAGCCTAGAGGTACAGGAAGCACAGAAGATAAAAACAAAAGTGATGCGGAAATAATAGAACACTGGAATATTTGCAAGTAAGGCTATTCAGTATTTATAGATGTAAAGACATGTATTCAAGGAAAAGGAAACATGCCACAAACTGAGAAGCCATTATATATAAACGAAATCTGAAACCCATATGACAAGCAGTAAGCTAAATACAAAACAAAAGCCCAGAAGACACCACAGTAAAAGCCAGGGCAACCTTGCAACTTGAATTATCCTGTGATCACCATTTAGTCACTACAACAAACCAAACCTGGCTATTTGTGTTTGGTTCAGTATCAGTTTGCAGATGTCTGGAATTCAGAAAAGCGTTACAATTCATTTTAAGAATGAAGGGGGTTGTTGAGGTCAGTACATCAGGTGGCTAAAAGCTGTAGGACAATAAGACTGAGAAGATCAACGAACAGGAAATTCTTCCCTCATTTTAACCTGAATGAAAAAACTCAATATTTGGAAAACATACAAAGAATTTAAAGCACAAGTAGCTAATAAATTACAAACCCAATATTCCAAACCAGAGTGTGGGCAGGCATTCTACAATTGCTGACTACAAATAAGTGTTTGCTGTAGATTTTAAATATAGCCAGTCCCTGCTGGGGAGACAGGTCTGCACAGGGTGTGTAAAAACTCCTGAATTCAAAGCAATTGCTCTAATGTCAGACTGAATTGCCATAGAGTTATTTGCAGCCTGTTTCCAGCTTTATTGATACTTTGATTAATCCAGATTAAAAGTTGGAGTGCAGCCATGTTTATAAAAATGCTCTACTTGGCACACATAACATCTTTTCAAATAAAAGCAGCACTACCACCCCTGAAACGCAGTCATGCTCAGCATAAACAAGTAACACAGCCTATAACCACAGAAGGGCTTTGCCTGTATACATTAGCTGCTATTTATTGCTCTATCTGCATCCCTTAGCCTATTTATAAAGTCACAGGGGAATGTGCAGAGCTATGAAGATTAAGGCCAGAGCTATAAAATATCTGTATTTAAGTTCTTCTGCTCCTGCTATCAATAGACATACAGTGAATACACTTAATTAAGCCAACAGAACACCTCAGCTCATCCTGAAGCAGAAACAGAGAAGCAAGATTTGGTTGCCTAAACCTAAGAACCGAGTGGTCTTTGAGAGGCCCCTCAGGCATCCAAGATGCTCACAGGGGGCCAGCAGATGTGCTGGGGTTTACAGAAAATTCAGCAACTAGAGGTCTGGCAGTACATGCTAAAGCATCTGCAATGGCACCAGACAGCTCTGCTCAGGCAACGGAAACATGCCATTAGCAGCTAGGCAGCTGAGCCATTTTCTGGTTTCGCCGACTGTACTGACTAGACGTTCGGCGACAAGAGTGGGAGTAGGGGCACTCGCTGAGCGTGGAGACACCCATGTCACAGACACTGAAATGTAGGCGCCTTAATCTGAAACTAAATTCTGTCAAAAGCAACTGGAATTTTTCATCTGTACATAACTGTAAGGATCATAAAAACCTCCAGCTGTTCCACAGGCTTCTCAGATTTCTATCCAGCCATGGCTAGCAAACCCATAAATGCTGACATTTATTTCAGTCCATACACACACTAATATAAAAATACAAATTTGAGAAGTTCCAAGTTCATCCATTTAATTTAGATTTAAAATAACTTTAAAATCTGCTTCACTACACCAACAGCAAAAACATTCAACTTTTTTTTTTTTTTTTAAAAGAATGACCCGATTTCTTTTTTTAATCCACAGAAGCCCTTTTCAAAACATTTTTTTCCATAGGTATGAAAACCAAAGCACAGTGCTGTGTTCTTCAAAGAAAAATAACAACGTCAACATAGCACATATATACCACTGGAAAAGAGATAAATCTCCTAATGGCCAATCCTGCTCTCTCAAAAATGCTTAGCCTAAAAGAAACATATATTCCCCCCACTTACCATCTTCTGAGACTTTAGAGTTATAATGAATGTGCAGATTCTAAAAATATCTCAAGCGTTAAGAATTTTAGAGACAGAATAAAGCAAGCATTTTCCTTTGCCTTGAATTCAAAGTTAACCGAGACATCTACTGTGCAATTTCCTTTTTCTTCCTCCAGAAAGTGTCTTTCTGCAACAGATTTAAAGGCTCGGATAATTTGCAAGTTTCTTACTGTGCAAGAGTATTCTATTTGATCAAGGCACTCCACATCTGCACCTTAACACAGCTTGTACCTTTGTTAAATACCTGCTGCAGAGTTGTAAGAATATGAAGTCACCGAAGACTGTATATCCCTTTCAGTGCCCTAACAATGTTAGGGATAGATTCTCTTTCACTTTCAGCACAAAGGGGGTCAAAACCACCTAGATTTTTCAGTTACAGCCTGCCACAGCTGTGGTAGGAAGGGATAGAGGAATGAGATTCTTGGCAGATGCAAAACCCATGATACCCAGCTGGTATGGGATTTAGACACATATGTGATGCGTATGCAGTTGCGCTTTATTAAGTCCCTCAAACAGGCTTAGCATAAGCACAGTCCTGTACTAGCACGGCCACGCAGCTCCAGGACAAAAATGCAGTAGCATCCCTTGTTACTATTGCCAGCAGGTATAAAGAGATCCTGCATGAGAACCAGTGCTGACCTGCAGAACTGGGATATGAACCTAATTCTCATTATTCTAAGAGAGTACGTTAGGTGTGAGAAAATTTGAGTCACAAACATTTGCTGCTTAGATTTGATTAAACAGTATGTGAAATTGAATGCTTAGACTCCCCTGATCTTGTATTATAACACTGTCAGGCAAGAGTCAAAAAACCTGGTAGATTAATAGATATATTTAAATTCATGTAAATCTTCCTCCACAGAACAAACATGCCTTTCCCATCTCAATAAAAATAGTTCTATAGCCCCACAAGCACAGTCTTAACATGCAACCTTTCTATAAATCAGCGATGAATATAAGAGGATCCAGCTGGCCTCTGTCCCCATTCTCCCACCCACAAACAGCAGTGGAAAACTTTCCACTTTAAGGGGCTACCAGGGAAGACCATAGTTTTAACTGGAGGTTAAAACAACATTTGGCTGGAATGGTTTATCTGGCCTTAGCAGAGATAAAGACCAAAAATTCCCACGCTCCAGCTTTACCTTTCCAAAATTTTATCGGGAGAGAAGTACCTAAGGAATTAAATCCACGAAATACTAGAGATGATCTGCAAAATAAAAATATCAGGTGCGTGCACTTTTAAGAAGTGACCAAAAGAGTCCTTTATCATGAGCTTGACATTCAGGCTCCTTCATTTTTTGGATTAAGCAATTTGGTGGAAGAAAATGGACATAGCTCACCTGAAAATTTTGAAAACTATAGGAAAGATGATTTGAAAACCTCAAGGAAAACACAGACTCAAAAAAAAAAAATTCTTACTGAAACAAGTGTTGTCAGGGAACACACTGAATCTAGAGTCTAGATAACAATTTAGCCTTAGGCATCAAGAGAATTTTCTCCTTTTTGCAGATATATTTGTCCTTGTCCCCAAAATGCTATTTAAGAAAAGTTATTCCTACATGACAGACCTCAGACAAGGATATCTATTAATCAGGTTCTGATGGTAGGAGAAAAAACCCACAGCTTTCTACTCCAGAAATTTGGTATATTTCAGTAGGAGGTGGTTTTTTGCTTTTAATGTCTGATTTCTTTTCCTGTTTCAAAACAGATTGATAAGTCAAGACTTGAAGTTTTCAGAAACCAATAGTCAGGTCAAATAAAAAAAAACATTTATCATTATTTTTCCTTTTAAGTGTAACCATACCTTTCATGTTATGAGATGATGGCTCTTTTTTTTTTTTTTTTTAAATGTCAGTTCTCAAAACAAGAACAGAACCCATTTATTAGCTAATGTATTTCTGTTGATACAATGAAAGTGACTTTCAAGATAAGAGGTTTGGGTTTTAACTGATTAGTTCTGATCTTCCCAACATATACAGAAAAAAGAACCTAATTAGCTCTATTAATTTCATTTTCAGGTTTGCCAGTACTGCATATAAACTATTTGGAGCTATCATCGTGATGTTTCATCCTGTGGAACATTTAAAACTTCAAAACATCTCTGTCAGTCTCAGGTCTGCAAGAGCTCACTTTCCCAAACCTATGTTTGCCACACAAATTGGCATGACAGGGTCTAAGAAAAGCTGTGCTTACTTACGCAGGAACACTTTCAAATTCTTCTGCAGTTATTAAGGGTGCTTCTTTAATAAGTCTTGGCTCTTTTGTAGGTTTCTTTGCACGTTCAGGTTCTACAACTTTTGTTTGTTCTTCACATTTCACAGTTGGCCCAGTGATGCTGTAAAAAGAATGAATATTAAGTGTATAAATAGCAGATAAGTAGTAAGGAGAATACCATTATATTATCAAGTCTGCTTACTCACAGACCTAAGTTCCAACCCATCTGTTAGGCTGGATGAACACGATTCAAGATCTTTCCTGAAAGAAAAATAAAAAAATCCTACTCCGTTTCAAATTGCATACTTTAGCTGACTTCATTATAGCTCTTCATTTCTCTGCTAGAGAGGCTGCTAGCAGGTGAACTGGAAGCAGTCCAAATGCAGCACAGAGCAGTTAAGAATTCAATGTACCATTACATTTCACAGAACATGAGGCCTTGCTTTTTATCAGATGAACCACAGCACAGAGCTGCAGCCTAACAGGCAGATTTGAAATACTTCACAGCTCTTTGAAACAAGTTCAAATCTTGGGAAGCCTGACTCATCCATTCATCTTTTGAAGCAAACAAATTCAACACCATCCAGCAGGCTGGGATTTTTATATATATATATATTTTTTTTTTAATATATATATATATATTTATTTAGGCAAGATCCCAAAAGCCAAGGAATTTCCTGCTTTGAGTGATTATTAGAGCATTATTTTTATAAATTCACCCTTCCTCCAAATCCTCAGCTTAGAGCCTCAAACCCAGAGTTATTTGCCAGCCATCCACCTAGCTGCTCTCCTACTCATCGGTAGGAGGACAGCAAAGAGGATGCATTTGGCCAAATTCACTGTCATCTGAATACAAGGACATTATTGGGCTGAGATGCGCAACAGAAATAACTAAAGCAGTACCGAGCTGACCTGTCACAAAGAACTGATCCTCTTCCTGTGGGAAGGTTAGATCAAAGTAGAGATCTTTGTTTGACATGGAGCCCTACAGTCAGCAAACGGCACAGCAGTGCCTCATCTCAGTTGACCTGAGGGCCGGGATTTGATGTGTCACTCGATGTGACACCCCCAAAGCCCGTGTCCCATTTCCCAGGGAAGGGGACTGCAGTGCAGAGGACAGCGAGTGCCACCTGCTGGACTCCCAAACTGTCCTGTCCCTGACACAGTGACAGGGGAAGCTCTGCTAAGTGCCACGCCACACAGAGCCCTTCTGAAATCCAGGACACCAACAGTTCAACTAATTCAGATGTAAACATCTGAAAAACAAGGTGAGGCCCTGCACAAAATGAAACCTGGCACCCTGGAGCTAGCACTAGTGGCAGGGAATGTCAGCAAGGATGAGGAAAAGGGAAGGGTGAGGATTTTTGGTGGTGTTCCAGGTGGCTTTGGAATAGAAGGATGAACACAAGGACAGAGAGGTGAGTTTGCATCTTAAAACTTCACTCTTCCTGAACACTCCAGTCTCCTGCCATTCTCCTTGCTGCAACAAGCATCTTATCTTTTCTGGACGACTCCCTACTCCCAGGTACTTCTGCTTTGGGTTCCCACCCACTATCTTGCCTGTGCCTGTGCAAGTATGGTACACATACAGTTCACTGCTGACCTGGACAATGAAAAGAAAGAACCGAAGCTTGTATTCAATATCTGGCTTTTGTGTAGTGAGAAAATGCTCTCTCAATAAACACCTGGAATACAAACAGCTTAGGATACATTGCACTTGCTTTATATTTCAGTGAGATTCCTCTGGTAAATAAGAACATCAAAACCAAGAACACAGGAGAGAATAACTGAAGCCGTGAATTGTTCAATTCATCTGTGTGGGCGTTTTCACTCTTTCTGAGATTTGAAGGCCTGTCTCACCAGCATTCAAGTGCTCACTCTGCTTTCTGCATTACTGACCTCATGACATTCATTCAACAGACAATTTGTAGTCAGCTCCCCAAGCATTTTGGGATGTAGAGGAACAGAAATGGAGAAGGTCAATGGAGGAAGGTTTGAGGAAGAGGACTGAAGACGTATTTACAGTGATATAGATGGATTCTGACCAATTATGGTCTGCCTTGCACTTGCTTGATCCTTCACTGCACAACACAGCAACAACAGGGGACAAAGGAGAAAGGGTGCTTTGACAAACAGCATTAACATATAATGTATTATTCCTCAGGAAAAACCAACACCACAAACTGACACTGGCAGAACAGCAGTTGTAAACCGGCAGAGCACAATCTGTAGAAAATGAGGAAAACTTGCTTAGTTTTACATGTATAGTTCTCTCTAGAAAGGGAAGGACCAGCTAAAGTTTTATCACAATTAACTTCTTGATCAAAAGCAGGACAAGACCTAAAGGGAAACCAACATCCAAAGAATCTTTTTCATATCAGAGGTGACACAGTCACTAAACAAGCCTCATTTTCATCTAAACAATTTCCAGGAGCTAATGTAAACTTAAGACAAAGGGTTTTCCTAAATTAAGAAAGTTAGTTATGAAAGGAAGGCAGAACTGAACAACTTCCATTCTTTCACACACAAACACACAAAATATAAAATACAACATCTAAATTGAAATGGAACAAGATATCTCTAGACACATCTTAGGAGGCTGTTTCCTAAACTGAGGGTTCATGTCTCAAGGGTTGCATTCAGAAAAAAGCTTCTGCACAAGTCACCTCTTTACCAGCTAAGACTAGTCCAAGTTTCAAAACAAACAGTACCTACACAGATGAGAATATTGGTACATGCTATCTAAAATTACAGTTCATTTTTCTCTTCTGTAGCCCTATTTCCACATCCTTAACCTTTTACTTTGCTGGAGTATGCCTGAAATGTTTTCAGCCTGAGGCTTGTCTGGCATTAGGAGCAAGACCAGGTAAAGTTGATAGATTCAGGGCACATACTGGAAGCATTGAATTCGAATAGACTAATGCATTGCCTTCTGACAAGCTACAAGGCTGGAAACAAGTTCTAGAGTCTAACATCTGGAGATCCCAGAAGAGACTCCCATCCGGTATATACTAACATCACTCAAAAATAAAAAGCAATTCCAACAGGCCAGAGAAAGAGCTGACCACTGAGAAACCTAGTCAGTTATAATGTCTTAGAAGCCTTCTGAATAATAGCTACTGTTTCACATACTTGTGTCTCCTTCTCTCACTTGAACTGCTTTATTCTGAACAGTTTCTTAGTACAGCCTTCTCAAAGGCAGGTGGATGTCATTGCTAGCTAAAATAAATGCCAGGCTGCTGCAGGGAAAGGAGAATAACCACAACCATAATTCAAATCCCCACAGAAAGATGACTGAGTTAGAGGATTTTTTTTTTTTTTTTAAATTCTATTTGGAAGGGCAGTGTTGAACTTCATTTCTAGTGACCCAGCATTTGGATCACTAACCCACCCTTCAATCCTTAGGTACCGCAGCCATCAAATCAGCGTGTTTGCAATTCTAAAGCAGGGAACGCTCAGATTTGTCAAAGAACTAGCTTTCTACTATAATGTCACACCTGCCACTGGAAGCTTCCATCCGAACAACTTGGTATTTTATAGGTTTTACCTGAGGGATTTGTTAGGGTGCTAGCACAAGCCCAGTAGTGAACAGCCAACAGGAAGCTCCAGAATAAATACATATAACAACCTTGGCTCCCAAAAGTTCACAGTTAATATACAGTAAAAGGAGCAGAGCTGTACAGTGCTGCAGCTGGGCACTGCCAGGAGCAGCCCAATACGCCCATGTTCATGGACCACATACCAGCTCTGAGTTGGTTTAGGCAGATGAGGAGGAATGTTTTCACAGAGGTGCTGTGCTTCATTTTGATCTCTCTCAGCAGACTTCTGGAGCTCCTGAAATTAATGTTAGACTTCATCAGAAATCTGAAACTATTAATGTCAAGCAAGTCAAATTAGTTTACCATTAGGGCAATGCTAAAATAATTTTTAACTTGATTAAGAGTTCTTTGCTCTCTCCCCATCATCTTACCTCTTTACCCCCTAATTTCCCAAGAGCAACTAGTAAAGCTCAGAAAAACAAAGCTAAAAGTTTGAAAACATAAGCTCGTCTCTCCTTGCCCTCAAAGTGTAAGAGAAATCTGAGTGGGCAAGAAATAAATCATTTACAATATACCCTAGCAGGTCTGGGCAGGGGAATGGTGGTGGTGATGAAGAAATACTACAGGAAACTCATCTACGTTCTCCAAACAACACTTTCACAAAAGACTTAACACATGAAGGCACTGCAAACACACACTGGAACAAGAGATAAATATTCTAATTAAATATTTTTCATAGCTATTGCAAGGATGTAAAAATAGAACTGCTCTTTAAATCACAGTATCTGTTATGATAAAAACATGCTTTCAATGTATAAACCTTGAAAACCAGAATTTTTATTATTCACTATGCTGGAGAGCTGCTTAATAAACCATCAGTAAGCCTGTTCCAAGCCCCAGTTTCTCTTGTAAGCACATGCGTCCAAACATATCACTAAGGATCTAGAAAAGAAAAACTACGCACTTATCAAAGATTCCTTTGAAACTTTCAGTATTTTATGAACAGGAAAAAAGATTACTTTTAGCAAATCCTTCAGTTTTTCTTGCTGTTGAACTTCAGTTTCCATTTTATTCAGGAGATCATGCAAGAGGACCATCTCATGTCCTATTTTACAGAGCATAGATTTGAGGGATGGTTCTTGACCTGTCAAAGAGAGAATGTTAAGCCAAAAAGCCAAAACACCTCCAACACAAAACCAATACCCCATTTCCCTTCCCTCCGCAAGCAATGGTTATCTGCTAACTCTATGCTCCCCAACCACCATATCTTCCCAGGAGAAGCAGCAATATTTGCTGCTCAGTCAACCTCCTACTCCATACAGCCAACAGAGTTCAAAGCTGCTGCAGGAATAAAGGCCCCTCTCCAACACGATGCTGAAAAGCTCTAAGCTGTACCCACTACCACTGCAGGTTGCAGGTGGAGGACACAGGTCTTAAATGCAGCCTGGCTTTCACAACTGCTTGGCTGCAGCACCCTGTTCTACTTCGTGATCTCCCTCTGTTTGGGGTTACAGTTCCTCTTCCAACAGCTGGTTAGCCTAGATGACCAGACGACCCTCCCAACCAACATTTCTATGATCCTCTGTAACCTCTATTTGTGCCTAGGAAAGGATAAGAGATTAATCTAAAACATTCAGATCAATTTCAGTACATCAGTTTAAATAACTTTGTTACCCACGGTGTGTTTGCATCACAGCCAGGCGCTCCTAGAATGCTAGGACAAGACACCTGTATAAACCTCCACCTATGCCTTTACACATTTTTGTAATTAGGCTTAAAATACTCGCTTAACATACTTGCCAAGATATTTTTTTCTTCTCCTATCTGGAGCTTTCCCCACCAAGTATATAGAATAAAAGGTACATGAACCACTAGTCTTCGAGTCCCTCAGAGGAACATACTTTCACTTAGCCTACATTCTCTGCTTGGCACCTAGTTCCCTGACAATGTTCCCATTTTGCCATCCTTGCTCACTTGGTTGTTGTCTATATTTTACTTGATTCCCACTCCATGTTACATTCCTTGTCTAATGAAAGCATTCCCATTTTCTGCAAGGAGGTGCAAACCAAAACCCACTCTTAATTTCTTTTACCTATGTTTCTTAATTGAAGAGTCTTTTTAATAGTTGAAATCTTCATGTTGATGTGAAAGCATAAATCTTCCAGGTCTGAGGACGCCATATCGTCTATTATCACACCAAAGGGAAATAAAAAAGAATGCAGTAATTTAAGGAAGACCTAAGTTGCAAACACTAGACACACAAGCAGAATTTTAAAGAGGACCCATATCTGTCAAAGAAGCAAAAGGAACTTAAATGAAGCAGTAAATGTAGTAACTACCTTCTATTTTACTAAACTGAAAGCAGGAGAGGCAGCACAAAGTGACTGGCATTAGACAAGACAAAGCAATTTCCCTGAACTCTGGATTTAAATGCAGTGTAATATCAATACGACTCCTCACAGAACTGGTTAAGTCTTTATTATACCAAGGTGTTCGCTACTAAAGGAGTTGGAAATTTACTGCAATAAGCAAGAAATATCTGGTTTATATAAAGTAACGCTATAAGGCTCTATCAGGGAGACTGCATCGGATGATCAATATTTAAAGAGGTATTTTGTTTTGGTTTTCTTTTTTAAAAAAGACTATTAATTAAACAAAAGGATATACTTGCTTGCTAGCAGAGTACGGAGGCACAAAAAGTAGCATCATATACCGGTTGCTCTTGTGCAAATACAGTTATTAACTCTATTATAGAAAATAATTGATTAAAAAAACGTTGCTGAAATGTATCTTCCCCAATCGCCGTGTAACAAATCTCCATTCAATACTACTGTCTGATAGCCCTTCTGTTTACAGCGCTCACACGGCTCCCTCTGGTGGCTAACTCACCCCTGAAAACGAAGCTTTTATTTCGCTTTAGTTTCAAAACACTACGAACTAGCACTCTTGCTGAACTAGTTGTTAGAGATTTGCCGACTTCCACACCTTCCGTACCTCAGGAGAAACCCTTACGACCCGCCGCACCCCCCGCCCTCCGTTTTGCCTCACGCCCTGACCCAACGCGAATACTTACCCCCCCGGCGCCCCGCTCTCACCGCTGCCGGTGACCGCAGACCAGCTGACT
>JAOBAS010000072.1:81401273-81418765 GCA_025311575.1 Elanoides forficatus | reverse complement strand
GAACAGCAGTCAGAGTCTACGGGTGAAATGGTGTTGATACACCTTAATCGTTTAGGCAAGGGTTGTACAGTCATATGCCAAACTCATTTTTTCTAATTAGCTACAGATATAAAGGTTTATTGCTAAGGACAGATTGCTTATCTCTCTGAAGAAAAAATACACAAAACCTACTGCTTTTCCCCAATTCCCTAAAAAGAATAGCTCGTAGTTCCCTCCCTCCCTCCCCAACTCTAAAAACAACTCCAAAACCCCTAAAGAACTGAGAAACAGATTAACATACAAATGAGTTAAAGAAGGACCATTTTTAAAGCAGTGACACAATCCAAGAAGTGACTGCGTTCAGCAGACCGTTAAGGAGAACGGAAAAACTAGCAAACAAGGAGTCCAGACAATAGGTTATTGAAATTGCTCGGTACAAGAAGGCATCATCTTAACATTTTTAGCGGTGAAAAGCGGTCAGACCTTCAGTGGCACAGGGACGGCTCCACTAACCCCTCCAGCAGTCCTGTCTACACAACCACACCGAGCCAACGTGTCCTGTGACTCCCATCTTCCAGCCTGTATTCATCTCAGGAACTCTTGCAACCTCTACATTAAACAGAGAGACATAGCCCGTCTTTGTGTAGACAAACCATAAAAGCATCAGTAAAAGGAGGAAAAAGAAAATTTGAAAAGCCCTGCTTCATAAGCAATTCTTAATGTCAAATAATAATAATTAAAAAAAGACCAAAAAAGCCCCAAGCCAAAGAGAGATGTCTTGAGCCCAAAAAGCTCAAAACACACATCCTCTCCTAACCTGGAATTGTTCACATTTTCTAGCTGCTTCAAAAAAACAACTCAAATGTCTGTTCTAGACTTTAAACATGGGGTTGTCCTGCACTAACCACTTCTGCAGCAAACTGAATTATAACATATGACCATAAAAAGGAGTGAAAAAAAAAACAGAAACACTATCAAATATAGAGAAAACTTATTCTAACTCCCCATGCTTACGAAGAATATTTGAACACGGCATTCAAAAGTTTCTTTTGCTGTTTAACCATGCCATGGGAATCATCTGATGTTTGTGCAGACAGCTGAAACCCCTCATGTGGTCTCAATCAATTTAGTGATTAAAAATAATATTTCTTCTGCATGTTTCAAGGGGAAAGAACTGCAGAAGTAAGATTCTTTCTGGAGTCTATTACACCATCTGGTGCTACCTAAAGTCACAAATCCAAATGTACAACAACCTTACAGAAAGCTGTGGTATGCAAGATCAGGGTACGTTACTTTAGGGCACTGAATATTGAAATTGTCATTTCATGTCACCCGCAAGAAACTTTCCCAAATCAATACAGTGTTCTTTCCGTTTCATGTACATAGAATATTTAGCACGAAGGTCATAAATTGTCCTTTAGCGTTCATCTTTACAAGTCTATTTTATCATCAGGAAGCAAAAGAAAAGTGATCTTTCCATTTTATTAAGCAAACACTCCTGAGTAAAGAGGCTGGTATCCACTGTCTTCTCTCTTGCAAGTAAGCACGCAGACACTCAGCATGCCGAAGAACTGAAAAAGAGAGAGTGCACAAGAGATTTAGTTTTGCTGTATTTTTTTGTTTCAGTCATCAAACTCAACACCTGTATGTTAATTAGACTTCATCATAGCAAGGACATTCCTTTCATATTAACAACCACTTATAAAATACATCTACAGAAAGCGATTTTTTTTTCTTCTCCCCTTTTTGTCAGGCAGATGAAATGGAGGGAGTTGGAAAATAACAAGTGAGGAACAAGAGGACTAGGTCTACTTCAGAGCCAGAAAAAGGCTGTAGGCTAATAGGACATGGTAGAAGAAAAAGCCCTCAAAGGGCAAACAGTATTATTTCCCATGAGGGAAGAAATAGAAACATTTACCTTTACAATGGCAAACCCCAGGATTACAAGCATGGCATAGCTGATAACGCTCTGCAGCCCCGACTCCAGCTCCTCTGCACAGCCCTGCCAAGGAAGAGATAGGTGAAAATAAGTTAGAAGACATTAATTCGGCTGGACTTTTTTTTTCTTTTTTTTTTTTCTCCCCAACCCTTCAAAGGAAGCAGGACCTTGTAAGATCTGTCTAACCAACCACTGCAGACCTGAGGACTTCCATTCTTGACTTCCAGTCCTGATGGCTTCTCATTCTCCTCTTGCTTGAGGAGAGGCACTGACAAACTACAATTCACTGACATTTTCTGCTTCTCAATCTCCTCCAGCTCAGGTCACTCAAAGAAGTGCCCAAAACTCAGAGCCAGGAAGACAGCAATGGTATCTGTAAAAGTCAACTTATGGGCTTGTGCCCCAGACTGAAGAACCTGCTATGCAGTTCTCCAGATTCAGCATGGTCAGTCCTAGAAGAGTCTCTTTCCCTACCCCAGATCTGTTTGAACAACTATGTGCCCATGGCTAATGCCAGGGCCTTCTCACGTTGCTTCTGCAGCAACATGAAATGGAGGAGTTACCAGCAGACAGCCAAGACCAAACATCCAGACTGGTGCCCCTCCTTCATCATCCAGGAGCTTTTATAGAATTATATGAGAAGGAAGTCAGCTACAGGAAAGCCATGGAGATAAAAAGGCTTGGGGGACAAATTGCTGAAAAGAATTGGATTAAGTTATCCCTAAACCCTGCCTGAAGCGCTTTTCTTCGTTGGTTCTGGCTGGTTGAGAATGATCATGGCCCAACTCTGAAACTGTGCCTTTTATCCTCACCCGCGTATTGAGTTCCTGTGGCTGATCCAGATGCCCTGTGCAGTTCTTCATATCTTGCCTGCAGCAGCTCAGAGGGACACTGTTGTTACCGGTGGAATTAAACCACTGCGTGGTTGTCCAGTCACTGTAGTTCTTTACCCCACAACAATGAAGCTGCCAAACACAGGACAGTTACAGGGATGTATGAATATATACAAATATGAATGCTGGTGTTGAGTTAAACCTCTCCTAGGCATACTGGGCAAGAGCTGCCCTCAATAATGCAGCAGATTTACAAGTAGCAGTACTTCAGGAAAACAGCAGTAGATATAATAGATCATCCTCCCTTCATACATTATTACCTCCTTATTGGTCTATTCTTTGTGAAAACTCTCATATTAAAGTGACAGGTTGCAGGATAGAGTTTTCTGTCACCTTTCTATTTTATGATAGAGGATTCTCAGCAGCAGCAGTTATTCACATGTACTCATTTGGTCTGATCCAAAGGCCACTCACATCAACAAGGTCATTCATTTACATGAACTTCACACTAGGAGCCTGCAAAGGCCAACTCTGTAATGTGGGAAGCACCCTCAATTGCCTTGGAGAATCAGATGCTAAACAGTGCTGCAGAGCCAAGTTCTAGGATATGACCATAGTGACCATCCTCCCCAGCCTTCCCAGCCCAAATTCCTTGTTTAGGACCCCATTATCTTTTCTAAATAATTCTCAGGACAATTTAAAAGTTTTCTTACCTGCTCTTGCAAGTAATCCACAACGGCAGACTCTGGATTTTTCCCATCATACTTCTCAAAGACTAAGTGCATTGTGCCTTGCACATCAGTTTTTACCTATTTAGAGAGGAAAAAAACCAACCATATTGTTTTAACACGAGAGCTAAGAATTTTATCTAGTGGAAACTAGATAGTGGAAAAGATCTGTATCCCAACTAAGTCAGGGGAAAAAAAACCCTGAAAAAGAAAAAAAAGGCAAGTGATGTTTTAGATAAAATGCAGGCAGCACTTCACCAGAATCACATTCCTGTATAGAAGCTTGCCTCCCCTGATGGAAGAGCCCTCCTTTGTGAGCATCAACAACTGTTTAATTCAACTTAGAGATTGTTGCGATGCCTGCCAGGTACTTCATGTATTCAAGAAAACTGGATATATTGGAATGCTCTAACAATGCAAGATCTATTCTCTACTTTTAGGTTAGTACAGAGATGCTAATTCTTCACTTACCTTTTCCCTGTAAACAAATCCCAGGACAAAAGCAGATACTTCTGCAATAAAGATAACCAGGATAATGGCCAAGAACTGAAATTAAAAGAGAGAGACTGTAAGGAAGAATTCCACAGCATTTGAATTCAATTGCACACTACCCATCACATTAATTTATAGTGGTAAGTTATCATTATCTGTTGTTGCCTCTCCAATCAAAATAGTTTCCAGAAAATAAATTAGAATAGGACATCACTGTGCTTGGCTGGGACTATGACTGCAGCTCCACAGAATCTGTGCCCGCTGTAGGCAGTCTCCTGAACACTGCCATGATGTGATCTGTGTGAAGAGCCTATGAAACACTTCACAAGGCACTTCACAGTCAAACAGGACACTGCACAGATAAACCAGCAGCTGAGTTAAGTATGTTGTGCACTGCTTGCTGAGCTCATACTGCCTTCAAGGCATGAGCTGCGGGCCTGAAGTTACTCAGCTTGAACTTTTTTGAGTTTTTAAAAATCATTCTAGAAGAAGTGGGGGCATACTTTCAGGATTCAGAGAACTAAAGTCAACAGAAAAATACTTTTTTTTTTTTTTTTGCTTGCTTTGGAAATTCACATCTCCTCCTGTTCCCTCACCATCACTCTTCTTCTCAAAACTGGCTACTCTCCACACCTATCTCCAGCAAGCTAGCTCAGGCAGAGCCATGAAACTGCCCATGGCTGTGGGTATTTGCACAAGGCAGTGCAACTAATAATTTAGCCTGCACCTCACCCACCATCAGTCAGTGCCTCACAGCAGCACATAACTCCCACGAAGGAGCAGTGCTTCAGCAGTATATTTCAGAATAATCTTTTACGTTCTGTTCTGTGTGTCCTGAGAAGGTCTAGTGTAGAACTTCCCATACCATGCAACAGGGTGAAGAATAGGACATGCAAGAACGCGCACCACTCACCACTCCTAGACCAACTCGAGACTCCCGGAAGGTGGCACAGCAGCCGATCAACCCGATGATGAACATTACCACAGCGACGCAAATAATGATCACGGCTGGCAACAGAGCATACTTGTCCTGCAGAAAGTTGTCGTAGCTCTTGTAGGTGTTAATGACATATGCCCCAACATAGCTGAGACCTGCTGCTGCCGCCTGAAATGCAATAAAGTTATTAGCAGTTATTTATTAGGCATCTGCCCAGGAAAGTAAATACAGACCTTTCTGTAACAGTGCAATTAACATTTCCACTTTAGAAGTAATGACTACAGTATGCAAAGATCTAGAAGAAAAAAATGCTGCATCTGAAACTAGCTACCCATTCAAACTTTAACACAGAAGAGAGAATTAATTTCCCATGAATCACTCTTCTGCTAATGAAGCACCACTTTAGCCAAGCTGAAACACGAGTCTATTAACATGCATCAGCCAGTGTCTCTGCAGAGGGCCGAGCTCACACTTCCTACCCAAGATCACCTATATCCTGCATTTGGAGGGATCAACTTTCAAGATGATTGCTACAGGGGTGGGCTGTTGGTTTTGAGCTTTTTTTTTTTTTTTTTCTGAGAAAAACTCATCCTTTCCACTCTGACAACACCATTAACCACTAAGACAGGTAGACACACTCTTGTTCTCAGCAAAACACAATCTCTCCTTTTTCTGGAAGAAACAGGTTTCTGCAACCTGTAAAATAAACTCTCCCCCAAAAGGATATTTTGCCGATTGAAGCCACCATACAGTGCACCAGTGACAGCTGCCCAACTAGCAGCCCTAGAGACCGAAGGCTTTTATCTGCAGAACTGAGTACAGCCCGGGAAATAACACGGAAAGACTCAGCAATGCCCTGCCAATACTTCACCAATGGCATAAAAAATTTCTCTCAAAAGTTACAACAGCTCATCCACCCTCTACAATCCTGCAGCACAAGACAATGCCTGTAAAAACAAAGGACCATCCATACTCACATTCTGGAAACTCGAGGGAAACCAGTCTATTTGTTTTCAATAGGCTACAACTGGATTTCATCACGCAGCTTACAAGCAGTTCATTACTTCCCCCAGTGCTGTATGTCTTAATTAAATCAATCAGTCCTCACATTGGAGCAAGGACTTGCTAATTCCTTTACCTCGTTTGGCCCCTTACCCCTCCAGCCAGGTCTGGTGCCTGCCTTTCAATTACCTCCACATCCTCCATTTCAGCCAGCTCTCAGCCCACACCACTCTCGCATTCCCGAATGCTGCCTGTGTCTCAAAATTACTGGGATCAGATGCACCAAGTGATGAAACCAGGATCAAACTAACCCTCAGAGACACTTAGCACACATCGTGCAAGATCCTGCTGGGCTGGGGCTCAGATATGGCGGGTCCTCTGCGAAGTGAGGTATCAGGAAAAGGAATAGGATCACCAGTTCTCAAGAGTTTGGTTTTTTTCCTTCTTCTTCACATGCATTGGTTTTTCAGGCAGTGCTAATGATTAAAGCAGTTCCTAAAACTTCCTTTAACGTCTCCTCTCGCTGAGGAAAAAATCTCTTTCCCGTTTCCCTGTCTACAGGCATACAGCAACCAGGGCTTCTTCCTCCCACTCCTTTTTAGGGATGCAGGGAAAGGAGGAAACCACTTTAGCTCAAAGGGCACCGTTGCCTTCTCACTTCACCACCGTGAGCAACCTCACCCCTTCCTCCTCCAACACCACGCTCTTGTGCTGAAAGTGGGACAGGAAAAGTCCCTGGAGCGGTAGCAGCACTAAAGGTGGGGCTGGGGACACCGCACCCCCATCCTGCCTTGCCTTCAATTGCACAAAAAGAGCGAGGCATACGACTCAAAAAGTGCATCCTGTATTTCTGGCCTGGAGAGCAGGATGCACCTGCGACTGTCCACCTATTCTCCGTTCTGGGATGGCATCACCTGGGCAAGGGCAGCCACGGGGAAGGAAGCAACACTCCTCAGCTAACTATCCATCATCGTGGAGAAAACTTGATGATGGGATTTGTTCAATATATGCTTTATTTCTAATATTGTTTAGGACTATCAAGCACCGAGATTGGCCATGTTGGCCCCAAACTCAGTGAAAACAATGCAGATTCAAGACAGGGGATGCAGGGCTTTTAGTAACCACAGAAATGTTCTGCTCAGCTGGGCCAGCACCAGCTCAGAAAGCAGCTCATGCAGTTCCTAAAAAGGTTCAGAGTTTGGCCCCTGTTCCCACGGAAGCTGTGGAAAACATCCTAGTGACCACAGCAGGAACAGTGGGATGCTCTGGGTTGACTTAAAAACTTCTCCCTACTTCTGCATGGCAAAAAATATTACACGAATAAGGCCACAGTTACTGTCATAGTTGCCCTATCCTGACTTTAACCCCTGGCTACGTTTGTTGCTGGGGTTTGAAGCCCTCCTGGTAAACATGGGTATGGCTGGAAAGTAACGGTATTCTAATTTCTCAGGTTTTTGGGAAATTTCAGGCAGGTGCACCACGACTCCCCAGCACGCACCAAGTCATAATCCTCCACCAAGAATACTGATACAACATGGCGATGATCCCAGCCACCGTGCTTGCACCCTAAAAATCACCTCACCCTTGGTCCCTCTGCTCCTGCCATCACCACAAACCTAACACAGAGCTGAGTTACAGCTTTAAAAATTCCAGGCTAGAGAAAGTACTCCCAGGTAGTCACCCCAAACCAAAGGTGGAACCGGCCACTAGCAGCACGAAGCCTCCTGCACATGCACTTTTAAACCAGGCGCTTGCATTCGGGCACAGCCACTAATGAGAACGTTTTTCCTGAGGCCATCAGCCTTTGGTGCAGCTCAGTACCCAGGCTGGGATGTCCCACCACAGTTGTCATCAACTGCTGAGTGCCCACAGCCCCAAGAGAAAACCAGAAGGACTGCGAGACCCTCAGAAAGGTTCATGACAGAGGAAGGCAGCCCCTGGGGAAATGGAACAGGGGTGACCTTACTGCAGGAAAGGCAGTACAGACCAAATAACCAGGGTACAAAAAGGCATAAACCATGTTTTTGGCAAGTAAATGAGTCATCCACATTCAGCAGCAATGTCATGTCTAAAACATGCACAATGAAACAGCCTTGTGACTTAGTTAATGTGTAAAAGTTAATGGGCAAAGTGCAAAGTTAATCGTTTGTCATATTCGGAGGATGCAAAGCCCTGCTCTTTTGTGTAACTCTAGTCCCAGCCTTTACAGTAGTTCTGTACTTCCAAAGACAGTCTGCTTCACAACTTAATCTTCCTATAGGATGTTTTACACAAAAGAATCCCCCAATATTTCCATTATCCTTCTGCAAGTGATTTAGACGATAAGCACGTTCTTCATCTCTTGTCCATCCTTCATGCCTAGTTTTCTCCCTATTTTCAGTGTGCTCAACACACAATGCAAAGGAAGCACACACAGGAAATGCTCAAGACAGACCAGCTGTGGGAAACTAAGAAAAACCTTGTTGCTAGTAAAGGGCTACCACAAATTAAAAAAAAAAATAAAAAAAAAATTGTGAAGCCAATTCACAGAAGTCCCATAAAGCCAGGACCCGCAAAGTTCCACAACAGTAAACCACCATCAGAGAGTCCAGTGTTGAGTTCAAGATGATTCTTGCCCAAACTTTACCAACGCAAATACAGACCAGCACTTTCACAGTAGGTTTTACTGTGACATTCAGATTTTGTCTGGGTTCTGGTGAGAGATGAAACACAGCCAGCAAGAGGTCTATTATAATTTCCAAACTTCTGCTTCCAAGGAGAAAAAGGAAGTGTAATGAGGTAAAAATAAGAGACTTTGAGTGAAGATCTGGCTTAAAGGAAGTTCACATTTTTTCCCCACAAACTGAGATACAGCCACAACTTCACCAGTGGTTTTTAATTCAAAGTGAAGGTTTTGAAGCCTGAAGAGCAGTGTCACTCAGGAGTGGAAGGCATTTCAGCTAACGAGCTGTTCCCTGTTTTATTTTTGCAGATGAGTCCCAGAGCCAAACTTCAAAAGCGAAGATGAAAAATATTTCGGAACATAAATCTGAGCTTTCCCCTTAAGCCTCCCGTGTACTTAAGGCAAATTAAAAATCTGGTGGAGGGATTTTCCCCCCAACATTGCAAAACCTTCAGCCCATTCCTAGATCTAAGATGAAACTTCTCTAGAAGAGAAGTACAACACGAAATGTCCTTTGCACTGCTGAAGATAGACCTTAAGTCAAAAGTGTAAAGTATGCCTGATTAAACACTTCTGTTGGATCTCAAAAAAAAAAGAATTTTCACAAATACAAATGCCAGTTTAAGCAATTTCTTTTGGTAAGGAAGAGATAAAATAATTCCTTCTTTAGGATTAGTCAAACACCTTCTCAAACACATCTAAAATTATATACAAGGTTGCCAGGATTATTCCAAGAAATTCACACTAGAAATTGTTATTGTTCTGTACAATTTTTTTTTGTCTCCTGCTTGGAAGTTTTCTTTCAGAAGAATTCAGCGCAGAATGGGATCACGCGATGCACAGAGAGGCTTGGCCCAATGTGGCTGGCAGAAACCCCAGCACTGGCAGCCAAGGAGTGATGCAAGGCTGATACAGGAGAACCAGTTCCCCTGGTCCATGGGGCCGCATCATTGCCTGCACCTCGCTGTGGTCCACCAGCAAGCGCTGCACCTCCGGCAAGCAGAACATCCTAACCTTAACCCTTCCTCCCCAAACATCCCCGGCTGACTCACTGGGGCCCCAGGAAACACTGCTGGTATTTCTTTACAATGCTGATGATTCACATAAAACAAGCTGAAGAGATGAGGCAAATGGAAATTTTGCAAGAAAACCCCTTTTCACAGCTGAGCGACAAAGCCGCGACCGTCTCTGCCGTCTCACCCACCACAGCTTGCATTGTTCAAGGACCTAAGCAAGAATTACTTGCTTTTTTTATATCCTGTGCCTCTGACAGAAAGCAGAGATCTTGAATTGTTTGAATGCGAACAATAAACTCCTTGTTGGGGTTGAGCAAGAAGAAAGCAAAGCCGTAACAACTGGGTTTTCCTAGGCTGATGTTTGGGCAGGACCTGGGCAGGGTTATTCACCGAGTTGACTTCACCCACCTCTTCCATACTTAGCCCAGCCAGCTGAGCCAGGGAGGCAGGTACACAGTGGTGCTCTGCTGCGGGAACGTACGTAACGAGCTGGAACTCTCTCCAGCCACATAATGCACACACAGCACTGTGAATATTCAGTCTTGCCTGGGAAACAGAAGGGGATAGGACTGGATGGCTCTAAGGAGCCCAAGCTGTCTTACTGATGCAGAACAGGACAGCCGTTGGAAAAGAGTAGAATTTTTTTTTTTTTTTTTAAAGTACAGCAAGATTTTTACCTTGTGTTCCACCATCAGAAGGGGATTTTTTATTTTATATGCTGATGACCATGAGCCCCTGCCCTTCTAGAGACACTTATGGCCATGCAAATACTTCATGACATTTTATCAGTGTCACAGCCATAGAAGGGCCCCCTTAAACTTCCCTCTATACCACTGGTCTGAAAAAGAGAAAAAAAAAATTTACAAAGTTTGCATCTGTCAGTCAAGCAGAACAGATACTTTTCTACCTTTCCTTCTTTGTTTTAGTAAGTTGACCTTACATGATGGCTGGGAACAGAAGTTTGTGTTCGTTTGCATTTATCAGCATAGGCTTCTTTGTCCCCCACAAAACCTAAATAAAATACAGTAAAGGAGCCAAACTACTAGCTATGAAATTAAAAGGCAGTGTTTGTTGGTTCAAGGTTTTCTGGGGCTTTTTTTGAAGGTTTATCCCAGAATCCTCCAATTTCAGAGTGTTGATTTGATCATTTGGTCTGTTAATATGGACCAGTATAGGATTTTCTTTTTAAAAGGCTGGTCAGTTAAATACAGAGTAATAAAGCTATAGTGTTAAAAGGAAAAGCTGTAAGAACAGGGTAAATTGCAAATTCACCAAAAAAGTGTGTTCGGCCAGATGCACCTTCTATACAGTAAAAGAACCGAGATAATGACACTTAAAAAAAGGCATTTCTCCCACATCAGTTTTCAGACAGGACCTTCCCAGGGCCGGCCGTAATATCTACCACAGCACAAAACTTGGACTGATTGGACTTTTCCCCCATATTGTTAACTTTTCTATGGGCAAAGAAAGATAGGGTAAATAATACAATTTAAGGACTAATAACAGTTGTTTTCTGCAGCAAAATACTAGAAATATGTACTGGAAGAACTATGAATATCCACACAAACACTTTCTGAACCACTTCCTTCTAGCTCTTTGTTAGACAGTCAGCTCACAGAGGTGTTTTAGTTAATTTTAAGGCTTGAAAACCACTTTTTTCACCAGTATCTTTGTGTAGCAGTGATTTAAGTCAGAGCACCTCGCTCAATACAATACCTAATGCTCATGTTTTGCCTTCACACCCAACAACTACATTCGCTCAGATGCTATCACCTTTTCAGTAATTTTAATTTGCCAGAGGACAGATTAGGATATCATCTTCACTTATTAGTTTGCCAAATGTTTGCCACTACTGCACTGTCCCCATGTCCCCATATCTAGAATCAAGCTCCAGCAACACTGGTCTCAATTACAGCTGCACACCCCCTCCTTAACACAGAAGACACTCCTTATCTTTGGGTTTTTTGTGTACAAAAAAGGGTTTTTATTTACCTTGATAGGTAAATCCTCTGCTCGGAAGGGTTTGCACAACATTTCTGCTATAAATAATTTATTTGATTACTCAACAGCCACCATGCACGGCAAGGGGAATTACTCTTTCTGGCTCCCTTGCTGCTTTATTGTACTACAAGTTTTATTCTTCCCATTTGCCAACAGATTTTCAAGTCCTCCCTAGCTGCTGCATTACTCCATTTCCATGGAGTCAACAAGTTTTCTAGCGACTTCAAGAGAAAACAAAGGCGCTGAGCACTTCCACGAAAGCCTTCTTCATTTTATGCATGCTTTAACAACTTCACAACTCCTGTTTTCAACTTCACTTAGCCCGTACAGACCACGCAGCTCCCCAGACCTTGCAGTTTCCCTTGGCTCAAGGCAGAGCTCTTTTTTTCCCAGCACTTAGGGCAACCCTAGCTCAGCACTTCCCATCCCACTTGCACAGATTCCTCTCCCTTTTCCTGCCCCAGGTTTAAAACTCCGCCAGCTGGGAGGGACCTCCTGGCTTCAGCTACTATTTCCCACCCTGCTTACGGTATTCATTTCTCTGAACGATAAATCAATTAATTGCTGCACTTGTGTGATCTGGCTTCATCCAAGACAGCACGTGACCCTCCACCTGTGGCACAGAGGAGCACGCAGGCTCCAGCATGCCCATCAGATGGCTGTGCAGGCAACAACTGCTACGGAGGGGACGTACCCACCATCTGCTGCAGCTCCTGGTCACACATAGCTCACGGCCACCGCCGGACAGGCTGGCCACGCGCTGGTGAGGTACGAGGTCACAGAAGCACAGAAGGGTTGGGGTGGGAAGGAACCTCTGGAGGTCATCTGGGCCAACCTCCTGCTCAAGCAGGGCCACCTAGAGCTGGTTGCCCAGGACCACGTCCAGGTGGCTTTTGAGTATCTCCAAGGATGGATATTCCAACACCTTTCTGTGCAGCCTGTGCCATTGCTCTGTCACCCTCACAATGAAAAAGCGTTTCCTGATGTTCAGAGGGAACTTCTGTCCTCTTGGCAGCCTCCCTTCAGGTATTTATGTATATCAGTAAGATCCGCCCCCTGAGTCTTCTCTTCTCCAGGATGAAGAGTCCCAGCTCTCTCACCCTTTCCTCGTAGGAGAGATGCTCCAGTCCCTTCATCATCATCATTGCCCTCTCTCTATTATGTCCATGTCTCTTCTACTGGGGAGCCCAGCACTGGACCCAGCACTCCAGACGTGGCCTCACCAGCGCTGAGCGGAGGGGAAGGACCACCTCCCTCCACCTGCCGGCAACGCTCCTCCTGATGCAGCCCAGGGTACCCTCCACCTTCTTGCAGCAAGGGGACGTTGCTGGCTTATGGTCAGCTTGGTGCCCATCAGGACCCCCAGGGCCTTTTCTGGCATGCTGCTTTCCAGGACACGCATGGCTCTGCTCTGCTCTCTACCATCCTATACAGGTCCTTTAGTTTCTGAGACCTTGGAAGCCCATAGCTTCAACTCTTTCTCCATTTTTTTCTACTGGAAAAAAAAGCAATCAGCAATTTAAAAACCTAGCGTACACATTTCTGTGTTCCCTCAGACTCTCAAGTTGTGAAAACATTGATTTGCAAAATAATAAAAATACTGAACTCAGCAAGCTGGCTCTGGGTTGGAGCAAAAAGCAGCAAAGCTGTGAGCCCCTACCAAATTGTCCTCAATTGCCAGCAGTACCACGAGAGACTTAGCACTGATCTTGCGCCAGTCACTAGCCACAATTTTAAAACCTTTAAACCAGGGTCACCTCATGTGAGGTACAGAGGTGGGACCTAACCAAGAAAACTGTACTGAGCCTACTTACACAAAGCCACTGCAGACTCTTCAAAGTACATTATATCTAAATATTCAGCCGCGATGTACAACTACGGGGCATGTTTCAGCTAGCCTTCAAAACACACCGCAGGGCTGCTTGGTGGGTATGGTGGGAAGCGCTTGCTTTTTCCTTTTCTCCCTCAAATGAAAACAATAAGCAGCAGCCAAAAGACTCTGAAAACCTGTGGCTCTCTTTCATGGGAAAAAAAACCCCAAAACCTACACCAGCACCTACTCGCGGTTTTTACATGCTGCAAACCCACACACTCAAGAAGCGATGCTGGTTTTAGTGGGTTTGTTTTCAAATTGTATTAAATAAATGTTTTCCTTAGAGTTGTCCAAGCATGTCTTCTTCTGTTTCCCGAGCCTAACTCCAGAGTTATTTTCCCATCTCTAAATGCTAGCACGTATCCTACGAAGTGTAAGTGGTGGGATGTCCTCGTGGAGACAATGCACACCAATGCAAAGCAAGGAATCCTGCCCCAAATCCTCTGAATTCTAATGCTTAAACCTCTGCCTTGGGGTCAGCGTGCTGCTGCTGACCACAATCACAGAACATCACGCACCTCCGAGGACAACAGGACCACTATTAGGAGAAAGCAGCACCACCCTTTTCACTCTTATTCTCCCCAAGCACAGAGACTGCAGGGCAAGAGCTTGCTGTTGAGTGTAACTTCAGCTGAGGCATAGATGGATTTATCAGCCACTGCCAAGCTGTTTTGGCTCTGAATGGCCAGCTCGGACATAAAACACCCTCTAGTTCAATATTTGCCTTCAGAACCACCCTAGTTTCTTAACAAGCTGTTTCTGGCTCAGCCACCAAATCCTGCAACTAAAGTGAATAGCAAAGTGCACCTAAAACACAGTAGAGCTAAATCCTACAGCCTGGGGAAGCTTCTCGGAGCTGGTAACGGGGCAGATGCCTCTATAATCTGCCCTGACATATTGCTTATCGCCCAGCTGAAAGGGAAGGAACACGGGGAGCAAGGCCACATGGTTGTTGTGTGCTTCTTCCTGTGAAGAAAAATGGAGGTTGGGATTCTCCTGCCACAAAGGGATCCTGCCAGCTCCATGATAAAGCAAACACAGCTTGGTAGTGCAACACTTTTGGGGAAAATGAAGGAAATGCCCAGTTCATGCACCAACTACAGGAAAGAGCCACTTAATATTCCTCCTGCATGAAGCATCCTCCAGCTCTGAACTTCTTGCAAAGGGGTAGCAAAATGGGACCTCTCGAGCAGCTGTAATTATCAGAGGCACTTCTACAACATCAGACATCTGGTTTCAGAGACCTGCAAACTGTGCGACTTGTGAAGAGACCAAAGTGTGTTTAGGACCAGACCCATAGCCCGGCTGTCCAAAAGGAGCCTTTTCGCAGTCTCAGGGACCACTGGGGACAGTCAGACTAAGGTTGTTCCCCAGAAGCACGCAGGAAAGGGTGAAGTTTCTTGCACTGTATCTGCATCACCATCTGAACACCTCCCCTTTCCTGACCACACAGCACTGACATCTTAGTTTTAATTTTGTCCGTGAGGCCCCTACACATACAGCAAAGCGCATTTTCCTGAAAGTCAGTTAAGTTCTGCTTCCTCATTTTGGAGCAGAGTAGTTTAAAATAAGGAGTAACTTTACCCTTTCAAGGCAAAAGAGGATCATGCAAAGTGCCAAGTCCGGAACCAAGCCCTGGCATCAGCCCCCTCCAGCAACCTCTCCAGTTCACGTGGCTGTTTTCCCCCGCAGTTCAGCAACAAGTTCAGAGCAGAGCTGGAAACAAACCCACCACTTCCCACCCAACACTCCTCATGCTGGGTCAAGATGTCCCCCAGCCCTTCCCGGCTCATCGCCCCATCCCAGGGGATTCAGTGAGCCCCAGCCAGTACCACCAGAGGGGCAGAAACAAGGAACCCACAGGGAAACCTGTCCTGAGCCCTTTCAGAAAGGGATGAATGACCACAGCTTTATTCGCTGGATGTGCTAAAAAAAAAATAATAAAAAAATAAAGCTTGGTTAAGCAGCTTTTTCCACCACGGACGCTGCTGTGAGTCAGACTGACCCCATGGCCCATCAGCATCATTTCCCTGACCCGGAGCGGGGAGGAGAGCTTCCACAGCTCTTCCATCTTCCTGTCAAGTATCACTTAGAGCATTAAAAGCCGGCAGAGCTGCCTATACCTCACCGTCACGCACAGCAAGCAGCTACAGACAGGATTAAGGATTTGCCTAAGAACAGATGGAGGAAAGGTGAGAAACAGGTCACAGGGCTGCTGACACCCAGACCTCTAAGGCCTCTTTTGAGAATACCTCCATCCTTAAAAGTAAATGTGTTTCTAGCACCAATAATCTCCAACATAACCTTTGCTATTCACTACATTTTTAATCCCATTGAGGGATTAAAAATTCTCCTCCTCATTGGGTTTTATTTTTTAAGTATCCCGATTTCTCTCTGACTGAGGCTTTAGAGCAAGCATTCCCAAACCACCCATCACTGGCATGAGTGACTTCAAACCATTCACAGATGCAGGAACTTTTTTTTTTACCGGCAAGTTTATCCCTCCCAATTCCTAAAAATTATTTAAAAGTGATACCACAGCAATATTGTGATTGCTTGAGCTTCCATTACACCCTCTCACATCACTCAGCACACCACCATAAGGTTGAAAACAAGTAGTTTTTGGTCTTGGATGCACCAAGGGCAAAGGAGATAGATTAAGCACGGACCAAACAGACAAATACTCCAGAATGTCTAGACCAGCACGAGTACCTCCCCAAAGCAGAGATTACACTAGTACCCTAAAACACATTGGATTCATGCTCCTTGGAAATTCCTGGGTCACAAATCCAAATGTATTTACAAAAAAATCCCTGATGTAGGGTGCTGGAGAGGGTGGAGAAGGGACACAGGGGACAGCCGGCCACCGTGAGCTTTGCAGTGCTGGGACACTCTCAACAGGGACCAGGTGGGAAGGCAAAGCCCCTCTCTTATTCTCCAGTCAATGGACAACTCTTGCAACCATCTGAAGTCAAATCCCAACCCAGAAACTGTAGTTCACACCTCTTTTTAGCAAAGAGGCAGAACCCAACTGGATTTTCTGAAGAGTCAATAAAGCTCCTGAATGACCTGTGATTGGCTCAAATGCACCCAGAGCCTGTGCAGGTGCAGCCAGGGATCAGCTGGGGAAAAACTAGTCTGGCTTCATCGCTTGCAGGCAGAGCAAACCCTACTGCAGACCAGCGCTGGGATCACTCTCCTGGGCTTCTCCTCCTTGGACAGTACTGCTGCTGTCAACAGATCAAATTCTGCTCTCTCCAATTCACCAGTCCTGCTAAAACTACCCAGGCCATAACTTGCCCAACAGCAGAGAGGAGGATAAAGGTAAGTGAAGCAAGGCTGGTGACATGCTCACCTCTGATAAAAAGTGAATGGGAAACCTGGGCAAACAGGATTTTCACTGCAGCAACGCTTAAGGCAGCCTTTTGGTGATGAAGTCCCCAGGACTCCTGGTGAATGCCAAACCCTCTCTGGAAGCAGAGGTCTGTTTAGTGACAACAAAGCTGAAAAAGGTGAGCAGGTACAAGCTGCTAATGGCTGAATTCAGCAGCACAGCTTTGGAATTAAAGAAAGGGGGTTAGAAAAAAAGCAACCTTCAGATCACATTATACAGAAATATCAGAAGATGAAACTTCAATCTAGTTTTAAAATTCCCAGTTCCTTCCCTTGGACCAGCAGGTGAATCCCAGCATTTCACCTCCCTCCTTCAAGGAGCATCATCACATCCCACCCAGCCAAATCCCCTCACAAGACATTGCCAAGAAGATCAGAGTCTCCTCCAACCCTCCCCCTCTGTCTCCCTCTTTTAGGTGGCCAGAGTTAAACCAGCATCCCCAGTCTTCACCTAGAACAGGCCAACACCCACTTACCAAAATAACCACACACTTGGACCTAATTAGTAGGTGCTAAAAAGCAAAATTGGAGGTGGGCAGATCTCCCACAGGTTAAAGCACCACCCTTGGTAATTGTAGTTAAAGAGCTTCAATCAATGCCTTATTTGTGGGGGTTATTCATATCTCCCCCCCCTCTG
>JAOBAS010000072.1:81364711-81384465 GCA_025311575.1 Elanoides forficatus | reverse complement strand
GATATGTGTAGTTTCTGTCTTTGGGAAGTGGCTATATACAAGCACAATTTTAATGTTAAGAGGCTTAGGATAGCAAAGTGAGGAAGAAAAACAGCCATCTGGGGGAGCAGATGTTTATAGGTTGCTGTAAAAGCTGCTTTGAAGGAATTATTTTGATGAAATCAAGCAATTACAGGGTTATTTTCTATTAAAATTCTAACCATGCTGAACTTTTATTTAACTTCTCTTCCCCTCTGAGAATTCAATTAAATTCAGATTAGTTTATAATCATGAAAAAGAATAACTAATTCTTTATTCCCTCACTGCTGAGAGAACTTTGAACCCATTGTGTTAAGGTAATACAGTTATTTCTAACAGTGTAAGATTTCAAATCTTAATAGTGGCACATTTCCCTCAGAACATTTGAGAAATATATTTTTCATGAATACTAATTAGTACTGTAGTCTTTAATCACCACTAACTCCTACCCAGGAGTTGGAAGATAGATCCCAGTGTTAAAATGTAAGAAAACCAGCAGTGAGGTAGTATGTTTGTTGACCTGCTTGAAGGCAGGGGCACCTCAGAGTGTGCTGTGGCTCACGGAACGCGCATCGCTGGGCTGCTCTCTGCTGTCGTTGTTGAGACAACCAGTGAACGAGTGGTCGGAAGGTTCCCGTCACGTACAAGGAATTAAAACGGCCATCCCTTTTCACTAGACTGCACTAGCATGCTCCTTCATTCCTGTATTTCCTCACCTTTCTTGTGTGAAGACCTGAGCTGAGGATGGTTCCTCATTCCAGGGAAAATTTCTCCTTTAGAGGATACAAGCCTAGCTCTCAGGGAAGAACCCAACATTTGGTTAGAGGATGTGGCGTGTCCGAGGACTGGGGGGGAAAAGTGCTAAGTGTGGCAGTCTTTATCTCATAGAGACTTGGTGTTGATGAAAGGGGACTTGGCAGACTGCTGTTGTTCCTTCTCAGTCAGGAACAGTTAAGAGGTTAGAAATACCTTCTGAATATCAAGTAAAATGAGAAATTTTTTTTTCATGGTGCTGCTTTCCCTTTTATCGTTTGTGTATAGTGCTTAGCACCTTTCATCACTGCCTCCATGGCATTAGGTGCTTTACAAGGAGAGGATGACGAGAGAGATGCCCTTGGCCCCGGAAGCTTACAGTTGAAGGGTGAGGCAGCAAGCAGTGAATGCCAACAGGAAGAAAATGTGGTGAGACCTCTGCTTCTGCATAAAATTACAGGTCAAGCATTGTGTTCTTTGGCAGTATCTCACTCCTGCAGCACCAAGGGAGAGTGAGGTGTAGCAGTCCTTGCCCTCCACAGTCACAGCTCTGATTTTGCACCGCTCCACCGTATGTTTGACTGGTTGGATGGCTTTCACTGTGGCACTGAAAACAAGGTCAGGCTGGCTTTTGGCACAGTCGCTTTTTCTGTCTGTCAGCAGCTTGTTCAGCTGGTTCTGAACAAGAGGAGGGCTGTTTGGGTAAATGCTCTTTGCGGTTTATAAACCCTAAGCAATTTTTATTAGGCTGGCTTAGCATGGAGTTTTATTGGTAAAGCTTTGGAAGATCTGTAAGCCAACACATAATTATTACACGCTGGTAGCTGGCTCAGCCACATATTAATGATACCAGGAGCTGTGCTCATTCTGTGCTTGTGAGCAGGAGGTGATGAAGGAGCAGTGTCAAGTAAAAAAGCCATTGCTCTAGAGCATAATCTTCCTAGTTTTAGGGCAGAAACAAGTTATAGAACACCCGTCACATCCTGTGTTGCAAAACTCTTTCCCTGTTTGCCTCATTGCCAGTGGATATAGCAGTTGGCCTTGGGGAGGGGTCAAATTTGCATCATTTGTGTAGCCTCCCTGGAGGTGGGAACCCATGGCCCCAGACAGACAATAACACTCCTATTAATTCTATACCTGAAACCCAGGTCAGGGAATATAGATATGAGTTTAGATGGAGACAGCAGCTATATTTGACTTAGGAATCATTTAGAAAAGTGAAGACTTTGCAGAGACAGATCCTTAGCAGAGCCACAGAGTATGAAAAAGCTAACCACCAAATATCTATCTTTAGTGCTGGCAAACTTAATTTTGCTTTTAAGTGGAAAAAACCGAACAAACAAACAAACAAACCCCAAAACAAAACACCTTAGGCAATGGAATTCATTCAGATTTTGTTTCATTGCTGTAGTTATGAAAATTAAGTAACTATCCTGATGTTGAGAATGATAGTACTATGAGATAGTTACCTGATGAATATTTAATATTTTTGCTACACAGGATTGTCAGCTTATACAGGATTGTATAAAGTAATAGTATTTCACATTGTATGGCTAACTACTGCTGTCATGCAGTGGTTCAAGATTGAGTCAATGGTATCTTTTGATGTCTGCTATGAATTCCTAAATAGCACTGCAATAATCTGTAGAAGATGGTTTCATTCAGCATGAAATTGTGAGAGATGTTTTTACTTCATAGCATTCGTGTGCCTATCACACATCCTTAGAGCTTATAGAACCTTAACACTTGTAGATCTTGACCATTGTCTGCTAGTTTCACATTTTGATTTTATGAAAATCTATAATCTGGTTATAGAAAAGAATTAAAATGCTTGTATATTGTTCAAGTTAAATATTGTTTGGTAGCATATGTTGATGTCAATAATGCTTCACAAAAATAAAGGCAGAATCTGCAAGTAGTTGAGTCTTCATCAACTGAAGATAAATACCTGTTTATATGCAACTCAGTTGCAGTGAGTAAACAAAAATTGAAAGCTACATTACTTTTTTGACTTTCCAGCTTCTCCAGACTTTTATTGCAACTTTTCTGAATTATCCCACAAAACTTCATTAAAAAAAATTAATAGATTTCTAGTGGTTCCTGTTCAACTGTGTAACCACACAAAGTATTTTCTGAATATGAATGAGCTTTCAAGTGACTAATAAACCTGTTCTAAGTCTTCATTTGAATTAAGAGCAACCTACATGTTTGAACAAGCCTAGTGTGCATGTGCTTTATATGTTAAAAAAGAGTATGTATAAATACACAAGCCCCACGCAATGCATGTTCCAACTACATATATACATTTTATATAAAATACACATTGGATAAATAACATGTATATATTGTGCATGTATATAGAGATTATTTTTTTTTACAAATGCAAATATAGGACCTGCTCTTCAACTCATTAATGTCAAAATCTCCATCAAACCAGGCTTTCTATGATTCCGTAGGCCTCACAAGGAGTCAGTGTCAGACCAGGTGTAGAATTCCACGTCCTGAGCTGTGGTCCTTTCAGCAGTTATGAGCAGGGAGCCTCCATCCATCACACACCTCCAGACTTGCTTGTTATTTTGAGACTTTTTTTTTTTAAACTTTTATGTTGCCTTTCAGAGAACAATGCGAGGAGCTTCGTGTACGGTGGATGAAGAAACATCAGAAGGAATTGTGCGAAGACCGTCTGGCCCAGCTAGCTCTGAAGGAGGAACTGAAAAAGCAACAGAAGGAGGAGGAGCAGATGTTTGCAGAGCTTTGGGAAGAGGATAGGTTGGCTAAGGAAAAGCGAGAGGCGGTGGAGATGCAGAAATCGGCAGAACAGAATCGGGCAATCCTGAATGCGCTCAGTGCCCAGGTGGCGGTGCTCAGTGCTCACAAAGAGGAGGCAAAGCGGCTGAAAGAAGAAGAGGCTCAGTTACTGGTAACTTCCATATCATTCTCAATTCAGGGTTCTGTATAAGGCCCTCCTAATGATAGGCTTACTAGACATTTAGATTAATCCATACCTTATTTGTATCTTCACTGATTCCATTAGTATCTGAGACTGTCCTATTATGCTAAGCCTCTTTTCCAGAGCTGTGGCAAATGCATTGCTGTTTACAGAGGGAAATACATCCTTTGAAACAGCATTGTAAAGGATTTTGGCATTCAAAGCCTCTCAGAGCCGTTGTGGGAAATGGAAATATTTTTAAGCCTTTGCTAGACATCTTTGCAATTTTCTGATTTCCAGTTTCCTGCAGGATAGCTAGAGAGTCTTGTGTCCCAGCTGTAATCCGTAACACCAGATCTCGGACCATGATACATGTGTTTAATCATCATGCTAAGTGCGCTGCTCCCAGAAGGGAAGGGGAGCCAGGAGCTGAGGGTGACAGCAGGGCAGGCAAGTGCGCTGTCCTCCCTGACAGGAGTCCCACAGTACCCGAAGGAGCGGAGCAGAGCAGGTCTGCTGACATTAATGAGGCCATCTAACAGTCCAAACTGCTCAGCAGGTCTGTCGTGGTGAAGTCCAAGGTGAAGCCAGGAAGTCAAGTCAGCAGGTCTGGATCAGGATTGACCTCAGGCATAGGCGTACCTGTAGCGTAGCTCACGTAGGCACCAAGGGTGAGACACTGAGCCTAACTGCAGCTCCCAAGCGACTCCTCTCAGCCCCTTGCACCGCTCTTTCCCAGCTCTGATTCAAGGCTCGTGTCAGGGCTGGCTGCGAGCACAGGCAGCCAAGCCCCTGCAGAGATGTGGCAGAGCCTGTTGGTGCACTCAGGACCCCGATACATGCGTGAGGAGATGGATTTATTCGGAAAATCCCAGCTGCTTATGCCCCAGCTGACTGAATTAATCTACATCCATTTTTTAAATATATATTTTTTTAACAAATTAGCAAGCAATGCCTAAGCTCTCTCACCTATTAGTGCTGTTGGGTGTCACATTGTGAGAGGCGTTCGGCTACCTTGGCCCAGCTGTTTGGCCACTACCCTGTTTTTTCCCCGTCTCTCCCAAGGGTAGACTTGCTGTAGTTGTGCTGGCTTTAGTGGGGCTTGCTGGTTCACAGTATTCTGTGTTGACTTTGTTGTGTTATGGGAGACTGCTTAGTTCAGACTCAGTCTTCATTTTGCAGCTATTTACATGTAGCAATTGAATGATCCCTCAGGGTACTCTGTTAGGCAGTGGAAGCTGATGTTGGCAAGATATATACTCCACTACTTTTTAAAAATAGTGACAATAATGAATCTAAAGCTCTGAAAATCCTGGCTGTAAAACAGCGGAGTCCTTATTCCTAGCTAGACTGTAATGTTTCACTTATTTAAAAACATGCAGAATAAAATTATCTTCTTGTAAGAACTTTTAAGGCACTGCCAAACCTCCCAGGCAAAGAACGCTTCTACTTAACTGGCCTTTTCAGAAAAACGATATTAGAATAGAAGACTTGGTAGCTTCCCCTGGAGACAGCTGCCTTGGGCTCTGTCAAGGAGATAAATTTCTGGTAAAGTGGTTTAGTCTCTGGAAAAAAAGCTGTCTTCAAAGCTTTCTTCAAAGGGTCCATAAAGGAGGGTTTCTTTATTGAAAATGGGATGTAATCCTTTTTTAGCAGAGAGCTGTGACAGATGGCATCATTACAAGTTTTTCAGTACAGAGTTGGTAGCCTCTAATGATCAGGGGTTTCATCTGGGTGAAGGACATGCTATGGACAGCTAAGTATCTCTGCGTATGATGGTTTCTTCTGGTTGTTGCAATGGAAATAGATTATTTAGGGAAGCAAAACTGCACCTTTGCCACGATAGACCATATGTGTGCATCAAGATATCTCAGGCTGGATGACAAAACAGAGACAGCAATTTTTGCATTAGCTACATTACCTAATTAGCTGCCTTCTTCCCCCTCTTGTCTTTTCTCTCCATTAAAGAATTGTAATTTCTTGAGAAGGTGACTGAAATCATGTTATTCTGGCTGTAGTATCGCAAGTGCTAGACTAGTTTCTGCCATAGCACTTTGGTCCTGGCTTGCAGATGGGTGGTTGGTAACAATTTCTGTGTACATTTGCAATGCTGTGTTATCTCATCGTATAAACTTTCACAGAGTAAGCACCATGGATCCCATCCTTGGCTACTCTCATACAACTTAACTGACATCAGAACTCAGCCTAAGGCATGTGCCAGCTTGCCCAGTAGACCGCTAGCTATTTCTGCTTTCTTTCTGTCTTCGCTGTTCAAGATTTTTTGGATTACTTATTCTGTGGCTCAAATAATATGTACTGAGTTTCAAAGCTGTTTTACCAGCTTCTGAAAGTGAAGTTGACCACTGGGGCAGATAGCAAAGTCAGCTTTGGCTTTGAAACACTGCAAGAATCAGTGGGTGCTTTATGTCCAGCATAACAAGTTACGTTCCTTAGGAAGTGCAGCTTGTACTTCCGTATGGGGAAGATTAAACACGTTGTTTATGGCAAACCTGCTGATGCCTATTAGAATAGTTATTGACATTACAAAAGAGACATTTAATTTAAAAACAGGTTAACAAAAACCTCAAGACAGCTGAGGCATTGTTTCTAAGACCTGTACATAAGCTGGTGATGGCCACATACCGTTTTATGACTATGACTGCTTGTAAACTTATTCAAATGCAGGATGTTCAGGAATTATGCTAAGTTACTTCATTGATGCTGCTTTGGGATTTTTTCTTTCTTTTGGCTAAATAATCTTGAATGCACATATGCTTGTTTGATCTTGAATATACATTTGCTAGTTTCCTTTGTTTCTTTCTTAAGAACTCAACTTTACTGTCCATTTTCCGGTTCTTTCCAAGATCAAGTGGAATGGTTTGAAGCCATGGGAAGTCAGTAACGGCCCATCAGATGCAATTACTGCCCAAGGATACAATTACTTACTTTGTCAAGCTTACGTCCGCTAGAGATGCGGTGCTCCAAAAGTCAGCACAGGCACAGGACAGATAATATATGCAGAAACAGGAGGAACACATGGCTGTGTTTGTGGTTAGTGGTTACAGGCTCTGTGTGAAGATTTGGATATAGATCATATGTGCTGCAATGATAGTGACTTCTCTAAAGAGATGACTCTGTCTCTCCACTTGAAATACTTGGAGAACATCAGGCATTTCAGTGTTATGGTACAGAAGTGCATGTGATAATTAAAGAGAAAAATCCTGAATTCTCATTAACGATATGCTAAAATGTTCATGCTTTAACAGGTCTAATGGATGACACTAATTCTCTAATGTCAGCAAGAAAGGCTTTAAATATTTATCTTTGCTCTTCAATGTTTCAATTAAACTAATTCTAGCCATGACTTAGTTTTAAGTTATGCAATGATTTTACAAGCTGGCTATTTTTACCATTGTAGGAAGAACAGCAGCAACTGCTTAAGCTAGAAGATGAACAAATTCAGATGGAGAAACTACAAAAGCAGAAGGAATACAGGGATATGTTGCTCAGTGCAGCACAGGACAAGAAGAATCATCTTAATGAAGAAAAACGAGGTGAACTTGCCCTAGAGATGAAGATCTTGGAAAAATCTCTTCAGGAACCCCAGGAGAACACTGAGGAGAAAACAAAAAGAAAAGTAAGGACTAGGGGTGTTCATTGTGAAGTTGTGGGGCAATACCTCATCTAGACTAATTTTGTGGCCCTTAGTGAACTGCACCCTATAAATGAGATCAGACGCAAGCCCTTTTCTCTGAACAAGTTGATTCTTTTGTTGCATAGCCTGTTGCCTCTGCTCCTGCCAGTGCTCTACACCTCTGAAGAAGCCCATTAGCTGTTAAAACAACAGCAAGTACTTAAAAGCATGCTTTGTAATGAGCAGGGCTACCAGGCTAGACAAAAGAAGGGGGCTCTCAGGAAACCTTGGAATCTTGTCCCTCCCTGCTGATTTCATTGTGTATAAATCACCTGAGCTTTTTCATCCTTATACTGCATGGATGTAATGGAGGTTAGAAGAATATTTTTTGCTTCGTGGACCTGATTTATTAAATATTTGTAACTGCAGAAGAAGGTAAATATTTAACTTATTCTAATTCATTAATACTAAGAAACAGTTTTAAATCTTTAATAGCTGGATATATAGATGCAAAACCTCATGTTAAGTATCTTGGAGATGTCATGAAATGATGGATCTGTCTGTCACTTCCTAAATTTAAAACAAGTAGATTGTCCAACTTCAGGGTGAAAATGGGTCTAGAGGTAACTTTAAGACAGAACAGGGAGCTGCATTCATTACTCTGCTCAAGGTATTTAGAAGCTCGTGTATGTTAGGTAAGTTGTATAAACTCACTGTTAGGCCTTGGCACAAAATTAGAGGAGGTGATACTTATTATTATTTATTATTATATTTATTGGATCCCAAGGCTTCTGATGCAGGTGATGGTGAAGTAGCCTGGTGAGCTGTGAAAAGTCTGTAAAAAGTCTGTGTTGTAGGCAGCTGAGCTGCTATGGGCGAAGGGATCGCTCTGTATTTGTTCTGCTCTTATGCTGTTGTCCGGGTACTATCGACTGATCAGGAAGAAGATTCTGCACAGCTCTTTCCCATGGCAGGGTTTGGAACGGAGCTCTAGGCTCCCAGTTCCCGCACTGGCTGCAAACCAGCACTTCTCTTCATGATTTGAAAAGCTTTTTTGAACTCATTTACTCAGATCTGCAAATGTCTCTGTGTTTGCAGCAAGAGCTGTTGAAGGAGCAACAGACTTACTTGGCACACCTGGCACAACAGCTGGAGGAGGAGAAACAGCGAGAAAAAGAAGTGGACAAGCTCCTCGATGAAGAGATGGCGAAGGTTTGGGCCAAGAAGGCTGAGCAAATGCGATTGGAAAAGGAGGCCAGAAAGCAGCTACTGAAAGATGTCCTGAATACAAGACAACTGCAGATTGAGGAGAAGTGTAAGTAGTAACAGCTCGCTGTCTGTGCACCAAACCTACCGCATGAATGCAAGTCTTGGCAAAGGCAGAGGGAGTACAACACACTGCTTTTGGGAAGACCATCTGGCCCAGCATGCACAGGCTGTATGGTTGAGTGGACAACAATGCTACCGTCTCTGAATCTGCTTCTGAAACTTTACTCCTAGAGGCATCCTTTGCACTAATTTCCCATTGCTATCACCAGAGCAAAGCCTAGTAAAGTAAGTATTGTATGAGAAAGGAATCATTATTATTAGTTATATTATTATTATTATTATGAAGTTCTTAATGTGAACTCTTTTCTGGTCTGAGTGGATGAAAAACAAATAAGCTGAGAATACACTTGCCATTGTTTGTGTGCCTCTTCAGAAGCAGCAAAACTCAGGCTTGCTATCTAGGCTACTTGGCTTGAATACAGTCTCACTGTCCCTTCAAGATTAGCAGTGCTTTTATCTTGTAAAAATGGGGAGGGAGTGGTTTTGGTTTTGTTTTTGTTTTTGTAGTGCAGAGAAATGCAAAGAAGCAGGAAGAACTCGCTCAAGAGAAGAAGTTATTAGCTGAAGCAATCACAGAACTCGAGCATATAGAAAAAGAAAAATATGCAAGGTATTTTTATTTTATGCCATCGGTTCATTTCATTGCAGATCAAACTTTTAAACTAGGTTAATTCTCATTTTCAGATAACTCTAAGAGCACTGGGTGAGCTTTCTTCTGTTCAGAGAGGCTCTGCTCCAAACTGCTCAATAGCAGCCCTGTTATATTGCAATTGGTATTAAATCACTAATTCTGATCTCATCATACAAATAATGGTGTTTCATTACATATCCTTGTTTTGGTCTTTTTGGGCCATCATGTGACTTCCATCCATCATGTTTATTAAATACACCCCCTCATACTCTGAGGCGTTATTAGGAGTGGCAGAGGTTTGGGGAGGAGAGTTAATGAAAGGTTAGTTCGTTACTTACCTAGGAGAACTAGTGTGTTCAGGCTTAGTGCTAAACTCCACTCACACGCATCCCTTAAACAATCATATAGTCAGCCACCAAAATACCAGACGGCTGCACATAACCCAGCAGCACGGGGTTCTCCTTACCTTACAGTTCCTCGGGGTGAGGATATAGTTATACGCAGTAGCTGAAATGTTCCTCTGGGTGTCATGCAAAGCCTAGAGCAAAGGGCCTTATTTCACTTACTCGATTTCCCTTTTGTACTCCTGCCCCTTCTCCACACTTGTCTGTGGGAGGTAACTCAGTAGCTCCTTCCAGAGCCGCTATCTGTTATGTTCTCTGGTGGCTTTATTGGTAACAATCTCTTAGCTATGGCAGAAATCTCACCCTTCTGAAGGAAATGTGCTTTGGATATGCTTCGCTTAGCAAAGAAGGCGTTCAGTGCTGTCAGCAAGTGTTTGTGGTTCAACCGTGTTGCATTTAGCGCACAAGTCTTGACTAGACCGTTGGCGTTTTAAGTGTTTGTGCGACTCCTGCTCCAGAAGTGCCTGAACACGTAGGTAGACTTCCACTGCTGCTCCAGAGGGTAGTGAAAGGAATGTATGAGTCTCAAGGTAGAATGGAAGAATGATTTCTTCTGACAGCCGTTTCCTAGAATACCAGTACAAGGCTGCAGCAGGAGCCTGCACTCTGCCTTCCCCGTTGGCAGTAACTGTTACCTTCGGAATGAGGGAGCGGAGATGGGGTGTAAGGCTGCTGCGGCGATGAGCCTGAGGTAGGGAGGGACTGAGACCTGACACTCTCATTCTCTGTCCTCTCGCCGCCACTGTGAGGGGCAGGGAGGGCACTCTGATTGCAAGGAGTTGTTCTTGCTCTTTTTTTTTTTTGTTTTTTGTTAAGCACTGATTTTTGCCATCTGCTTTGTAAGATATAACAGAATGCAATTAATTCTCTGAAGAAAGTAAGGCTAACATGTAGCATTTGGTTAATAGTGGTAGTTATTCTTAACACCTAAAAGGAGTTTTTAATGGTTCTTTAGTCTAAGGTTGAATGCGAAGGGATTAAATAATAATAAAAAAAGTTTTGGTTTCTTTATTACCCACCCATCATAAATAAGCTATTCATATGTCATTTCCAGAAAAGTAAAGGAAGCAAAAGAATACCAAGAGCAACTCGGGGCTCAGATTGCCTATCGACAACGGGCGCGTGATGCTGAGGAAGAAGAGAAGCAGCGAGAATATGAATCCGGTCTAGCAGCAGAGAGAGCTTACCAAGAAAGGGTACAGGACATTCTATCACGGCCTTTTGAGAAACTAGCAAAGACCCACCCTTTGAGAAGAAAACTAATGTCTAACTCTCAAGAAGATCACTTACTATGATATTTTTAACTTACTCAGTTGCCTTTAAAAACAGTTTCTAAGTGTTTATAACTGACTTGAGTTAGCAGGCCCCTCTCCACTGTGATGCTCAAAATATTTAACTGGAAAATACAAGAAACATAGTATTTTAAATGTTATTTTTATCTATGGATTTTTTTGACAAAATGACTGATCCAAATCAAAGTGTTTGACATTTTAATACAAGAATACTGTATGTTCTCTGCAGTATAATGATGTATTATTATGACACGAATGACTTGTAGGCATTCTTTAAAATCTGCGTAAAGAAAATTCGTAGAAGAGTTTCAGCAAACTTTTATTAAAATGCCTTTCAGACTGCGAATATTTGCAAAATCTTTTATTGTATTTAGACGAAAAGTACTTGGTGACTCATCTTCATTTTCTTCGTCAAATATAAAACTGAATCTATTTTACTACGGAATGGACAGTAAAAAGCTGATATGGCTTTGCATACATTCTGATAGCTGTTGAATGATCTGTGGAATATCGGAGTCCCAAAGCTAGTCTGCAAGACCTCTGCTCAGACAGATTTATTGTGCAGGACTGAAGTCATCCTTTTCTTGCAAAAAGAGTTATTATTTATCATTTTGATGGGCAACTCTGCCTCTTTGGACTGCCTTGGCTTGCCACCAATGCCGTAGTCTGAACACACAGAATGGGGGGTGGAGCACCAACAATATTTTTAAGACAGAGCAATACAAAAAATGGCCCGATGTCAACAGGAAAGTCTCACGAGGGTATTGGCGGTGGGCAAAGGGACACCTCACTGCTCTCTCAGCCCCCCTTGTTAATGGCCAGACTCCCCTTTACGCAGGAGGAGCAGAGGGTGACACAAGGAGGACAGGTGGGAGCAATCCAGATTCTCCCCGTGGCATTGCCCTTGACCAGCTCACTAGGTATAGATTTCATTAGTTTTTCCTGGGTCCTTTTCAGAGAAGGGAAGTGAAGAATCCATTCACAACCTCATATCCTTTCTTGCTCATATACTTTGTGGCATTTGGAAATGTTTTATCTTCTTTCTCATGTTTTTCTACTTCAGTCTTTGCTGCTGCTTATCTGCAGGTGTTTCTCTCTCCTCGTTCAGCTTTTCAGCTTCTACCATATTTCCTCCAGCCTCTGCTTTTCCACCCTTTTCTCCATCTTCCACTCCTCAATAAGCACTTCCTCCTCCCTACCTATGCTTTTCAGTGTTTGGCTCCCTCTGGGCAAGTACCAGGACTCTTGTGTTTTTGTTGTGTGGGAGCGTGAAAGGTTGCACAGAGAAGCTGATAAATGGCTGGGATCAGAGCCCAGGAGCCCCAGCTCCCAGGCCTCTTGGAATGAATCGGGAATAAACTGCCCACACAGTCACCTCATCTTGGTTTGAAGCAGATACCAAGCTGACAAATGCTTTTTGTCTGTGGAGAAAGCTGTACAGCTGTTTGCAAAAGGTCAGGAAGAGATGTATTAATCTGAAACAGTACCAGTGATCTTAGCAGAGCAACCCAGCTAAATTACAGCTGTAAATGGGGGAAGAACCTGGCCCTAGGGTGTTGCCCTGCTGAGGGTTTTATCCTTGCTTACAGACAAAACTGCTCTGAGTGCAGCTTCCTGAGACGGCAGGTGGAAGAGGGACAAGTTCACACCATCCAGACAGGTGACTGGGCAGAGCAGATCGGAGCCTCTTCGTGTCTTGTTCCTTGAATCACTTTTACCCAAACAGGGTCTGTCTCCTACAGACATTGAGGAAGGAAACGTTCATAAATGTGGAAACGTTGCAAACCGAGAGAGGTGGGTGGTTAGTCGTGACGTCTAGCCCTTACAGAGTGCTTTTCAGCAGCCATCTCCAAAGCCACACAGAGGACTTCAGAGCCGCTCCTCCTGTTTTGCAGGTAGGAAAGGCCATCCCAGATAATGGAAACGGCTTCATCACTCCAGAGAGCTCAGGTAGGCATAGGTCTGTGCTCTCACCACTGGGTCAAATTGGCAGAATGATTAAGAGATTAATTTCCTGGTCTGCCATAGACTCCTGATGTGGCCCCGCACAAGCAGTGTAGATTTTTCTTTACTACTGTGACCCCTCTTTGAAAAATGAACATAATAGCACATTCAGAATTCCAGGATTAATTAAAGTGTGTTATTAAAGGCTGTGACACTGTCACTGGGTACACCCAGTATCAGAGACAAAAAATACCGTGTTGGTGAGCCATCCAGAACAATAATAAATCTTTTTTTAATAAAATAATAACTCGAAAGAGGTGGTCAGAGCTATCAAGCATTTATAAAGTGTCTGAGCTCTTGCTCCTGGAGGCAAAATTCCTCTGCAGTGAACGTGAAGTCTGCACAAAAATAAAAGATCAAACTGAAAGAGGTTTGCCTTCAGCAAAAATGAATTCCCGTGGCATAATGGGCAACCAAACTCTTCCGAGAGAAAACCTGTGGTCAATGAACATGTTGCTGGGGCTGACACCTTTGCTGTTGAGTGCTTTGTAGATGTCAGGTGGGTCTAGAAGAATGGATAAGGCTCATACCAGGCTGCCGAGTGGCTGAGTGGGTCAGCAGACTCCTTTAGAAACATCTTCTCCTTGCCCCTAGCAGTCAGATGAGGGACGCAGTAAGAATGATTTTCTGTTTCAGGACTGAAAAGTTTCCTTAATCCTACTGATTTCCATCTTCTCGGATGTCCTCGCAGTAAACTGGGCAAATAGGGCTCCGAGTAGCACATGCTTCGAAGTGTGGTCATGCCTTTGCCTCACCTCCAGCCAACATTCATGTTAGATTTGTGACATACAGCACCCGCAAGCAATAACCGGCAAAATGGATCTGAAATTGTGGCTTACAAGTCCCGAGAACCTCAGGAGCGTTAGCTGCTACTCATGTGCATGGTATTTCCCCCTGGGTGAGCAATCCTGGAGCCAAACCATCTATTAAACCGAGAGTGCAGGGACACTGCTGATAAGTGAAGCAGCCTGGTCCGTGGCTGGGTGACTTCTCCCTGCACCAGGGCTGTGAGCAACCCAGAGACGAAACCACCGCATTTAAAAACCAGGCAGTTACAGCCTCTTCATTTATACAGGTACTAGAGCTTTGCAAAATATTCTTTCCTGTATTTGGGTTTTTTATTACATTTTTCATGTTGACAGAGGAAGAGCAGAGGTGTGAAGTGTGTCGCTGAGTTGTCTGTGGCAGAGCTGGGAATGCCAGTCCCTGATCACATCATCCCAGACCTACTCCAACATTTGAACCCCCGGCGCTTGCCAAGGCTCTAAGACTTTTCTGCACCCACCCATCTGCTCACAAGGGCTTTTATACCAACCCCAGGACTTTCCATCGTGATGTTTTTGGCCATGCATGAGGCGTTGAGCTGGGGAGCGGTTCCTGGTGCCCTGTGGCATGGTGCTGGCTTGGTCCCCGCTCCCCGGGGCTGCGCCGCAGACTCCCGGGGCTGTGGGAACGCCTTCAGGGCTGGAGGCTCGCTGCAAAGCTACATCCAGCTTTGGACACAATCAGTTTTATTTGCAGAAAAATCCTTCTGTGTTAATCTTTCATTGTTTTAACACCTTGATTAATTTTTCATTACTTTAACACAGGTAGGAACACTTGCTGTAGAAACAGCCAGTGCAACCATGCCCAGGGTACGGTGACACCACAGCCCCTGCCAGATCCGAGGACTGTGCCCAGACATAGCACATGGTGACTTCTGCATGGCCCAAGAGGAGGGAAGTCGAGCTTCGAGGTCTTTGTGACAACTCTGCATGAAAAAATTCAGGACCTGGGTTTGTATTTAGCAACAGCCAACCTGGTCCTGATGACATTTGGAGCTGTCAGAATTGATGCTCCATATTTCTGCATTACCTGCTCCCATGCCCCGCACAGGCGGTGTCACGTACAAGAGACATCCAGCGAAAGCACAAACCTTTCCCTGCAAACCTCAATATACACACGCAGAGAGTTTAAAGTACTAATTTTGAGGAATAAGGTTGACTCAGCTCTCGCTTTACCCTTGGCCACACACGCTCTCAGCAGTAGATTCTGCTGCGAAGTATTTTCGTGGAGGATTTCAGGATGGGGTTATCATGGGATGCTCGTGCATCGAAGTTCAACGCTGTAACTGTAGTTTGGGGGTCAGAGGACTTCACTGCAGAAACGCAGGTTTCTCCTGCCCTTCTGAATTCAAGGGCAAACTCGCCTTTGTTCCTCTACCTACGTAAAACCCCAAAGCTGACGTGGAATGATGGGGTGTCTGTTGCAGAGCAGGTAACTCCGCTCCTAACCTCCAGCACCGGCCCCACCACCCTGCCCAGCTCACCGAGCCCTCCAGAGCCTCTCGCCGCTCTGTGCTATCATCCGTCCGTCCATCTGTCTGTCCCTGGGGTCTCCGTGTGTCATTGCAATGCAGGGGCAAGGCTGCGACCTGTGAGCCTCCGGGGGAGCGCACTCATCTCCAGTACCCGTTCTGTACCTGCAAGGAAGCCAATGGCTCTGCTCAGAGGGGAAAAGAACAAGTATTTGGTTCATTTTCACCTCTAAGTGCCTTCGATGTGAATGCCAGAGGTGGTACGATAAAACGCTGTTTTAGAGCCCGTGCTTGTTAAGTATTATGATCAACACAAGTTTTGATTCTCAAATGGAAAGAAGCTTCTGCCTCCCAAATGAGGTAATTTCCAGCAACTCAGCACTTAGGACACACTTCAGGGATTTCGTATGTATTTTGGGGTTTTTATTTTCTAACTTTAATTAAAGTTTTAGATTATGATAAATTTGATGGAAAATCACACTCAGCACCAGCTGGTATTTCATGGGAACGGCTGTGCTTTGCCTCTGGGCTGTCGCTGCTACCCAGGCTTCACTGAAACCTTTGCTCCTGATTGTGCCGGTACTTCACATTTTGTTTCTACAGTTGATTTAATGAAAGGAGACCAGCAAGTTTTGTTTGCCAGACAAAGCTATCTTGGAGGCTTTGCAGAGATTATGCTGTCAAATGTGTTACCCAGGGTAATTTCCAGACAGGATGCAGGTTTTTCTCCCCTTCTTTCCTCTTTCCCAAACTTCCCCCAGAGCCACCTGCAATTTGTTTGGATTCACCAAGGACATCAGAGCTGGAAAAAAGAGATATCTGCGATGCCAGCTGTCCTCCCACTGAATCGGTGCTGCTCCCTCCCAGGCTCTGGCAGGGGACTAAGGGAAATGATGCCAAAGGGGGGGTAGTTTCACCCCCCCAGGGACGAGGAGCAGAGGGTGAGATGCCGCCAGCGATGGCTTTAAAGAAAGGCTGTGGGCGATCTGTGAGCGGCACAGCCTGAAACCACGGCAGAAGGGATCCCCACTTACGGGGTAAACAGCTGTGGCAGAGAATAAACGCCGCTGAGGACGTTTTCTGTCTGCTTAGTTAATATGCGAAATACCTTGGATGATAATGAATAGCAATAGTGATGAATTAGGAATACTTTGCATCATCCTTCTCAGGCTCAAAAAGTGCCTTATAAGCATGAATTGAAGCTCAGGGTGCTCCCGTGGGATGGAGGGAGGCAGCATGGCCACGGACTGACAGGCTGGGGACAATTTTTGGCTGTTTCTGCCAAAGAAACAATTCCTGACATCGGTGTAGGACGGAGTGACACACAACCAGTGCCCAGGAGCACAGACCCTGTTGGTGGCGGGAACCCAAACCCACCTCCGGACGGAGAAAAACCCGTCCCTGGTGCGTTCCTTGAAGGTATTTCCAGTGGGTTCATGTGGGCAACGCTGTCCGTCCCCGGCAAAGGCGCGTCCTGGCAAAGGACACCCCGTTAAAGCCATTCCTTGCACCCCGATACACGGGTGATCCCCAACGCCTCAGCGGCTGCTGGGGATGGCAGAGCCTCAAACCACCCAGGGGCACCCTCTTGGGGCTTAGTTACTCTTTTTCTGTGGGAAAGGAAGAAGAATAGTAGAATAAAAAGAAAAAAAACCCCAACCCAACAACAAACGCGGTGCGTTTCAGCGCCTCAAGGGAAGGAAGTGGCTTTGCCTGGCAGAGGAGGAGGGAAGGTCCTCGTTCAGCCTGTTGTCTCAGCTGTGTCTTCTCTTCACACCTTGCCCAGAACCCGGGTTGCAGCCATGCTGAGAAGGGCTGTGTTGAGGAGAGTGGTGTGGCCGCTGAGATGCAGCTCACTGCGGCCTCCCCTGGCTCTGCATGTCAGAAATGCTGAGGCTCAAGGAAGCTGCTTGCTTAGGATTTAATTCATATTTAAGGGAAAACTATGGTGCGTTTAAAAATGCAAATAGTTATGAAATTAGCGCTGGGTTGGTGGATACAGCAGGAAACAGGAACAGACGAGGTGCCTCCTGGGGACTGGGTTGTTAGCTGGGTTTGTGTAGAGGTTGCCATAGCAGCTGCCAGCAACTCCAAGTGCCCAGGCAGACCGCAGGCTTAAAAACCCACCTGAGATTAAGCAAGTGCCTCAGCCAGCACTCTGTGCCCAGTGTTTTGCAGTGGGACCTGCAGCTGTCGTGAAAGAAGGAGTTTAACCTGTCCCTCAATGCGTGAGTTCCCACCTGCAGCAGTCTGATCAGACTGAAATGATAGTTATGCAATTAGAAATAAAGTTTTGGTAACGGGCAACCTTTAAGGAGCTTTTATAATTTTGTAAACTGCTTAGATCTTCTCGTTTTGAATTAGCAACCAAAAGTAGAGAATTTTTCTTTTCCTTGCTAGTCTATCACATTGGTGCTATAACAGGGATAAAAATACTGAAGGTGTGGTTGGTTTTTACAATGTTTCATTGTGCGGTGATTTTATGTATTGTTGATTTAGGTTGATTTTTGTGTGGTGGTGGAGATGGAGGAGACTGTGGGAGGTGAGACTGAGTTGGGGGGAAGAGTCGAGCCTGGTTCCCCTCCTGGTCACTCTGCACAGCAGGAATCAGAACGACTGAAAGCAACACAACTTTCTTCCAAACCCAACATTGATCTCTGTCCACCTCTCATTGCTATAAAAAAAGGTAAGGGAGAAAATAATGGTAAGTATTTAATGTTGGCTTTGTATGGAAAAAAATCCAGGAACAAAATGAGAAACCAAATACTAAGTAGAGTGTTTGAGTTTATAACATACTTATGTATACTGGGTGGGTACATGCTATTCTGAATGTGCCAGTGTAGGGACTGCAATGTGCAATTTTCAGCTTTATAAATAAATACATACATATAAATAAACAGATGCATATTTATATGTATTTATAGGGTCATGCACAGTGCAACTGATCTGATAGCAGACTTCGTAGTGTTGAATGATAGTAAGATGATTAGAGCCGTTTTTCTGGAATTAAAATGAGTATGCTCTATGGTATGGCATATAGTATATCTCTTTTCTGGAATATATTAACAGTGATAATAGATCAAATAATTAGTTCAATGATTATTGAGCGTGGCCTTGCAATGCGATCAGCTAGCTCCCTCTGTGCTCGTGGATGCATCCCATCAGGGCCCATGGTTTTACATATGCCCACTTTGCTTCAGTACTCTCTAACCTGATCCTCTTCCACAAGGTCAGGGAATACTTAAGCAAAGTGTGTGTATGTAAGACCATGGGCCCTGATGGGATACACCCAAGAGCACGGAGGGAGCTGGCTGATCTCATTGCGAGACCATGATCAATAATCTTTGAATGTTCATGGCAACTGGGAGAGGTGCCTGAGGCCTGGAGGAAGGTTAATGTCACTCCTCTTTCCAAGAAGGACAAGGAGGACTCGGGGAACTACAGGCCAGTCAGCCTTACCTCATTCCCTGGGAAGGTGATAGAGCAGCTAATCCTGGATACCATTTCCAGGCATATGAAAGACAAGAAGGTGATTGGGAGTAGTCAGCATGGATTCACCGAGGGAAGAAATGCTTGATCGAACTCGTTGCCTTTTGCAATGAAATGATTGGCTTGGTAGGTAAGGGGAGCGCAGTGACTATGGTCTACCTTTTCTTCAGTAAGGCTTTTGACATTCTCCTGTTAGGAATTTTCTATTGTGCACCTCGAGATGAATTAAACACACATTTGTGCTGAAATATAAGAAAAAAAAATAATTAAAGAACAATGCATTGGACAGCTCTGCTGCCATAACTGGTTCTATAAGAATTCTGCAAAGGTACTTCACCAGGCGACTCCTTATGTGCACTTGCACTAGCACCATTCCTGTCAGCATTAGCATGGAACGCCTCAGCCCAGCCTTGGGTCCATCCCGCAGCAGCAGCTCTACTGCCCAAACGGTAGACCCTGAGCCACATTGCAGGGTGTCTACAAGACAATGCTGTGGCTGTTTCTTATCTCATCACCAAGGGAAACTACACTCCCTTACAGGGAGTTGGTCTGTCTCTGGCATTCCTGCTTCTAGCCAGCTTAACCCCTTCTGCAGTTGGGCCTTCTTGCTCTCCATGCCAGATCGTTCGTGGGTCACAAATTACCACAGTTGAGCAGTTACAATTTGAATGTCCTCTTCAATCCTGTAAGATCCTCATAGAGAAGCTAATGAAACACGGGCTGGCTGAGCAGACAGGGAGGTGGATTGAAAACTGGTTGAACAGACAAGCCCAGAAGGTGGTGATTAGTGGCACAAAGTCCACTTGGAGGCCAGTAGGTAGCAGTGTACCCCAGGGGTCAATACTGGGTCTAGTCCTGTTTAACATCTTCATTAATGATCTGGATGATGGGGCAGAGCGTACCCTCAGCAAGTTTGCTGATGATACAAAACTGGGAGGGGTGGTCAATACACCAGAGGGTCGTGCTGCCATCCAG
>JAOBAS010000072.1:81334478-81351637 GCA_025311575.1 Elanoides forficatus | reverse complement strand
GCAGTGTCCAAGGCCAGGTTGGACGGGGCTTGGAGCACCCTGGTCTGGTGGAAGGTGTCCCTGCCCATGGCGGGGGGGTGGAACTCAATGATCTTTAAGGTCCCTTCCAACCCAAACCATTCTGTGATTCTTCTGCCTTTAAGCTTCGAAGCCAGTAGGCTGACAGTTTTTTGGGTGCATCTCTATTGGTAAACACTGCTTTTACATGCTGTTACAGTGATAGCTGGAAGGTACATAGCCCTGGTGCCTGTCTAGGTAAATCCATTTCCTTTGCACATACCTCTGGGTGTTTGGTGAATTGGGCATTGGGGTATTTGTGGGGGCTCTGAACTCCACATTGTCATTGTGTCCCATGAAATATGGAATGGAATTTCAAATGGAATTTCTGAAGCATTAACAGTGGACGTTGAAGCCCTGATTGAGGTCCATACGTGATGCCGAGAGCTTGTGTGATCTTTGGATGACTCAGGAGCGATGGTGCCTGGTTGGGCAAGAAGGTGGTCTTGCTGCTTCTGTAAGCACCGGTGATGCTGATGCCTGCCTGCCCAGTCTCACGTGCCTGGGAAGCAGCTGGAAAGTTGGGAAGAGCTGAAATACATCTGGGATCTGGCCAAACCTGTCCTGCAGTCAGGCTACTCTTCAATCTAGTTAATTTGTCTGGGAGGGAAGAGGCTGTTTTGGAAGGACTTGGTTCCATTCCTCCTGCTCGCACAAAACATACGTAGTTTAGCAAGTCAGGACAGAACAAAATGAAGTGGCTAAAGCCTGAAAGAGCCAGCCCAGCAGCTGTACATGCTGGAGATGAATCCAGATCTGAACCATGGCTCATAGTTTGAAAGCTGGATTGCTTTTGAAACACCTCAAGAAATGGAAGAGGCCCTGGCTGCGTCTGCCTTACCTGCTTTAACACCATAAACAGCACTGACCCTTGTCTCTTACAGGTTTTGTACATAATTTAGGTCTGCTTTAAAAGTTGGCTGCTACATTAACACGGTTGTCTAGTGCCTGTGATTCAGGCTTGGAGGAGTCTCTTGGGAGTCATAGCACCGATCCAAGGGATTCATGTTAGATGGTTGAGTTGAGTTGCATTAAGGATGTTTAAGTTGTTTTATGGAAGCAGGCCAGTTAAAAATGGAGACTTGGCTTTTTTCACCCTTTATTTTCAGGCAGAGCTTAAGAAAAGCTGAAGCCACAAGAGAAGCATGTGTAGACCTTGTGCTCCAGTAAGAAACACGTAGTGAGGAGGTGGACAGGGTCTCCTTTGTCCCATAATCACTTTCTTGATTGCACTGAATGTGGGTAGCCAAGGCAGGTGTGAAAATATGGTAGTGGCCTTTAGCCACTAAAGCAGCCTTGAGTATTTGTGGGGCTGGAGTGACATGTGAAATCTTGATGTGTCTCTTCAGGATTCAGGTGTCCCTTCAATAATTAGATGCTGTTGATGCTGGTGGTGACGTCTTGCACTGGAGCAGTGTCCTTGCCACCAGCACAAACCTTGCTGAGCGCTTCTGTCTATGAGGATGCCGTGAGCCTCCCGAATTAGAGAGCCCTGGACTCCCCTATATGTTAGTGGTTGCTGACCTCTCTACTTCTGTTCTACATCACTTCCACATGCTTCCACATGCTCACAAAACTTCCCACTTTGGGATATTTTGATAGTTGCTGGGGATGTCTTTTGCATTTGATTTGTGCAGATTGAGTGTATGACGCTGGGGATATATTTGCTGTAGTGAGAAAGCACACGTTAGGACTGATAATAAAATTTAACTGCAGTAGTCTGTCTGGCTACTGGAGCAACCCCTATCCTTTTATTTCTTGATGGGGAGAGTTTTGCTACTTGTTTTCCCTAGTGTCAGTGCAAAACGAGATGTGGGCTTTCTCCTGTGCATGCAAATCCTGAAGGGAGTTTCAGAAGTGTTGGAGGAGTGGGAAAATCCCGGCTTGTGAGCTTTCCTAGCTGATGTTAATGGCTGGAAACAGGCAGTAGGGATGCTGAGGTCTGCTTATCACAGGATCACAGAATGGTTTTGGTTGGAAGGGACCTCTAAAGGTCATCTGGTCCAAACCCCTGCGGTGAGCAGGGACATCTTCCACTAGATCAGGCTGCTCAGAGCCCCGTCCAACCTGACCTGGAACGTTTCCAGGGATGGGGCATCTACCACCTCTCTGGGCAACCTGCGCCAAGGCCTCGCCACCCTCATCATAAAACATTTCTTCTTTCTATCTAGTCTGGTTGTTTCCTGTCAAATGAAGCCCAGGCTTCTGACTGTGCTTTGCTGGTAGCTGATGGAGGGGAAACCTCCGAGAACAGGTGAAAATCCTCTTCAAACAGGTTAAGCTGCTTTCCTATGAGAAGAGCTGTTGTGAAAACCAGTCCCTTGGGGTTTCTCACTGGGACATCAGTACTGGCAGCCAAAACGAGCTTGGTTCACGGCTGTGCTGTGCCCATTGGCGATGGCCACACTGTCCCTTGCTTGTGTGTTGCTGTGGCCATCAGCGGTGTATTTGCGGACCTTGCAAAGATTTGGGCAATGTTGGGTTTTGGCCGAGATGGCTTCTCCAAAATGCATTAGGCTGGAGTTCGGATCCACTTTCCCATGGCTGGAAATGCCAGCAATGGAGGGAGCGTGGAAATATGGGGACTTCTGTACCACCTCTGTAAGGGAATGATTGAAAGCATCAAGGAAAAGCAACAGGAGGTGACCAGCAGGTCCTTTGGACGTTGGGCCAGGCTTGTTTTGCTCTGCAGGGTTGCTTTGCTTGTGGCTTTCTAGTGTGGTGCAGTTAATGCTGGGGTTATCGTTTAGCTTTGCATATGAAAGTGACTCTGTTTTGCAAATACAATACAGGGATGACAGGGCAGAGGAGGGGAAAGCAAATATTTGCATTTCTCCTGTTCAATCCATCTCGCTGATGCTCTAATAGGACCTGTTCCTCTCTCATTTGAGTCTCTGCTCTTACTAAAGTATTTCTGAATACACCATTTGTTTACAGAAAGTGGGTCTTATCTCTACTGTAGCTGGGAATAAGGAGCCTGTGCTCCCCCAGTAGCTTTAATAAAGTTCTGATAAGGGCTCACCGCTGTCCTTGCAGGGAGAGCTGGCTTATCGGGGAGCAGCAGGGTGAGACGTGCTGCGGTGAGGAGGAAAACTGAAGTGGTGGCAAACACTGGTTGGTATTTGGCAGTCTACGTGGCTGGTGAGTGAAGGAGGTGAAGAGGATGAGCATAGTCTTAAGTTTGGAAGGCACCTATGCACTGCTCATCTCAATATCCTGGGAGGAACAGAGGCAAGGGCATGACTTCTCTGATCAAAAGTGAATCTCAGTGACTGTTATATCTTTTGAGTCAGTAGTTTGAGGTTATTTTATTCCTTAAGCATCCCATACCTGAGTTTCTATGCCTTATTTTAATGAATTATGTTCTAATAATTACGGTAACTTGAGACTTGCACCCGATATTCTGAAATTTCTGGGGAAATGGGTATCGGCAATACCTCTGTGGTTTTAGGGGGAAGAGAGAGTTGATCCAAACGGAGAGGTTTGGGATGTGATGGAAATCCACTTTCATCTGTTTAGCTGAGTTTTGAGTAACTCTGCAGTTGGGTTCCTGGTGCCACCTCGGTGAGGCCACCATCCCTGTGGTTGTCCCCGAGCTCTGCCTGCCCTACTGAGGTGGGCCTGAAAAGCTGAAAGCTTGAATTATGGCTCTTCTGACATGGTAAGCTGATGAAAAATGCACTCCAAATTCTGATTCCTACTCTTGTGGCTTAATTTTATAAAAAAAACAACCAAACAAAAAACCCCAGCCAAACAAACAAAAAACCCCCTTTTTCTTAGAATTTCTACTTAAAGACTGCCCTGAGTTTAGCTGAAATTCCATGTTAAATGCCTATTGCTTAAGTAAAGGCTTGTAATTGTGCTCAAAGCACAATAATACTTTGGTTATTTCTGATGTCACCTAGGAAAGCATGACTTCGTTGATGCAAGTAATAGGAAGGAAGTGACTCTTGTCTCCCCAGCCACACCCAGCTGGGATGGGGGAACCCTTTTCAGTTCCTCCAGGCAGTTTTGACATGTATGGAGAATAACTGAAGTTCATATCATGGATTTCGGTTTAATCCCATGGTCACGCTTGATGGTTGTTCATAAAAAACAGAAATTTGCTTCTCAGTAGGCTGAGCGATGGATCATGGCATGGGATACTTCTACAGGCAAGAGGTGCCTGTGGTTTTATGTCTGAAAAACTGGCTTGATTTGGAGCAGTAAGTTAAAAAGTGCCTTTAACTGTCCAAGTTAAAGGTTAAAATACCTTGAACCTTTGCAGTTGTGGTGTGAAGCAGGGCTAAAGTTGCTGTGGGATTTTTCACTCTGTTTCTTAAGCTCTGGGAATTTAGCTCTGTGGGTCACATTTGGCTTGGGGATAACAGCGGCAGCATCTCTTTAATCCAAACTACTAATTGACTGTAATTATCCAAGAATGGAGTTGTTTATGCTCAGCATATATGGAAGAGCACTGTCGGCTGGTTCCTCCAAAAAGGACCTGTGTTTCATTTATTTATGGGCACCAAAAGTATATCATGGCTTGATGGGATCTCTCCTGAGCACCTTTCCAGTGCTGGCCATGTTGCTGAAGCCTGTGGAGCTGTGATCCCTTGTCCGGTGCCATCGTGTGCTTTCAAACACCACCATGTCCCCTGCAAAGGGGAGGTGCTGCAAGGCCATCTCCTGCCCTGGCATTTGCTTAATGCTCCAGAGTTTGTGTAGCATTTAGCACCAGGTATGTGGGAAAACAGAGCTTCAAAACTTGAGTTTTAGGCAGTTGAAGAAAACTCCTACTAAGAATATGCGCAAGGGATTTCATAGACTGGGGAAAGAAACATTGCAGCCTGCTGCATCGTGTTGCATGCCCTGAATGTTGCTTGAGGTATTATTTGTGTTGGTATGACTGCTTCTGACTTAACCATTGAATGTATGCATTTATATTGAGACTTTTTATGGGATGAGGAGCCTTCATCCAGCAAATCTTTCACTTCTGTCCAGATTTCGACCATGGCATGCACTTGAAGATGCTGATGGGCACCTCATCAGCAATGGCTTAACAAGAAATGCATGTGAAGAACATAATATTGAATGTTTTATTTAAATTTAATATTGCTGTTGAGGAGGAGGTGGATGAGCATGATCTCTTTTCTTGCAACCTGTTGAGCTGACAGCTGTTTGGCTTGCAGCAGCCTGTTTTCCCATTTGCTGCTGGGAAGGAGCTGCCGTGGACGCACCATGCTGCGAAAGGCAATAGGATTTCAAAGACTAATCGCCATGGAAGTTGAAACGCATCTTAAGTGGTTATTGTCAAGGCGGGGATGCTAAAGACTTTGGAAGTGCTTCCTGAAATACAAATTTGGACTCATAGCGTGCCAACTACTAGGCAGACAGGTCTCTGCTGATCTGCACGTGAGGTTTGAGGAGGCTAGAGATGTTTGGGCGCTGTGGTGGTGGGAAGGATAGTGCCTTTCCCCCCATGACCGCTGACTTCCCACCACATGTGGGCAGCCCCAACACGCTGTGCGATTTGGCATTTCCCAGGACTGACACGTTGATATGTGCTTTCACAGGTTGGGTGATGGCCAGGATATAAACGATGGCCAGATGTGGTGATCCAAACAGGGATTTTTAAATTTTTTAATTTTTTTTTTCTTAAGAAAGGACCTAAAAATACCGTTTTGAAAGTTTGCAGCAGACTGTTGTTTCTCCATAGTGTGTGACAGGGGAAGAGACCTTTTAGCCCAAGGGGGAGATGAAAGGGCAGGCGGCTGGAAGAAAGAGCAGCTATGAAGGGACATGTGTTGCTTCAGCATCTCTCTGTTTTTTGTAGGTCACATCCCCTTCTGAGCAGGGTCCTAAATCACTGCTGCGAGCATGGTTGTGCGCAACCACTAATTCCCCCTTCGATACCTTTGGAAGTCCTGTGGGACAAACCCATAATGGGAGTGATGCTGTGGGTTATCTGGGGCTTCATGTGCACCAGTTTGCCCGTGGTGGTGGCTGAAGGGAGCAGCACAAGTTCAGGTGTCCCCATCCGGCCACTGGCCCATGGGCTTTGCAGGAACTCGGGTCTTGGAACCGAATATTTTGTCAGAAAGGGCAGAAACTTTTGGGCTTGTACGTTATGAGCTGGGAACTAGCAGCACAGTTTGCAAAAGCTTTGCTTTCACAGCAAAATAAACTGGGATAACATGATGTTTCTTCAATTTATTTTTTTTTTTCTTTGTTTTAGTCACCTACCTAGTGAAGCATGAAGTCATTCCGTAGAGGAGAGAAAAAGGTTGCAATGCAATGTTTGGTAGCGGTGGATTTGAGTTACAGTTTTGCCCTAACTCGAGTGAGCCACTCTCCATTTCTCAGGATTTGCCTTCATGCACTCTTAACCCCTATAACTTTGGGGTGTATTTTCATTTGTTTTGCTGCTTTTCTAATTGATAATCCTTTTTTTCCTCACTTTGGGTGGTAGGAGTGGGTTTAAGTAGTTTTGCTTGAAACGGGTTGTATTCCTGAAGCTGTGCTGGTGGGACCTGGTGGCTTCAAGGCAAGTGGCATCGGCCAAAGTGTGACCATAAATGCATGTCCTTCCCAAAGGGAAACACATCCCTCGGACGGGAACTGGGTTTCCCGGTCTTGGAGGAAACCCCCTTGCACCTGAGCTGGGGGATGTGGAGTGGAATGGAAATCCTGTAGCTGGGGTGTCCCTGGGATGATGCAGTGCTGCTGGTGATGATGGGAAGATCTGGAACTGAGCCTTGCCTGCATTGAAACTCTGACCTGCTGCCTGCTCAGCGCTGTCTGTGCCTGGAGGTAGCATGTTACTGCTTGGAGGGAATAAAAAAAATGCTCCTGTAACACAGGGAGGGATGTTTAAATGAGTAAATACATTTGCTGTTGGGATATGCATGTTGTCCTGTGCGTCGATCCAAGAGACGTGCAACAGAGCGGCTGTGTTGTGGGGATGGGAAGGAAGAAGCAGCACCTGGTGGCTGCGATAGCTTTTTTTTTTTTTTTTTTTTTATTTTTATTTTCGTGTTCTGTTTAGGGTGTTTTGCTGTGTGGACATTTCAATGTTTCATGAGAGCCGTGTTTGATCTGCGTGGGAGCGTGTGTTTGTGTGCTGCTGGGGCATCTGCCCTTCCAAGGGGAAGAGATAACCTTGGATTTGCCTAATGCACGGTGGATGTTGCCAAGTTGGGGGAAATTCAAACCAGGTGGTGAAAGCTAGAAAAGATGCATTTGGTGGTGTGGTTATTTTTATATTTTATTTTACTTTTTATTTTAAGTGGGTGCGATTTACCCTTCTCGCAACCGTTCCTTCACTTGGGCAGTCTTCTGCATTTTGATCTCCTTCATTGAGCCTTTCCTGCAGAACACAACACCATTTTGCTAACTGCATCGCCTCCCAAATCTCCTCCTGCGATTCAAAATTCAGGAGTTGATGCAGGAAAAAACATCTCCATCCTTCCATATTTAAGCTTCTGTCTCCCCTATATTTATTAGAGGAAATTGTATATGGGATATGGGGATGGTTTTCCAGGGAGCTGCTGTGTGATATAAATAAGAGGCTACAGGATATCAGTGCTGGAAGATCTGGAAAGCCAAAGTCTCAGTATTTTAGCTGGACAGCTGAAGTTATAAGGAAATAAGGAGGAAAATGTAGCTGACTGCCTACCTCTGGTGTACCGTCCATTTTATATTAAAAAGGAAACCACCTTTTATGTGAGTTTCCTTGGAGATGTTTTTTTGAACCAATTTCAGTATAGTGATTGAAAATCTTGCTTATTTTCTCTGTCTCACTAGGGAGAAGAGGTAAAATATATACAGTAATATAGAGTAGGTCATCATACAAGTGCACATCTGAGGTCTGGCACATGGACAGTTGTGGGAGAAGCAGAGCTGGGCACAAGTCACATTGCCAAAGACCTGGAAATTACTGCAATGAAATGAAAATGCAAGAGCAGTCCTTCCCTCCAGGAGACCCTTTCTCTGCCCCCCATTCCTACGCAAATGGAGGTGTATTAATATTTGTTCACCACTTCAGATATTTAATTAAAACTTATTTATTCCACCTTTGCCTCTTGACCACTGGTGCCGGTCTCCAGGCATCGCATGTCTCCTGCGAACACACCTTATTGCTGGAATTTTTAAATTATAACCAGTAAAACGTTGCTTACTTAAATCCTTGGTAATCAGTTTGTTTTCCTTCGGTTGCTTAGCAATGAAAAAGATGCAAGGGTGGCCTGGGTGCCTTTCCAGCACACCCCTCTGGTTAGAAAGGGCTGGAGAAATGCCCCATAAATACAACTATAAGTCAAAACCCCTTTGCATTAAGCATGCATGGAGTGTGATGCTCCAAGAGGGTTTTTAATGTGAGAGTTCTGGAGAGGTGAGGGATAACTATACAGGTTGATTAATCCAATTACTTCTTTCTAATAAGGTTGAAAATCCAGTCTGGTGGAGAGGTTGCTCTGCAATTAAAGGTAGATTTTGGTGGTGCTGTCTGGGTATAACAGTGCCTGGTGGGGAGGATGGCTGAGCGCTCGAGCGGCAGGTGAGGTGGTGTATAATCTGAATTTCAGAAGGTGCTTGTGACACTGTGAATGCTGCGTGTGTTACTGCAATTACAGCCTAGAAGCGGACGCCGTTTTTAACTTTTCCGGCTGAAATTCCTGGTGTCCTCTGGCTGCATTCCGTGGCTGGGGCTGCCCTGTGCTGCTGAGCCCGGCTCCTCACAGCATCATTTTAATATAAAATCATTTAATGAAGGGTGCTCACTGTGCTGGGAAAGGAATATGCTTAGGAGTTTCCATAAAGCATCACAAGGCTACATTATAGATAGAGGAAAACCTGGGATGAAAGGCCATTTTTAACTGCTTTATTAATAATCAAATGTATATGGTGTATATTGAGCATCTTTTGAATCCAACCTGTTCATCAAGGTGCTTACGTGGAATTCAGATGGAAAACGGGACTGGCAAAGACGAGGTTACACCACAGCACTGCTTGAAGTTTTGATTAATTGAGAATTAGGCGAGAGAAGGGTAATTAATGCCAATCAACAGGGATTTGCAGAAAGTAGCCTGGAAGGATTTAACTTTCGCAGTATGACAGGCTGTTTGGTAAAAGTCATGCTACGGAGACGCTTGACCCCTGCGTGGGGTTTTGAGTTAAAAAGGTAAAAAAATAAGTCTGTAAAACCCCAGTAACCGTTACTGGAATAAAAAAAGCTGGCTGCGTGGCTGAGTTAGGACCATGGGTCTCATCCTGATTCCCCTTAGACACTGGGTCAAAGATTTTTTTTTTTTTTTTTTTCTTGATCCTGTGCAATGTGGCAATTTTTTAATCGATGACTTTTGGTAGAAAGGTAACGAGCACCGGAGGAGCTGCGTCGGGTGGATGGTGCTGGAGTGTGGCTGTGAGCATCTCGTGGATTCTGGACCCAGGGAAGATGTTTGGGAAGGGGATGTTGAACCTCCTGCTCCAAACTGCTGCTGCCCTGATGCCTGCAGCTCTTCCAGAAGGAGCTGCAAGTCAAGTGGATGATTATCCGTGTTGGCTTTAGCACCAGGTTTTCTGTGCCTCCCCAGGGATTCTGCAGTGATTTAGGGGATTTGCAGAGCATCCCTCTTTCTGGCATTGTGGTCACTGGATGGTGACGGTAGGCGTCTTGTAGAGCAAATGGTGAGCATCTTGTACAGCTGAGCGGGCCAGGCCTGATAGAAGAAAAATTTGGTGCTTGCTGTGGCTCATTGGGATGGTGATCCCCTACTCCTGGCGCTCAGTGAGACAGGACCTGGGGAGAGGTCTCCCATCCAGCAGGCCCATGGCTGGCATCTCTTGGTGCAGCTCTCTAATGCTGGTGAATATTAAGTTTTGGAGGGGCTTTGCCAAGGTTTGTAGCAAACCCTCCAGTGGAGCACATGCTTTAAAACCAGGCATAGACATCCAGAGGGGCACCCCTGCCTTGTACCCCACGATTTCATCAGGCTCCTGGCTGCATCCTTGCAGCAGGCAGCAGCCCGTCTGTCCCGCTGCCAGCTCTCACCCTTTGCTAGGGCTGCTTCAGAGCAACCAAAGGCGAAGGGCTCCTGTGCTCAACGGGATGCGAGGCTGGAAAGGCACCGCTGCGGAAGGAGGTGGGCAGCGAGACCCCAAGTGCTGCCAGCTCCAATTAAACAGGCACAACTCTGCTCCTGTAACATCTCAGGCTGCTGTGAGGTGGTTCATTAGTGACAATGCAGACAGTAATGCACATCTTCTGTGGGTGAAGTCTTGTTGACCCTGGCAGAGAGGTTTGGTTTTGTTGTTTCTTAAAGAGTAGAGGAACAAAGTGAAAATAAAAAAGTTGTTGCACTGCCCGGAGCAAATCCTGGTCTCGCAGCCTACAAGGGGATTGCTCCCAAGCCCAGGAGGGACTGCTTTTCCCCCCGAATTAAGACTGAATTGCTTGTTTGCATTATCTCAAAGCACCTGGGTCTCTACCTGGTTTTGCAGCATCTAGTGACTTACCGCAAGAGGGATTTTGCATTTCAGCCCATTGCTGCAGTGAGAGTAAGGCTGCCTGTGCGCCCGAGACCTTGGCACTGAACCCGTCAGTCTTAATGAAGCCTGCAGTAACAAGCGCCGCTGAGATGCTGTGGACGAAATGGTAGGGGAGAGGATTGGAAGACGCGAGTTGGCTGTTAGTTACATGTGAGACTATTGATTAGTCCTGGAAATCATGTTTAATTAAAGCCTTCAAGCGTACCCCCAGTACTTCTGTCCTGGTGTCGGGGCTCGCCTGCAGCCCCGCTCTGCTCGGTGCTGGTTTTACTTCTGCTGTTGGTGATATGCGGCCAGTGCAATGATGAACTGAAGCCTTTTAAATGCCCCTTCATTAGAAATGCTGCTAATGAGCCAGTGGATAAATGCTGCAGATGCTGCTTGTCCGAGCAGCTGAGTACTGCTCAGCTGCTGTGACACTTTATGCAAATCATCATCTGAGTTAATTTGGGCAGGGCAATAAAATTCAGCAAAGAGAAACAGAGCAGGTTTAGTGCTGGTGGGGGATGTGGAGCCATCCATCACCATGACACTCTGTTGGGGGGGGAATGAAAATATCCCTGTACCTAGGAGGCATCAGCAAAGCACTTGCTTCGCTAGCTCAAATCCAGCAACCCCTGCAACGTACTGGGATGAACAGAGATGCTCCCCAGAATTTAGGAGTCCTGCCTTGATGGGGCATGGTCTGGGTGTGCATTTGTGTGCTTTCCCTGGGTCCGTCTCTGTGCTCATAGCACGAGGAGGATGGGGAATGTGAGGCATGGTGTAGATTATGCTCAGCTGTTAGGGTTTGTGCATTTTTATCAGCCCTGGGAAATGCACAAATTGCTTACTCTCATGTTCAGGAATTAGAGATGCTTCTGCAGCGTGCCACTGTCTTTCCCTTTGCATTTAAAGCTCTCAGCAAGTTAACATTTGTGTTCTGTAGCTCAAAATGATGTTTTTTTGTTTTTTTTAACAAGTAAAACACATTATTATTTTTTTCTCTACCCCTTGAGCATGATATTGGGTTTGTGTGTGTCCCTTGCTGTGTGTTGAAACGTTGTGGGTTTTTTTTGTTTGGTTTTTTTTGTTTGTTTGTTTTTTTGTTTTTTTTTTTTTCTCCAGCCATGATCTCTCCTTTCAGCCTTTTTTGAGTTTTTACGGTGAGAAAGAAGTGGGTCTTTTCCTGTTAGAGACCCTTGCTACAGTTGGATGCTCTCTGGCCAGGGTGGGGATGCTGGGCTTTTGCACGGTGTCCCAACATGGAGTACCAGCCCTGCAGAAATTGGGCAGTGGAGAGGTGCGTAACACTGGAGCATCCCTGCCTGCTCTGTACCAAGCAGTGAAATCCTCTGCCATCCCCTTCTGACCCTTGTGAGGGTTTGCCAGCCAGGGGTACCCGGCAGCAAATGGAGAAGCCAGCCTGGGGTGAGATGCAGGGGTTAGTAGGTCCCGGAGTCACGGCACAGCTTGAGGAGCTCTGACCTAAATATGGGCTTTGCTTGTCTGTCAGGCAGGGGAGAAATCACTCCTGTGATGAAAACCTCATTCGGAGGATGGGAAAAGGAGGATTATGGTTTGCCATCTGCCCTGGTGTTCAATATTGTAAATAATAATACAAAAGTTAATGATCCACAAGTCCCTTAACAGAGAGGTTTTTGCCCTGCTGCTGAAGAACCTCGCCTGTGCCTTGCTGCGTCACGGGCAAAGCAGATTTTTCTCCTGAGTCACTGCCAAGTGGGGCAGAAGGGAATTTAAGGCTGCAAGGCACCCAGGAGAGCCCTGGAGCCATGCCCTCCTGCTGGCAGCACCCATGGAGCGGCTCTTCCCTGCACCAACAAGCGCGGTGGTTTGCACAAGCACATTTATCATGGCTAAATAACTCCACAAATAACCACCTGTTAATCACAGGGTATGTGGGATCCTGCTGTGGTAGGCATAGTGCCAGTGGATTTGCAAAAATACAGCAGTGACCCCGGTTCAGCCCACGACTGTGCACCCTGTGCAAATTAATGAAGAGGAGTTCGTTTGCTTTAGTGCAGATCTGGAAGGGGATGCTGTTAGCATCCATACACAGTGGCTGCAAGGAGAGTCCTCTGTTTTTTTTGCTGCAAGAGTCTCTAAATTACCTCTGTGGAGTTATCTGTAATAATGGTTAAAAAGAAAATAGAGAAAAGAAATGACAGGGAAGAAATGACATCCAAACCCTGAATTGTGCTGTCTCGTATGACCTCTTTTAATTTAAGGTAGAGTTTTTATTTTGCTTTTTTTACTTGGGAAAAGCAAAGTTTGGGAAAGCTTTAATTTTAGTAATAGATGGCTTGTGAGAGCTGAAGGGTAGTTACTGGACTGTTTCAAAGTAAGCTGCTTAACCATTCACATGCTGTATCTATAAATGTAGATATTCTTGGGGAAGCCAGGACTGAAGCTCGTGCTGTTTTTTTCATTTATATGTGTTTTTGTCCTCTTCAGGAGCATCCAGTAATACTGGACCACATTATTTCTTTGAACAATCCGATGAAGTTGGCAGTAAGCCCCCTGCAAAGGGGGAAAAGTAGAAGTGTGCTTGCTTTATGAAGAAAAATATGCAGATATTTGTCCCAATCTCCACCTCGTGGAGGTGAGATTTGTGTGTTCACCTTTGATTTCTTTTAAGGTGCATGTTGCTGTCTCTGGTTTCTGCTGAAGTCCTTTTGTAAGTTTTGTCTTAACCTGTGTGGAAGAACCTTGGTCATAAGATACTATATCTTAATCTTCATTACTGAATTCCTAGTTGATAGGTGGTTTGTGCTATTGTATTGGGAGTATTGTGGGTTTTCTGCCGTGCCCTCCCTCTGGCTGCAGTCCCGTTGGAAGGATGCCCCTGGAAAAGTGCTCTTGACCCAGGAACAATGAAAATTTCCTGGGGTCAGCTGTGAGTATTGCCATTTCTGAAATAACTTGGGGGATTAAAAACCAGTAATAATAAAGATGCATTTGCTGACTTCCAGCTTGCCACGAAGACTGTTGCAACCACCAACCAGCCCAGACTAAACTAATATAGCTAATTTTTAAGCTTTTTTTTTTTCTTAATTTAATGGAAAATTATACTCTTTTCTTAAATTAATGGAAGATTGTACCCTGTCCACACTGTCGGTGTAACTCCTGTGCAGACCAGCATCGCTTCTCGCTGTGCTGGAGCATCCACTGAACACATCACCTGGAGTTCGCTGTTGAGAGCCTTTGGCTGGCATCGAGGGCTTTCAAACAGCAAAACAAAACCTGCCTCTTCTAATTTAATGTTGGTTTTAATCTGCATCTGCAGCAGGAGCCTGCTAAAATCTAAATCAAATCAGGAGGTGGGGATTGAATTTATTAAGCTTCTGCTTAAGCTGGGTGGAATAATGCAAGAAGCTTCGAGAGCACTGAATCACTTTGGTTTTATTGAGAATCTGGTTTAAAAAAAAAAAACCAAAACAAAACAGATTTTTTTATTTCATTTTTTTTTCTTGAGAGGCTGAGCATGTGGATCTATTTCCAATTAATGCTAACACATCATTCAAAGGCGTCCTCGAGGATTAAAGAAATGCTTTTCTTTCTGTCCGCCTGGATGGATACACTGGAGTGTTGGGAGGTTAAGTGATCTGCCCAGGGTTGTGTCTCCTGAGCCTGAAATCAGGCTAATCCTCTGCTCTCGGTGCTTTGAGATAGACCTGCCTGCCCTTTCCCTTTTATAATGAGCTCCTCCAGAAGATCAAGAGGTTGTTAAAGCTAACAAAGTCAGGACATGCCATATAAAGTGGAATGCTAGAGGTGAGGTTATGGAAGTAGAGGTTCACAGAGATGCTCTCTTCCTGCCTGGCTGGGTATCTGCTTGGGGACATGGTTTTGGTGACCTGGTGGCTCTCATCTATATGAATTTAATTGGCAAACTTGTGGCACGTGAACCTGCTTTGGAGGGAGCGGGTTGCAGAAGTTGGAGGCAGGGAAGGCAGGCAACATGAGTGTGGTGCTCCGACGTGCCCCTACCGTGGGCTGCCTCCAAGCCTCGTCAGGTTTTAATTAAAGCTCGCCTTGTAAAGATCCAAGAATGACAAAGTGCTTTTATTTCAACGCTGTATGGTTTGACATATTTGGGATTTATGGATGAAAGGGAAGGGTTGGATGTGGGTTTATGTAGCAGCCTGCCCTGCCTGGAGGGTTTGCGTCTCTGCTGGAGTGCAGGAAGGAGGGGAGGATGGTGAAAATGCACAAGAAAAAAAAATGGTGGTCCCCTTTTTGGATGTGTGTGTATGTGCACGCATGAGAGGACAGCATTATAGATGCTTGGGGAAATACATTCATAACAGCCTATTCTAACAGCTCACAGCTATTTAGCAGGATGGGAAGCACTCGGTGTGGGGAGTGCTTGTGCTGGAGCAGCAATCGCATTTGGGATCTCCCAGCTGGGGAATGAGTTGCCCCCTGGGCTTCTGAGACCTTGCAAACACCTATGTCTTCTTGCCTTCTGTATTGCATGATCCTTTGCACGTGTGTGTAGACATAGAGTCTTGGAAAATCAGGGTTTTTTTAATTAAAATTCTGTAGTTTTTTGGGTGGCTGATAGGAAGTCTTTCACCACCAGGTTCTAAGTCCATCCCTGGGCGGTGGATGCGGAGAGCTGCTGCCCTCCAGCAGCGGTTCAGTGGTGCAGAGCCTCTCATCTCGCCCGGGTGTTGGGTGGCTTCTGGCCGTGGGTGACGATGAATTGCTGAGAGGGGATGATGTGACCTCTTACTGCTGCTGGAGGTGGACTCAAATTTCATCCACCAAAGCGTGCTCAAGCACCACCATGGTTTTTGGGTTTCTTTGGGGTCAACGTGCCCCTCTCTTCATCAATCTGTCCAGGCAGGTCCATGGCTCAGCCCAGCCCAATGCGCAGGTGGAGAGTTTGCAGGACTCCAGCCAAGACCAGCAACATCTTGTTTTTGAGGCTGCCTTGAGCCAGGTACATCCTGATCCCCAGCTATTTCGGGCATTTCTAGAGCATGTTTGATCTCTCCTCTGCCAGGAGAGAGCTGGCACTGGATGAAACTGTGGCAGCGGGGATGAAAAGGCAGGCAAGGCGCTTTGTGGGGGTGGCAAGAGCCGCAGCGATGGTCCATAAAACCCTTCCCGTAGTGTTGGATCCTGGAGAAACTGGGGCGAGGTGTGGGGGTGAGGAAAGCTGAGTGATGCATCGCCATCTCACCAGCTGCACTTCCTCCTTCTTTCATGGTCCAGCCAAAGATGGGGTTCCTGGCCGTGCTGCAGGGATGTTTCATCTCTTGCAATGCTGCTTGCTGGGGGTCCCGAACTGGCCCCTTCCTCATGGCAGGGAAAGCTCTGAAGGCTCATGGGGTGCTAGAGGTGGTGTGCTGAGAAAAGTTTGTTTATTTAATTTTTTCCACCTCCCTGATAAAACTGCTTTTCTGGCAATACATTTGTGTAGCTCCATTAACATCTAAAGGTTCCCACTGCTGTAGCTATTGAGCAGCTCTAAAAATAATTACAGGCGATACATACAAAAATCTATTGCTCTTCAGCTGCAGAGCAGGCTGTTAGACGGCTGCTGCTGCTGCTTTAACTCTTGGGCCGCTATGAGCATTATTTGGCCATTGTGTGCTGGAGATTTGGTTTTAAGATGAGGGCCAAAAATGTCTTTGGTGCTACAGTGCTGGTGTTGCTTGGATTTGCTGGGATTTCCCCCCAACCCCTTGTGTTTGTGTAAGAATAAGTTCATATAGCTTTTATTTCAATCAACAGGAAGAGTTAGGGGAGACATGACCCCAAAAATGCCAATAAATAAGTGATTGCTGAAGGGTTCCTGTTGACTCTGTTGGTTGGCAGAGTCCAGCATCAGGCTAGATTTATGGGTCCATGTCTGGCAACAAAAGCCTGACTCAAGGTGACTCCCTGCAGAGATGGAGCAATTTTGGGTTCTTCGTTCTCAGGACCTCGCCCTGGCAGCCCCATGAGCAGGGAAACTGGTACCTCCTCTGGCAAAAAGAAAGGTGGATGTAGAGGGTGAGGAAAACCCATGTATGGAGGCTGCAGCATTACTGCTGGGTCTGCAATGTGTTTGTCCCAACTCCTGAGAGCAAGTACTGGAGGTCTCAGCACAGCAACAGTTACTCGTTTGGCGTGGGGGATGCTTTTACGCAGCCTGGGCAGAGTATTTATCTCTGCATCATAAAAGCAAATTAAATCTCATTAGCAAGAGGTGTTGTGGCTCCGAGTAACGCCATAATCTCATTATGCGTGAGCAGTGCTACTTGCTTTTGGATTTTGTCCCTTTATGGACACGTTGCCTGGGCTGTGCGGGTCCATTTTTGGGATTTCCTCTCAAAGGCGTAAGGGTGGCCTGAACTTTGGAGATACCAAAAAGGTTAAATGTTGCATCTAAATGTTTTTCTGGAACCTTGAAGCCTGTTTGCAGGTTTGCTTCCAAGTAAAGAAGTTGGCTTTGGTGTCTTCTATTGCCTGCTTAGCACCATGGCAGTGGGTTTGGGTTAGGGCTTGCTCTGTGGGGAGCAACCTCTCGTTGTTTTGTGCAAAAGAAATATGCTTTGGTGTATGGTCTGCTGGGGGGGGGG
>JAOBAS010000072.1:81272465-81316788 GCA_025311575.1 Elanoides forficatus | reverse complement strand
GGTGGTGAGACACTGGCAGAGGTTTCCCAGAGAGGTGGTGGATGCCCCATCCCTGGGAACATTCCAGGTCCGGTTGGACGGGGCTCTGAGCAACCTGATCTAGTGGAAGATGTCCCTGCTCATGGCAGGGGGTTGGATGAGATGACCTTTAGAGGTCCCTTCCCACCCAAACTATTCTATGATTCTGTGATATTTTTCACATCTTGTGAAAACTCCAGTGGCTGCCTTATTTGTTTTGCTGGGCTGGGCGCCTCACCCATCTCTTGCTGTGTGTGTGGCCAAGGGTGAGAGTCTTGATGGGTATTGCTCATAGCGTAACAAATGTCTGCAAGAGAAGAGATGTGTTACTCACCTGCATAGCAGATTATGAACAGGTATTACTGCTTGAAGAGTGCGCACTGAAATAGTGAAGCAAAACGTTCAGATTGCACAGACAGACAGCAGTCCATAGGCTTTATCAGATGCCACCAACACTTCCAGCCCTTAACTTTGGAGATACTCTTGCCCCTCACATTGAAAAAATAATCCCGGACTTTGTTCTGGTTGGACTTCTGTGCCTTGATGGTTTTGTAAGCGTCCCTGATGGACGGAGGCTGTAGCTGAGATCATGGTGTTAGTTTTCCAGGCTGTGGGTCATCTTGGAAAGCTGCTCTAAGTGAAGAAACAAATGTCCTGCAAACCCATGGAGGTGAAGGTTGGGGAGTTGCCTCTTTGAGTGCCTCATACCTAGGTTTGAGCTGTAGCAGTGGCATGTGGTAGGAACAGCATCTTCAGCCATTGTTGAAGCCTAATCCCCATTGCACGCCTTGCGTTGCTGGACGAGCGTGAACATGTTGTGTGCTGGCATGTGTGCATCACATGAGCTGTTTGCCACGGGGAAGAAGAGCACTGACGTACGTCTTAGCAGCATAACAAGCCGTGGTGGCAGCCCCGAGGTGCACAGGAGCCACATAAGCCCCAGGAGGAGATGTGACAGCATTGCCATGCTGCAGCAGAGCTGGTATTCACCCATAACATTTCATTTTGTCAAGGCTTTATTTCCATAGTAATTTTCCTCTGTGCTCATGCTGCCAAAACGGACTGTATTTCAAGCAGCCATGTTGCATACCGCGCCTGCACAATGGCCAAACATTTCAGTATTTTTTATTCTATGCTGAATACAAACAAGTCCTGCCTGGTTTTAACCATTTCTGCTCACTGAGCAGCCTCTTTGCTACCAGCCGCTCTGTGGCATCCATCTGTCTTTCCCTGCTGGCACCAGTGGCTGGTAAACTTGTACGCTGAAGAAGGGAAAGCCCCTGTAGTCTTTATTTCTGAAGTTGGAAAAGAAATGTCTGAACATGCATATTCCACCAAAAAAACAACAGAAGAAACACGTTACTGCAAACACAGGAGCTTGAGTGGCCTTGCTGTCTTGCTTGGAAGCCAGCAGCTTTCTTTTTATTTTATTAATATAATACAACTCCAGAAGTTTTCTTCTGCCATGGAGAACCCACCTGGCCCATTTTGTGTAGCAGCACATCAGCCATTAGGGCAAATTCTTGAGAAACTCCAGAAAAATGTGACCTGGCAGAGTGGCTGCAGTATCGGTAAATGCTGTTGGCTGTGTTTTTTACCACTAGGTTTAGTGTCTTTTGGAGAATGATGGTACTTTTGAAAAGAGACAAACCAGAGGGAGGAATAAACCACTCAGGATGCCACATAAAAGACAGTTTGTGATGGGACCTGAAGCCTGCAAAGACTGTGGGTCTAGAGAGCTCCTTGGATGGGCTCCCTGGTGGGTTGGTCTCTGCCTCCTCCAGCCAGGCACAACCCAATAGCTGATATGGAGAAATTAGGAAAGAGGTCAAAATTGGTAAAGAGAGATCTTAATTATGAGTCTTAGATAGAGAAAAAAAAAAAAACAGGTTACAAAATATTACCATGTAGCAGCGTTGACTGGATGCCAAGTAATGCATACTTTGTCTTTTTTGAACTTCATTGGCTTCGTTCAACTGAAGAGTCTCTCCCAGGCTGGTGTAGCTTTCATCTTCTGGCTTAAAGCAAAAAGTGAGGGGAAATACTTCCTGAAACTTGCCGCTTGGGCAGTACCTGTCATGCTGAGAAGGGTAAGAAGCAATAAGTCTCAAGTAATTTTTAGGCAAGTGTAGCTCTAGGCCAAGCCACCTTTGCATTTGCCAAGTTGCTTTTGCAGGGCTTGCTGGCAGAGATCTCAGTTGTCACCTCTTTTCTTCTGCTTTTCCCTCACCTCCAGTGAAGGATAGTCTGTTCATCCGTGCTTGCAGGCCATGCCAAAGCCTCTCTGTCTGCTCCTTCCCTGGTAGCCGACAGTTTTATGCATTGCGTCCTATTGATGGCCAACGTGGGAAGTTCACTGTTGGAGCTCAGCAAGTGGCTGTCCACGAAGATGATCAAAGCAGATGTGAAACTTCTTACCTACTTTCACCAGAGATAAACCATGATAAATTACCGCCATCGCCTGTCCTGGGAACTGCGGTGGATTTATCCAGCATACTTCTGGTTTTGTGCTTAGTCTTCCTTCCTCACTTTGGAGCTGGCACTGTTTTTTCTCCATTGGGTTCACGTGTCTGATGGCTCGTGCTACAAAAAGAGCTTTATCACACACCCGTGGAAGTCTAAAGGTGTGAGACTGGCGTGTTGGCAGCCCGGTGCCTGGATCCTGCCAGCTGGCTGCCTGTGGGAGAGTCAAGGATAGCTTTGCCAGCGTGTGTGGAGGGCACGCAGCCCTGACTTAGCAAGTGAGACCTGCAGGCTGTCCCCACCCGGGACGAGTCACTGGGAACACCGCTCCGGGTCCTTGGCTGCCTGAGTGGGGTTGTGCTCTGTTCACGGCCCGTATTTCTGCCTTAACTACCTGATAGCTGGAGTGGTTGGAGGTTTCTCTTGCCTTCCTGTTGGTGGATGCCCAGGAGAGCGGTAGAGCTAGCCAGGGATGGATTAAGAAGTACTTTATGAATCGATCCCTGAAAAATATAGACACGGCTGGAAATTAGCTCAGCAGTCCTCTCCTGCTGGAAGTGTCTGAAAGTTGTGGTTTGCACCAAAATATTACGTGTTTGACTTGACTGAGGTTTTTTTTCAAACCAATTATCTTGAGCCTAGAAGGAATTAAGATGTACATGCCTGACAGTGGAGGAAAGTAATGGTGTGGTGTTGGCAGCATGTATGTATTTTTGTTGGAAGTCTAAGACTGGTATATGGCAATCGTTTAGCTTCTGTTCTCGTCTCTCGCTGGTATAAACTTGAACTGAGTATCTTAAATTGAAATGCATTTTTATGGTGTTTCCTGATGTCAAGAGAACTGCAAGGTGTAAATTTACTGTTGCACTCATATATAGGATTTTGTGTGCCTGCACTCAGCTGTGATTCATGAAAGCTGGGCAGAGTCCGGGAGGTTTAATTTGATGTTATTTAAAAACACACTCAATTACATACTTAGAGCTTACCCCAATAGCTCTGATATTTTGGGAGCTTATATTAAATCCTGCAGTGAAAACTCGCTCCTTCCCAAAGTCCATGGCCAAATTGCAGAGTCGCTGGGTTTGCCACGTGCCAGTGATGCCTTGGGGAGCGGATCCCACTGCAGCAGAGGCACTTGCTCCCGGTGCTGGCAGATCTTTGCCTGGAGGGATGTAGTTCTCCTGAAAATGAGCTCCTCTTACTGCCTTGGCCCTTTCTCTGCCTTGCAGCTCAAGCACGTTAAACTGATTAATTACTGGGACGTGTCTAGTGGGTACCATGTTGTGCACCTGTGGTGGGAAGGACTGGGTATTTTAATATAGCTGTGAGGACCTGTGCAAGTTTTTTTTTATGTGAATGATTAATTTTGCAAGTAGAAAAAGGCATTTGGATGACTCGCGTGCTCCATGCAAGACTCAAAAGCTACACAAGTTGATGCAGCCTCAACTTCCCCGTGCAAAGTCCTGTGCTCTGTAGGTATGTGGTGGTCTGTGCTAGTTCTGATGGCATCAGAGCTGCTCCTGCAACCCAGCACCAGCCTGGGCACGGGGCATCAGTGGCTGCTCCCATCATGGCTGGAGAAGGGTTTGCCTCAGCCCCTTGGTGCCAGGATGATGCTTCCCACTCCTGCAAAGCATTTTCATACATGCAGATAAAAAGGTCCGGTGTGTATTTGCTTGAATTTTGTTATCCTGTACCAGCGTACACCTGTATCCTTTTGTAAGCAAATCTGGTGTGTGCTTGGAGAGGGTAAAGCTGCCTCATCCATCTATTAATGAGCAAGTCCTTCTTAAAAACTATTTTGTTTTGCAAATTTTCAGGAGCTGAACAAACTTTGCTTAGTGATGTCTACCAGGAATTGCTTTTAAACTCTTTATCCTCTTTTTCTTACCCCTTGGTCCTAGAAGTACCTCTGCACTTTGTAGCAGTGATTACAATTTGGCAGGATTTGGGGATGAATAGATGGTGTGAGTCTGATGTCAGAGATGTGCTTTGTATTATTGTCAAAGATTTAACCAGATGTTGGGATATGTGTGAAAATACTGATATTCATATAATTGTATAGGGAATCAAATTACTTCTGCTATTTCCTGATTTTTAGGGTGCTTGATTTCACAACTTCAATATTCTTAGTGTATTTTGAGTGTAGAGGAACCTTTCCTGGTGGGTATCTATGTTTTAATAGCTCAGCAATAGGCTACTCGAGCAAGTTTCACAACTAATTGCCCATGTTTCGTGGATCAAAATCTCAAATGCTTGAGTGAAGGCATTGGAGGGAAAAGTTAAATATATAATATTAGTAGCTGATATTCAGCCAATGCCTGTTAATAGTTCTCCAGACAACTGTCAAGCGGCAGAGGTTTGTTATTGCAGTGTGTGAGGAATGGGCTTCCCAATGCTGGGCTACGTGCTCCAGGGGTAAAGAAAGCAGCAGCACCTCATGCAGGCATTCGTCTCCTGCTGTCTCTGCAAGCCCTTAGGGATGTTCTGGAGATGTTCAGAGTGTCCTTTATGTTTTAGCTGAGATGTTTCACAATTGCATATTATTTGGTAGAGTCCAGAATAAGTCCAACATCCATAACGCAGGTGGTAACAAGACGAGGTAGACAGAGACATGTGAAGATGGAAGATTGTTGTGTGATGTGAACGAACTGTTAACAAGAAAATGGATTATCTTACAAAAGCTTTTATTCTCTGCCGCAACAGGGATGAGAAGAACCAGTCCATCATCGTGAGCGGTGAGTCAGGTGCTGGAAAGACTGTCTCTGCCAAATATGCCATGCGCTTCTTTGCAACCGTCGGTGGTTCTGCCAGCGACACCAACATTGAAGCTAAAGTCCTTGCATCGAGCCCAATTATGGAGGTAAAAGCTGCATAATTTCCTTTGTCCTACTTGCAGTGATCACTGTGTCTCTCCAGAAGTCAGAAAACAGTGAGAGCCACAGACCTGATTTGCAGCTTCACGTCAGCAGTGAGCTGGACTGAAAATGCAGAAATACACTGACAGCCTCCGTTTAGCCCACCCCATTTGCTCCTGTATTTAATGGTCTTGAAGCTGAGCCTGTGCATCCCCAACACGGCTCCAGGAGCTGGGCTTTCACCGGGGCTCTCGAGCAGAGAGCCCGAGCGGTGCTGCTGGCACCGTTAGTGTTTTTTCGTCTTCATCTTCCTCCTCCTTTTGCAACTGCACGGTACCTCCTAATCATCTTTAATTGTATAGGAATGAAATAGAAGAGAAAGGGATTACTTAATCTATTTGAGGTATTTCAGTGTAGTTTTATTTTTGTTAGTTTTCTGTTGCTATCAATGATATAGAGGAATAACAAGTCTCATCATAGGGAAATCCCTGTTTTGAAGGAAAAAATTTCCTTTTATAAATATAAAAGAAAGGGGAAAAGCAGCTTAGTTTTGGTGCATTGTGACCAGATGGTGAAAATAAATGTCTCGGTGCGTAAATCCCATTTTCCAAACATATTTTGGAGTCAGAATGTCTTAATTTGTAAAATAACCAAGTCAGAATGAAGACAAGATTTGGGCTTTTCCAAAGTCAGTTAAGCACTTTGGACGTATGTGACTTTCTCTTAAAGGCAGGAGCTAGCAGGGCTGCTGCAGTTGAGTGTAGCGTTGTCCTGCAGTTATCCTTAGGCTTGGCTTAACCTGCAGGGAGGCTTCCTACTGCAGCGCATCGTGGCCAAATTGTCTAATAGACATGGAGCTGGTGGCTGATCCAGGGTGAAAACCAAGCCCACCCCAGCCCGAGAGGCAGCACACATGGTCTAGCGTCATGCTGCCTGATGTGGAGTGCAAGCTGGAATGGTAAAACAAGTAACGGTGCAGACGAGCAGTAAGAAAAAACCACGCAGGTGTATGGCTGGCAGAGGACACTCAATGATCTTATGCAGTGTGGGCTTCATGCTGTTTTACTCCTTTCCTTACCCATCTCCTGTGCCTCTGTGAAATGTAGCTGCAATACCTGGGAACACTTAAAAGCATCCAAGGAAAAATTCGTAGTGCACACTGTTCTCCTGTATGACCCCATAATTTTATTGCTCTAATTTTCTTGCCTGTGTTCAGTTCTGGATGTAATTTCTAAGTGCTGGGGCCGGGGAACCTGTCTGTCTTTACTGGAAATTGATGAGAACGTTGCCCATGCAAAAAACCATAAAAGAGAATTGCCTGGTTTGCAAAAAACCCAAAGTTAAAATGTGAAGATGGAGTAGAGGCATGCACGTGTTGTGAAATAGTCCTTAGCGCTGAGGTGGGCTGTGTTTGATGCGCGGGATGTATGTATGTCCCTGCTGAGAGATGGGGCAGGTATCTCCGCTTTATAGACAAGGAGTCGAAGCACACGAGTTAAGATGATGATGGTATTCTGGATGTTCAATTCGGTATGCAAAATATCTAGTTGTAGTGTTTGTTGTAGCAGTCTGTGAACTTATTTCCCTGGGAAATGGGCATTGGGCTCTTGGGCAGAAATGAAGTGTGCGCGCTCTGCCTCTGCCGTGCTGCTTTTATGTATGGTCTGGGATGTGTGCTGGAGGGTTGGAGGTGGGAAGTGGGGGTCTGTGGGGGTTCTGGGAGCACCGTAAGTGCTGGGGAAGGGGGAGCTATGATAAAGGGATAAATAAATGGGCTTTGGGGGAAGGAGGTGCATTAGCTAGCAGAGGAGTTGGGTTGGTGGTGGATGGATAGGGCAGGGAGCAGGCAGGGCTTGCTCTGGGTGCAATGCTGAGGCCATTGGACCTGGGACCCCTCAACCCTTGATGGAGAGGTGGAGCAGCCAAGGGGGCAGGCAGCAAGGAGCAGCTTTGCATGTGCAACAGCCTCTTTGGTGTAGGCAGCGCCGTACTGCGCGGAGTAATTCCCTGGGGAGCTGGGGAGTCCACTACATGCAACTGGAGGCATCAGGTCCTATGATAAAAAGTTTTGGATGATGTCAATGTGATGCTACAGGTAATACTGTGATTCTTGCTAAGCGTGCACGCTTGGCACGTTCCCCAAGAGCTGTGCTGTAGGTAGAGGCGGTCTGCAAGGAGAGCCTGGGAAAGGCAGCCAGCCTTGGAGGGGTGCCCAAGGGCTCTTCCCTGTACATGTCCATTCCCTTCCATCACTTCTTCTGTGCTTGCTTGAGGCTCATGATCTCAGGACTGGGGAATGGTGGTAGAAAATAAAGCTGGCGTAGCTGTGAAGCGGAACATTGTCTTTCTCTGGCCCTCTTGCATCACCATGAGTTGCTCCTTCGGCTGCTTGATGGATTCTCATCTTTTCAGTGCTGCACCCCTGATGGTTGCACATGGGCTGGATTCCCTCCTCTCCCTTCTCCCTTCTGTGTGTGGCAGCATTACCTGCCCGGGAGGTGACAGGTGGGTGCTGGAGCGGCACGGAGGGGCTCCGGCCATTTCACCAAATCTATGGACCAAAGCCCAAACATCTGGAGACAGATTGCAGCTGGTTCCCTCCCTCTCGCAGGGCTTCATTGCCCATGTCCCCTCCAAGAAAGCTGCCAGTGTTGATTTGTGAACAAAGGTGGGGGCATCCTGTAAGACAAAACAGGAGTGCTGTGGCTCTTGGGATGTAGATGATCTAATCGCTGTACAAATACTCATTGCTGTTCACGTGCATTTTTCTTCCATAAAGATTCTGGAGACACCACGTGTTTGGTGAAGAGTCCTCCCCAAAGTCACATCGTTGCTCTGCCTTCTGCATCTGGGAAGGGGTTTTCCTCAAATCCTCCCGTGACTGTTTATGTAACACTGATTACAAATTTAAATGTTTAAAAAATTTTAAAAAATAAATGAAAAATTAATGTTTAATTTTGTTTTATGCAGGCAATTGGAAATGCTAAAACAACAAGGAATGACAACAGCAGTCGCTTTGGGAAATACATTCAGATTGGCTTTGATAAAAGATACCACATCATTGGTGCCAACATGAGGACATATCTGTTGGAAAAATCACGAGTTGTATTCCAGGTAAGGAGTTGTGCTTTTTTCCTTCTTTTTTTTTTTTGCTTTGGATGCTGTACTCTGGGAATTTAACAGTCTGGGTCTTTTCTGTGGATTAAAAAAAATAGCTTTAAAAGTAGCTTTTCTGGAGGACACGGCTTCCAGACGTGTCTTTCAGGCTTAGTCTTTTGCAGTTGTTCTTGATGATACCAACCTGATGAAACTCATTCTGGAGGAATATGTACCTGGGAGGCTTGTTAGTTGGTCTCTGGTTGTTCCCTCCATCCGCCCAAGGCTGGACCCCTGAGGAGGGACCACTACTTCTGGTGTGGCTGCTAGGCAGGGATGGAAAGCCTTTCTCTGGGCATCTGCTGAGACTTTTACTGAACCTCACCAAAAGCCAGGAAGAATAAATTGCAGGGAACAGTCTTCAGTTTTGAAGATGGAGGAGAGGCAGGAGAAGGGCTGAGGAGACTGATGTGTCTGCCATGGCACAACCTGTGGGTTTCTCCTGCAGGGCTCAGGACAAGCTTTCTTGGTTTGTGCTATTTCCTTTGCAGGATGGGCAATGTATATTGGTCAGGACAAGGCTTTGACACCTCCTTTCTCCGAGGTGGCAAAAGGTCCCTGTCTTCTTGGTGACACTGAGAGAGTCTTGGTGGTGGAAAGCAGGGGATGGGGTCAGGGTGGCTCTGGGCTCAGCAAGCACTGGGCTGAGGGTGGGAGCACTCCTGTAACCTCTTCATGCCTCCGATAACTTGGCGTTTTCCCCCTAGGCAGAGGACGAGCGCAACTACCACATCTTCTATCAGCTTTGTGCCTCAGCAAGTCTTCCAGAATTCAAAGACCTTGGATTAAGTAAGTACTTCTACCTCCTTGTGCACTAGCAGCTGCTGCCTGGGTGTGATGGCAACAGGAAAATGTGGTGGGGTTAGAAATGCAGGTCACTGGTGGGGTCATGTGTGCCTGTTCAGTGGGAGGAGGTAAAGGGAGATGAGCTTAAAGGGCTGCTTCTCCCCAGCGGTGCACAGGTTTGCTCGTGCCATCTCCAGGGATATGGCACCTTGGATGAGACACCAGCCCTTGTCGCCTCCGCTGGGCAGCAGCTTGCTGAATGAAGTGCATGAAGGTTGTGATGCACTGGTCAGTGCTGTTAGGCTCCTGCAAGCACTGCTGGTGGGTAGGAGCTGTTGCTAGAGGTTAGCTGTGGTGGAAGCCTGTGTATGTTGTAGAAACTGCCTGCAGAACCACAGTGAACCACATGCTGTGGTAGATGCTAGCTGATGCAGGGAGATTGTGTGTTAATATTGTATGAAACTTGCATAAAGATCTGTCTTTTTAAGTGAAGTGTGAGCATGGGTTGATCTGGCCAGGGTCTTGGCAGGAGCAGTTGTTTCTTTGAATCCGTTATATTTTTTCAATGGTTAACTCCTGGGATATATCCGAAGTTGTTTTTTTTCCAGGATTTGCAGCAAAACCTTTTGTAAGACACCTGAATAAGACACTTTTCACTTGCAGCAGGGGGTGCAGAGATGTAGTGTAATTAATTTTTTATCTTGAATATTTACTGTTGCTTAAAAAGAGAAGTGAGGCTTAAAACATGCTTTTAAGTATTTAAAATGGGGAGCAAGGCAGGTTGTGATCCCAGCGCAGAACATTTTGCTGCTGCGCAGTCTCAGAGACTTCCATCGTGGCTACAGAGAAGTGGTAGATTGAGAGAGAGGCTTTTGGGTTCTGGGTAATTCTGGACTTGTTTTAATGACTTTTTACATCACCGTAGGCACGTTGGTTGCACTTGCTGAGTGCTGGTGCTGAAATGGAAGCACTCTTGTTCTTGTCCTGTTGTCAGCAGTAAGCCTCAGTGCATTACCCAGCTGTAGTCCATACTCTGCCCAGTGACACCAAACCACACAACCACATCCGTGAGTTTACTAAGGCATAAGATAACTTCTGGGACCGTCTAGGTGTAACCTTAATGTTGGTCCCAGTACACCTGGGTGGGAGGTGAAGGCTTTGCATGGTTCACTGTGCACCAGCTGTAGTGTGAAACCTGGCTCTGTAGGTCAAGGCATGTGATGGACCTGGGGCTCCTTTCAGTCTCTAAGGGTCCCCAAATGATGTTCCTCTGATAGCGGCTTCCCAGCTACTGCCAAAGAGCCTGTGTTTGGTCTCGTTGCATGTTCACATGACCTCAGAGCACATCTCTGAGCACTTTCAAGAGTTTTTGTAGTGGGGTTAGGTGCTTCACTTTTGCAAAGATACCCTGAGTAATGCTGTTGTCCGCTGGCATCTTAATGTTCAGCAATAAATTATTTCAAGCCAGTCTGGGAGACAAGTTGATATTGGAAAGCTACAGCTGTGAAATCACCTTTCCCTTCTTGGGAACATGTGGATCAGAGGAAGTTATCAGTCTTGTTAAACATGGCTCTCTAAAACCATCATCTGTATTTGTGGTGACTGGTAATAGTGAAGGCTGAGAGCTCCGGGCTCTCCCGGTGCATCATCCAGGACATTTTTATTCTGTTGTCACTGTGGCTCTCGACTTCAGTGTCTCAAGGGAGACTGCAAATGGCAACAGCTGGTGGCATAGGAGGTGGTGGGTGCCAGGGCCGTTAGCCCACAAGGAAGCCGTCTTGGGTCATTCCTAATCAAAATTTGATGTTGTCAGTGTGTGTCAGTCTCCAGCTGCGCTCTTCCGTGGTGCTTGTGCATTTGCTGTATCACAGTGTGCACAGGTATCCATACAGCCTGCTGCTTGTGTATTCGGGTAAAATGCAACGACAGAAAAAGCAGTGACTCTTTCTAAAATTAAAGGTGTGTGTCTGGTGTTTCCTGCACTGTCACCTTGCAACAGCTTAAAAATACCTCCCTGAAATGTTTCGGTAGCTGGCAGATGCAGCGCTGCTCATGTGCTTGGCAGGGATGGGATAGCTTCTGGGGTTGGGGACGTGGGTGCCATGAGCTGCTTTTGTTGGGGTGAACCAGGCTCTGCCCTGACCTGTTGAGTTACTAGTGCTGGGCAATTTTCTTTGAGGGCAGATGTGTGCCATTCACTTATTTTTCTTTCTTTGAGGGTTCTTTATCATTACCAATTTTGCATGAGATTTCTACTAGCCTGTATTTCAAGATGACTAGTGAAACCCCAAATTTATTTACTCATGTGAGCTGTACCTTACCTACCTGTCAGCCTTATCTTCCCAAAGCTTACACAAAACAAGGGCTATCTTGATGTGAAAACCCACCTTTTATTGGACAGAGTAGAACGTATTATTTTTCCATATCAAAAGTAGGACCTGTTGTTTCTCCTTTGGGTCTTGCACATGCAAAGAATTGTTGTGTTTCTCTTTTATATTGCAAAATGCTGGAAAACAAAGAGTCTCTAAACTTAGGTGAGCCCAGCAGGGCAAACCAGTAAGTGCTGACTCTTCAGTCAGAGTGATCCTAAAGGCTTGATTTTAAACTAGAAAGTAAATATTTGACTTAAAACGCAGGAGTCTGTGTGCAGTGCAGTGCCTTTCAAAGTGTGGTGTCTTAACTTAATGATGCCTGGGCAATGGTGCAAAGCAGGAATATGTTTTATTTGTTTGCATGAATCAAAGGGTTTCTGTGGTTATTAAAATCATCGCAGACATACTGAAATATAAATATTGGAGTCGGTTATACCAGAGATGACTTGAGGCAGAAGCACATCGCAGTGTGGATGGTTAAAATTGGAGGGTGATGTCCTGGTCCCATCAACTACTGCCAGCCCTGGATGCATCTTGTAGGGTGACGTGCAGTGACATCAAGCTGTTGGTGTGATGTGCTCCATCACAGGCTGGGTGAGCTCCTGTTGTGCTGGGGCGACCAGGATGGACACTGGCTCTCTGACCCCAATCAGCATTTTGTGCCTCTTGTTCCTGACGCTTCAGCAACGAGCAGGGTTACTAAAACCTCTGGGTCCCAGGGCTTTGTATGCCAAAAAGAATTAAATGTTTTTCCTGTAAGGAAGTTGTCCTGAAAGTACAGCTAATGCAAAAGCCTGTGGGAGGGCTGGGAAGGGATGAGGACCTTCTGGTGGCGATGTGAGTCAAAGAAAGTACAGATTGCAGTGATTTTAAAGGTTACCAGCAGGCTGATGCGGAACACGCAGTAGGCTGTATTTCTCATTATTTTCATGATACTTGGGTAATATGTTTGTGAGTGTTAACGATCTTTCTGAGCTTTTCTTGGCAAGTCACTCCTACCTGGTTTGAAACGAGCTGAAGCTGGTGCTGAGAACTGATTCTGGGTGGGATGGGGAGGCTGTTCGCCTCCTGGACTCCCCCTGCCCTCCTTGGGGCCAAGCCTGCTCCGGCTCTGCCAGGACTCAGCCTGGCAGCCTTGGGCACATATCTTAATGGTTTTGCCTTCAAATAACCCATTGTTTTAAGGAGGGGCAATTGCATGTGAAGCTTTTTAAAGCGGATATAAATCCTGTGATCTCTTCTTGTTGTATCTGCATTTGAAATGCCTCTTGGTCTCCATAGGATTTAGCTTTGCGTCGTCCTGAAATAATGTTGCTAAAGCACAGATGCTTAAATGGTGTAATGCTGGCACCGTGAGCATTTCTCTATTCCCTTTGCTCTGTGGATTTAAGGCGTTATGTGGGAAAGGTGTTAAAATGTCTGAATCGGTCACAAGTATATAAAACAGGATTAAAAAAAATTGAAATTAGTAACCTCAGTATTTGAAGTAATATGCACCTGTGCGATAGAGCAGTTATTTGAATCCCAAGTATAACACAGCTCTGCCCTGGTTGAACTTGCTTTGCATGGGTTGCAGGTTTAATCCCTGCAAGAAGTAGTTACAGTCATAGTTATCAAGGTTTTACTTCATACGTTTCTAAGTAAACTGTGGTTGAAAGGAGATGGGTGCTTTTTGGGGATGGGCAGGATGGGGGACAGGGACCATCCTAGTGCATGCTCTGGAAAGCTATTGCTTGCTGATGCATTTCTTCTGTTTCTTCTCTCCTAGCATGTGCCGAAGACTTTTTCTACACTTCTCAGGGAGGTGACACGTCTATCGATGGCGTGGACGATGCCGATGACTTTGAGAAAACCAGGCATGCCTTCACCCTGCTTGGTAAGGAGTTGCTCTGTTTGGAGCCTTCCCAGCAGAAGTGTCTTCCAAACGTTTTCAGTGTTTTGCCTGAATTATATGACCCTCCTGTAACACTAAGAGGTATAAATCCATGTTCCTATTGACCTAGTTGGCTTTACCTTGTTCTTTAGTATGAGCTGCAGCAGTGTTTCTCACAGCTATCTGCAAAGCAGCAGTGAAATGGAGGAGGACACTGAATTTAAGAGAAACCTAAATAAACCTTTCTGGAGTCAAAGGTGTGCTGCAGCTTTGACTTGCTATTTTTTACCCTATTTACAAGCAGGAAAACTGCTATTACTCTGCAGTTCAATCTGTATTTACGTTGAGGGTGATGTCACTTCTCAGATCATCACAGTATTGTACCAAGTAGCTGATTCCCGGGAATAATGAGCTGAGTACATCCCTGCTGTGCAGAGTCCATGTTTGCAGGGCCAGCTGCAAAATCTACTGCTGCAACAACCACCTGTTCATGCTGCAGTTGAGCAGTGCTGTAGTGTGCCTGCAGCAGTGACTGTTTGAAAGGAAAAACAAATTTTGCAGGCGAAAACTTTCCCAGTTTATCTGAAACCAAGTTTTAAAACTGTATTAAGTGTTGGTGCCTCTCCATTGCATTTCATGTGTTGGGAGAGGAGCTCATGGTATTCACAGCCAGCTGTGAAATCCCACTGAGCAGCTGTATCGCAGCCACTGCGCTGTCCCGGCAGCGAGCATGGGGACTCATTTCAAGTGTTATAACTGCAAGTGTTTCCCCCAAATTTGTCCTCTTTGTGTTTTAGATGGACTCGATCTTTTTTTCTTTGGGGTGACAGCAGAGTCTTTCTTTACCCTCCTCTTATCTGGCTGCTGTGACTTCTAACTGTTAACTACTTAAAAAAAAATAAAAATAAAAAAAAATTACTTGACTGGTTGCTCCAAACTTGCCCACAGGACTGTAATCCCCAGGGAACTCTCTCCCCATCCCCTTGCAACATGTAGTCTCTCTTTGGTCCCCTTTTCCGCCTCCCCAGGCAGACCCCCTGTCTCCTTGCTGGTCCCTATGGAGCACAGTGCAAGCATCTTCCTCTGCTGCCAATTTGAGGATGTTTTCCTGCTCTTCACATGGTTTGTCTGTCCCTGCCTTTCCTCATTTTCCTTCAGCGTTTCCCAGCTCTGTCTGATTCTGTTTAGGGCCTGGTGAAATTGCTGCTACAGTTTCTAGTCTTGCCTTTTTATGTGTAACAAGGAGAAGTCAGATTTATCTGCAAATCCCCATGCTAGCCAGGCTTAACTCCAATTAAGAGTGCCAAGTAACAGCAGAGCATTGCTCCTTTTAGTAACCTTGAAACATTTCTCACTGTGCTGATAACAGAAAAGTCCCGAGAGAGAGAAAGGGAAGCTCTTGATAATTCAAAAACCAGCAGGTGATGTCTCAGACCTTGGGTGGATAATTAGGACACCAGCACTGAACACAAAAGGGACACAGAAGCCCAGTTGGGACGTGAAAATGCAAGATATGGCAAGAAAGCTGTGTGCAAGCTGCTGCTGAGCAAAGCTGCTGCTGAGCAAAGCTCCTGCTGGGAATGCCTGCAAAAGCCTGCCAGAAAAAATACATAAAGCAATAACATCTTACACCCCCAGTGAAGACCCACAACGCGTAGCTCCTGTTGAGACACTGAGGACCATAAGACAGAGCTCCGCATCACCTCCCTGGTGACTTGCTGTATCCAGCTGTAGCACCGGTCTGGAGGCGTTGTACATCATGTGCACACCTTTAATTTTCTCTTCTGTTTGTGGGACACCAGCAATAAGTTGTAATTTCTGTGCTTCAGTTGTCAGCAAGATCTCACTGTTGGACAACTATTGCAGAGAAGCAACTCCTTGTTCTATAAAAGCCTCAGAGCCCTTATAGTTCTGATCCTGTTTGATCATTATGGAGTAGCGTCCTTGGTTTTGTGCGCATTCACAATAGTATTAAACCCGTCTGTGATAAAATTGCTTTGATGAAACTGTTAGGGGTAAAGAAATACCATGAGGAGCTCCTCTCGCAGTATCTGCTGTCATTTTTGAGTGATGATTTTACTGAGAGTTTATGATAAGTTTATTGTGAGAGGTGTGATAACTCTGAAAACCAACAGCCTGGGAAGGAAATCACACACCACAAACTTTTTCAAAGAAAATGAAAATCGCAGTTTGTTTTCTGTTGAGACAATCAACTATCAATTGTTCCCATAGGAGTGAAGGAGTCTCATCAGACAACCATTTTTAGGATAATTGCTGCCATTCTGCACCTAGGAAACTTGGAAATCCAAGCGGAAAGAGATGGTGATGCCTGTAGCGTATCGGTAAGTCACTAGCAAGAGTGGGGCACGTGGGGAGCTTTGTATGCTCATAAATTGGGCCACATCGGATGTGTTGAGCTTCACAGCAGTATTCTTTGGTAGAAAGCCCTTTTGCTCCTGGTTTTGTTTGCTTTTTTTGAAAACACATCACGATTTTCTGGTTGCTTTGTTTTTCCTGGAGAACTGCATTATTTCTCCTCTTTAGCCAGCCCGTAAGCTAGGTGATTCAAAAGTCTCTTAACACTTTAAGTCCTGACCCATCTTTAACTCTTCCTGCTTTCTTAAAAGACTTCGTGCACAGAATATTGGGGGAACGGTGACTCCCACCGTGTGATGGTGTGATGCTCTACAACTGCTTTGCTACAGGCAAAGCCATGAGGCTGCTGCTTGTAATGTGGCCATCCAGTATCCAAAGGAGCAGTGCACAGTTAATTAGCAAGAATAAGTAAGACTAAAGATACCTTAATGGTGGTTTTTCTGTGTTTGTTTAGGAGGGAAAAAAAGGGATTATATGGAAAATGCTGTCCTGTCAATCATCATTGCATCCCAGACTGGGTCGTTCGTTCCTAATTAAAAGTATTAAAATGGGTTCTGCACACACTTCTAGTGGTACCTTTGAGATAATGTGGTGTGCAATTAGTTAGGTGCTGGGGGTAATTTGCTTGATATTTGGCAACATGAATATGTGAAAGTGGTCTGCTCCGACAGCGTTGAGTTCTGTAATGGAGTTCATTTGTTTAATTACCTTCAGATGTATTTGCATGATATTATATCAATTCTGTTATGACTTTGAATCCATGGTCAAAAAGGTATCATAGCAATAAAGCATCCTAGATGTCCTTTAAAATGCATTTTTCCCTCCATCCCCAAACCCATCCAGCTTCTGTACGTGCATGTATATAACTGGAAACAATTTACTTCCTTTAGATGTGTATTATTACACTGAGGAAAGGGAAATTGATTTCTCATTGTCCAAAAGACAGTGCCCGCTATCTTAGCATAATAGAGCCTGAGAACTGCCTTGTCTTAGTTTGAGGGGGGAAAAATACAATGCACTAGAGAAAATGAAGTTCACATTTCATTTTATTGATTATGCAAAACACAAGCCCTTCTGGTAATGCACATTTTGCAAGTTTGTTATTCAAAATGGAGTGAGTTTGTAAAAGGCATGGTGCAATGGCATTCCCTAAGCTTTAACTGAAGGCTTAAGCAAGGTGGCTCTGAAGGAGTGTGTAGTTGCAGCTCAAGGAGGAGTAAAGTGGGGAGTGCTCTTTCCCATTAGCAGTCACTGTGGAAGTCTGTTGTTTATGAAAATCAAGACCTTAAGGATAGCCAGAGCAGAGCAAAGCCATAGGGTGTACCGCTGTTCAGAGCTCCACGTGAGCAGTTTCATCCATGTCCGTGAAGACTAGTGCAACTGGATGAGTGCTCGTTTTATTTCTGTGTCCTATCAACCACAGAGAAACACAGTATTTCCCTACATAGTTATGAAATGCTGTTAATTTCTTGCACTGATCTGGGAACTCGGTGTTAAAACTCCCGTTTTGGAGTGTCACCAACCTGCTAACTTTGCTTCTCGTTACCCCCAGAGCGAGGACGAGCACTTGAACAACTTCTGCGGCTTGCTGGGAGTGGAGCACAGCCAGATGCAGCACTGGCTTTGCCATCGCAAGCTCATCACCACGGCCGAGACCTACGTGAAGAGCATGTCTGTGCAGCAAGTGGTGAACGCCAGGAACGCCCTGGCCAAGCACATCTATGCCCGGCTCTTCAACTGGATTGTGCAGCACATCAACAAGGCCCTGCACACCACCGTCAAGCAGCACTCCTTCATCGGTGTGCTTGATATCTATGGGTAGGCATGCGTTTTAAGGCTGTTTAATTAGTCCTTTCTGATTTGTCTCGCCCTTCTGATAATGCGTGCTTGACCTTGACTTGTGGCAGGTGATGGGAATAATAGAAGGGGATGCATAAAACCGCAGTCGTGTGTGGTTTGCAGTTTCGATCCTCCTTTAAATTATGCAACCCTGAAACAGTGCATGCAGATCTGTTTGAGTGCTGGTTTGGGGGATTTACCTCCCATGCTGTTTCTGTTTGGGATTTCTGTCCCCCATGCTGTTTAAACCATCAAGCTTAAAGATGAGCTGGGGTAAAGGTGCCAATGTGGAGGCTAAAGACTGTGCTTGGCTCTGCTTAGTGTTGCTGTGGGGTTTAAAGAAACCACTTTGGTTCTTCAGCTGTGAAACTGCTGCTGCAGGGCCCTTGTGCGGTGAGAACTTTTGGAGGACTTTGGGAAGCTGCGGCAGTGGGGTAAGGTGCAAAAAGCTCTGCTGTAACCGAGAGCAAGGCTTGCAGCCTGCAACTTCAGGCTAAGAGTTGTAGCCACTCCAGGAGCTGGTCCCTGACCCAGTGCAGTTGCTGTGCTTGCTCAATCCCAAAATCTTGTGTAATGACTCCTTGTAAGGTCTGTCAGATCTAGGTAAACCTGAAGTTCAGAATGAAATCCTGCCGAAGCAGTTCTGGGTCAGCTGCAGAAAACTTTTATGGCTATAATACCCACACAGTTACTGGAACTGGATCTTGAGTATAAAACCTCCTATGGGGTTTCTACAGCTGCTGGTGTTTGGGATATTGATTTTAACATCTGCTGGACAGCAACAGCAGCAGAAAGGGTGCCAGAAAGTGCTAGAGCATCGGTGTAGCCCACTGCCTGCTCATCTCCATCAGCAACTGCTGGCATACAGCAAGGTTTGCAGGAACACTTGTATCAAGTATGATAAGAATACAGTCCTCTCTGGTTTGGGATTTCAATGGGATGGCCTGAGATGGTGAGGGTGCTGTCAGAGGTTTGCAAGTGTCTGTCTTAGGTAGATAGCACAGGACCTGGAGGAACTTAAAACAACAGTTGTTTCCCCCTCATTGTCCCTAAAAATAGAGATTTCTGCAGGCTGGGATATGATAAATAAAGCTTTGAGATGAAGCTGCATGGATGATAGTGGGTCAATGCAGAAAACTGGATGTCTGAATTAGAAAATAAGACACGGTCTTTCAGAAATCTGAAAAAAAGGAGGCTTGAGGATAACGCTTGTGAAAGATTAAGTTGGGCTTGAAAACCTGTTAGTGTGGAAGAAATACTTCCCTTAGCTGCAGGTCTCACGAGTGTCATGTCCAGCACGTGAGCCAGCAGATGCTTTTACGGTACTGGTGTCACCGCAGGGTACAGAAGGATTTTTTTTCCATCGGGACCTGCAGGTTCTGTTGAAAGAGGCAGGTTTGCAGGTGAAGGATGTCCATGCTCCAGGCCGTAATGCTTTAATGCTTGTGCGTGAGTCTGGTCTCCTAAAGAGACCATAAATCCCTTTCAGAAGGGGGTATTGCTGTCTAAATGCTGAGTAATTAACAACACAGGGACTTGGGGTGCTGACAACCTAACTCTCTGCAGTCCTTGAAAGTGGTTTGGTTCCCCAAACTCAGGTTATTTGGGAGTTTTGATGCATTCTGCCAAATATTGGAAATTCTTTTTCCCCAAATGTTTGTTGTTTTTCCTTTTCCTCTAGGAGAGGAATTAAGCCAGAAAGGCAGGGAGCCTGCAAGCAGCCTTCACCACGTGTCCCTGACATCCTGAGAGCATCTCTGTCCTTGTGCTCCTGGGGGAGGACTGTCCCCATGGGTGGGATTTCTAGGGACAGGGTCCAAACCAAGGGTGCAGAAGCTGTGGGGTTTGTGTCCTAATTCTCTAATGCTTGACTCCACATCCTTAATTCTCTGCTAACACTGAGGTGAGAGGGTGCGGCATTAAAAGCCTTTATGTATTTATTTCAAGTGCGTCATTTGCTATAGTAGCAGTACTGCAGTCCCTCTGAAGAGTGGATTCATGTGGCATTCCTGGACTTGGTGGGGAGGGCTTGTTTTTCCTCTGTTTGCCATGTGAAGGGAAGTGTGAACACCCAGGCGGCCAGCTGTATGCTGGACTTATTTATGAACTTTAAATATTTCAGTATAAACCCTGGTGCTGCAGTGGATTTAGGAGATATCAGTTGCACAGCAGAATAGGGAACAGGAGAAAAGCCAAAGTGCAGAATTTAGCCCCCAACATCTGCTCATGAGAGCTGTCCCCAAGCTGGGATGTGCCTTCCTGGGAGCCACAGTGATGGGTTGGAGCGATGAATATGCTTATTTTTTGCACCAAGATATAGTACACTAAAATGAATAGAAACCAAGTGGCCATTGGTTTGCTTTTTTGCATTAGGATGTCATCTTAGTGCAGGCACTTTGTGTGGGTAGGACCTCCTGGCGAGGGCATATGTGGAGCTGGCGACCAAACTACTCTGTCAATTAGCAAATTGCGCTGGCAGGGTCCCCTTAATTAGCGACTTCATGAGATCTCCCTTGGAGCTGGTGTTCTACAGCTGCTCTGCCCCCGGCTGGCACTCACTGAGAGGGTTCATAGATCACATCTGGTGTCTCTGAAGTGGAAAAAGAGTTTCCACTCCAATATCTTTTCCCCTTGTACCCCTGCTCTTGTGTTTTTCCACCTAGCTCAATGTGCCTCTCCATCTCTTGTTTTAATTAAATCTTTTCCTGCCCTGTTGCTCTGATCATGAACCTGCAGGAGTTGGTATTTCCAAGGAGTCCTGGGAAAGTCACATCCCTTTAGTTGCAAGAGCTGAAGGCACCGATCTGCTCGGTGTGATGGCCGTGCAGCCAAGATCAAGCACAGTGGGAGCTCTTCAAGGACACGTTCGTCACTGAGGCTCTGGCCACGTGTTTAATATAAATATTCATTGGTCCCAGACACCAGATTTAGTTGCAGTAAAGATTGTAAAGCTCTGTTGCTGGGGTGGGGATGCGTTGAGCATCCTCTGCTTGGCACAGGCTGCGCTGACTCCAGGGGCAACGCCAGCCCCTGGGCAGGCAGAGGGGAACTGGTCCTGGGTTTCCCCTCGTGCTGTGAGGCTGATAAAAGCACAAAAGTGGCTCCTTTCTCCCATTCCCCCTTCTCCTTTTGCATTTTTGGATTGCCTTTCCTCAAGGACCTGGGCATTCTGTACGGTGAAGGCATTACCACCTGGAAATACCTGGGGAATAACTGCATCACATAGATAACAGCCAGGTAGTCCTCAGAAAGTACCAGAAATACTGATTTTTATTTTTTTTTGGGTGGTGGGAAAAAAAAAAAAGGGGCTTCATTTGTTTAGTGCTTTAAGACTGTTCTGCCAGCTCCTACAGCACCTATTACCGGAGCAATTATTTTGCCATGCATTTATCATTACAGCAGCTTATTTGTTAAGCACAGGGAGCCTTGCCACTTCTCCCCTTAGTTTAATCCTTACAGTCATGTGTCAAAGACTTTTTTTCCTCCCCCTTCCAACTGTGCCTTAAAAATAGAAATATAAATAACATAATTCTCTGTGGTAGCTGAAAAAATGCCTTTTTTTTTTTTTTTTTTTTTTTTTTCTTTAAGAGCAAGCCCAGCTCCCTGTGCCTGTGCCTGTCCCTGGGCATCGCGTGCTTCAGCCCTGACCGCCCCAGGGACTCCACTCTCTGCTGCCTGCTTGCCTGTAGTTTGTGTTATTAAAGCTGCATGTTTTTTCTTTTCTAATTGTGACTAGGAAGACAGTTTTGAGCTTGGTTTGGTGTTGGCTGGTGGCCTGTGGAGTGGTGGGATAATGTTTCTGTGAGGGGACCTTTGGAAGCCCTGGTGAAGAGGGGGATCACCAAGACCACCACCAAACTCCCTCTAAGGAACGTGTTGGAATTGGAGCTAAAAGCACCATTTCTCCCTCTGCCTTCCAGAAGTTGCTTGCTCACATGTATCTAATTTTTGTGCTGTCAGGGATGCAATACAGAGGCTGTAATTATTAATTTAATACTTTCTTTTTCTGCTCTATTGAATTGCATTAAAATTACCATTTTGGGTCTTTTAAGACAGCAGCTACTGTTTCTCCATCACCTTTGCAGTGAATATATTTGGACTTAATATTTCATAATATTTTTCCCTGAGAGAGGCTGTTACATTTCTCGTATCGGACAGCACTACTGCCTGATGGGCAGGAAGCTACAGTCGTACCGAATATCTCATTCGTGCGTACCAGAAGAGACCTCTTGAATCCCTTGGGTTGTGGCAGGGAAAGATAGACGTTCTGGGGAAGGACGAATAAAGTGTAGATCTGGGATAGGAGGAATGTGAAGAGGTGGTTGAATAACTGGTGTTCCCTGTCCCACAGATGACACTATTGCAGAGAAAAGTTGATTTTGAGACAAAGCAATGCTTAATACTGATTTATTCATTGCTTTGCAGGTTTGAAACTTTTGAAGTGAATAGCTTTGAACAGTTTTGTATCAACTATGCCAATGAAAAGCTCCAGCAGCAGTTCAACTCGGTAAGGTCAGCTTGGAAGCGTTCCATAAAACTTAACAGAAAACATATCAAGGGTGGATTATTGTATGTCTGGCTTCTGCTTAATTGTACTTACCTGCAGCCTGGCCAGATCGCATGGCCAGCATGAATGTAGTCCTTGGGATACCATCTCTCCTGGGCAATGATTGCGCATTGCAATTGCACTAAATATTCATATCAGGTTGAAAATACTGCTTGGTTGTTTATAAGCTTGATACTGGAAACATGTTTGCAAATGATTTATGCAAAGTTTCATTGATGGTTTTGGATAAGTAGATAGTTTGCCAATTTTTTTTTTTTTCTCATAGTTTCAATCCTAAACCAAAACCTGGATGGTCTTGTGCTGAATCCTGATCTCCAGTGTGAGATAAAGCATGAGTGGAAACCTGCCCATTAAATGTAGCTTAAACTTCTGCAGTGAAAACTCTGTATTAAAAAGCAGGATTGGACACACTCCCCACTTTTCATTTGGACATGGCTCACAAAAACCCGAGATTCATCTATTTTATTAAATACAAGTCCTTACCTGCACTGGAAATTAAACCAGTGAAGGGTTATTTTCTGCTTTTGTTGTAAGCAGGGAAAAAAATACTATTAGTTTCAGGATACAAGGCAAAACTTGTTAAATTTGAGCAGCTAAGTACTGTGGAGTAGTTCGGCACTTTGAAACTGTATCATATGCATAGATGTGAACATTTGCAGTATATCTAATGCATCAGATCACCGCTGCTAAAAATGAAAAGTAAATTATGGATTGTATTTGCACTATTCATATCTTACTTGGTATGTCCAACTATCACTTCTGAAGCTTATAAATTCAAACTCTGAGATGACATGTTTGAAGAGATTTTAAAAAGCTGTCTTTGAAGAAAAAAGTGCATTTGAAAAATCATTTTTTAATATGCTTAGAGTATCTCAGAAATAGCCAGAGACAATTTATCTGCTTGAGCAGAGGTCTGAGATATATAAGCCATGCAAAGATTTTTTTTTTTTTTTTTTTTTTTTTTTTAAATAAGAATCTGCGATAGAAGTGTTCCTGAGTCAGTTAGATACTGCTGCTGATATCCTTTCTAAGGACGATGGGTGCTCTCTGTGAAGCTCTGCTCACAGATGGGGTCACACGCGCTCAGCCCTGGCTGGGCTCCCAGCTTGTGAACCTGCTGCAGCTCACTAGTTTAATCAGCAGAACACTAAAGAGGAGAGGGATTTTTCTTAGCCCAAGAGATATATATGTCATTGTCATTTCAATATATGGCTTCCACCTAGATGTAGTGACAGCTTCAGTCATTTTCTAGTGAAAGTCATTTAAAGCCTTTTTTCTTTTTCCTACCCCATGGTTTCCTAGTGTAAAGCTTTTATTTTCCTTGCCAGAAGCTAGATTGTGTAAATGGCAGAGGCTGTACAAAGCTGTACGTGAGGGCACCTAAAGCTTCTATGGCTTCTGGATGTACTGATGGAATATTCTATTCCAGCGGGGACAAGTGGGTGAATGGGGAAGGGGCTGGTGCTGTGCTGGCTGGGATCATGGTCAGTAACTCTGTTGTTTTTCCACTCGTAGCATGTGTTTAAGCTGGAACAAGAAGAGTACATGAAGGAGGGAATCCCTTGGACTCTCATAGACTTCTACGATAACCAGCCCTGCATAGACCTTATAGAGGCGAAACTTGGTATCTTGGACTTACTGGATGAAGAGTGCAAGGTAAAGAGGACCATCCACCTTTTTGCTGGCATTTTTATTTTTATAAAAGGTTAAAGAATGGGCTTTAACCTGTGGTAGCTTGCAAGAGGGTAAACATCTCCTTTCACATGCATTGCCAGGTGCTCATGGCTAGGGTAGGCCGTTGGTGTTTGCTTTGCTTTGCTTTAGGACTATCCAGAGTCTCCTTGGCAGATGTTTGCTACCAGCCTGGGTACCTGATCTCACCATGTGTTGTCATTGCTCATGCTTCTGGCCTGGCTGCGCTTAGGAATAGCCTTTGCTTGCAACTTTTTCTTCAGTGTTACCCAAGAGCTGGAGTTCCTCCCTATCTCAAGCTTTACTTTGTGTCAAGGGAAACCTGGGAAGCCTAGGTTCTCTTGTGATAGCTATTTGGGGTAAAGTCGATTGCATTTAGTGTATAGACTTCAGATGCTTATAATGTTGGGAGAGTAGTTTGCTATCTTTTACTCTCTCTTTGATACCAGCCTAAATTAAATCTTTCTTAAAAGTTGAGAAGAAAGGCCAGAACCACAATCCTTCATGAGAATCCATAGGAAAGGACAGGTTGCACTCCTTGTTCAGTCATGAATGATCAAATATATCTAGAAACAAGAAATGCAAGATGGAAGATTTTCTTGGGAGGCTGGGACGCTTGTTTAGAAGGTCTTTGGTGTGAAGAGTAGGTGGAAAGTCTAGAGTCTTTAGGTATGGTCACGTCAACAAGAGAGCTCAGTGTGATGCCATGATGAAAATGGCTCCTACATTGGGCAGAGCAGCTCGTATCTCTTCAGTTCTGATGTCTGCGCAGCAGTGATGGTGAGCAAATACTGGAGAGAGTGTTATCACATCAGGGCTATAAAACGTTGTGATACTGAGGATAAAGAAACTTGAGCGCTGCACATGAGTGGTTGTAAGTGATAGTCAGTTGGAGGGTTTTCAGACCCTTTGACACAAAAAACCCCACTAGTATGCAATAGCTAGAAGTTAGATTCAACCATGAAATAAGCCTTTTTAATGTTGAGAACAGCCTGGTGGAAGGGGATGGTGACTGCCTTCCTGATGGATGTGGCTGCCTTGTGGAGCCTCAGACTGGTTTTGCTGTGGTGTGATCAACAAGTTGTCTTTGGGAAGAGTTTCTATCAAGACTTGGATATGCTGTGTGCCAGGAAACGTCTTGCTGACTGTAGAAGGGCTTTGAGGGTTTTTGAAGGAGGGCGGGGAAGGGTGAGGCAAAGGGTGGTGGGAGACCTGAAGCAAGGAATGGGCCCCTTACCAGGATAGCCAAGGTGGTGAGAAGGACACAACGAATTCTTGTTGGCTCTGTGTAGGATCCATGGGTATGGGACGGATCCAGTGGCCCGAGGGCAGGAGTGTCATGTTGCATCAGAGGGAAAGGTTTTAGATCCATTATTTAGACTAGTGTTCCTGTTGGGATTTAAGGAGATGTATGACTTGTCTGGAAGCAAGGTGACCTGTCAAGTGGCTGCTCTCCTCCATGCGACAGGGCTGCCTTCCCAGGCAACCTGCACATCCCACGAGCTCAGTCCTCATCTGGGATACAGACATGCCAGCAGTCTCTTTGTGATGAACCAGAGTTGTGGCTTTGCCCTTTTCAAATCCAGTCTCAGGAAGACTCCTTGAAAATGAGAACAAATTAAACTTAATTTGATGCCCTCAAAAATAGCATCTTAGCCAGTGCTGGCTCAGAAGGAGGTCAGATTATTTGCTTGATATTCAGCACCATTTCATTTGGTCTCTGTGCTGTTAAGCCTGTTAAACTCTTCATGCTCCAGCTGACTCCTGGGTGTTTAAGGGAACTTTCCCTTCTGCCATATTGGCTGATACCCCCCTTTGCTCCTCTCTGAAGCACCTGGCACTGGTTGCTGCTGGTGACATTGGATTAGATGAAGCAACTCCTGTGCAACAGCAGTAATACGGGGAACTTTGCTGTAGATCTGCTTGGTACTACTTTTTCCATATGTACTTTTTTGACCAAAAAAATGAAACGCAAGGTCTATTCCCCCCGCGTCGAATGCCAGTTATCTGGGTATTTGCCTGTCAGTGGGGAATGCTGTCATTAGTCACAGGCCCTTATTATGGGCCCTGTAATCAACTCTTTTATAATAACCTGCAAGTGTTCTCCAGCTTTATGAAAATTTCAGCAAAGCCTGTCAACTGAAAGCACCAGTTTATGGATGAAAACCTTCACTCCCGCAGCAGCGTTTTGCCTCTCGGGGAGAGCTGGCAGGCGCGGGACCACAATAGGATAATTGCAAGTCATCTCGTTAACACATACAACGTTGGATAAATATACTCTGGAACTTGAAATGGCATCGAGGGGGTCCTGGCAACATAATGAAACATTAGCGCAAATGCGGAGGGTTTGTCGCTAATGTTCTTGCTTCACAGTATGGATTTTTTTTTAATCTTTAATGTGAGGTTGGGGAGGGAGTGGTTGGGCACATGCTGAAGCAGTTCAGCTAACGAAGGTCATATGAGAGTCTTGTCACTGTTTAGAGAAGAAGGGGACCAGACAGGGTTGAAATGGGAATCGGCAGTGAAAGGCAGGGCTCTTGAATTGCAACTGGAGTTGTAAGGACTAAACCCGTCTCATGAAAGCAAACAATAAAACCCCTAGCTCTGAAAAAAGAGGGCTTTAGGATATGTTTGGGTTTCAGGTTTTTTAAACAGCTTTGAGGTCTTAGGAGTTGGAAGCTGTTGTACAACAACTTACTGAGGTTGGAGGGGGCTTCTGGAGGTAATTTGGTCTGACCTTCAGTTATGTCCTTGATCTGCCCAGGAAGTCTTATAATCTCCATGAGACTGTGACCTTATGTCTTCTGCTAAGTGACCTTGGAGTCTTCAAAGAGCCTCTTCCCTGTTTCCTGCACTGGAGGCTCACCTGCTTAGATCTGAAGCTTTTAGGACTTCTTGGTTTCACTTTGGCATAAAAAGATGCCGGAGGAACAGCAAGAATTCATGTCCCATGCGTGGAAATGTCACTGACCAGAAACCAAGGCCACAATAACAGGCACAACATTGAAGTGCTTTAATACAGACTGATGAATGAGCCTGAAGAGAAGGGCATCCAGGAGAACCTCCCTGAGGGTGAGCTGTGAAATGTGGAGGGACTCGCCATAGGGCCGATGGCAATGGTGGGAAATAACCTGGGACAGGAGGAGAGGAGAGTAAGGAGACCAGTGTAGAGCCTATCAGAAGAGACAGGCATTAAGGAGGAAGGCTGTCTTATGAAAATCTAGTCGTGGGAAATTGGGAGGGCATGTGGAAGACTTGCTTGGATGTCTGGGATGGCTTTAGGCTATGGTTTGCCTTGTTGTAGAGGGAATGACTTTGGCAGAGGGGACAGCAGACTTCCTAGGAAGGCTTTGAAGGCTTTGTGGTTGGAGGGAACATATGAAGAGCAACTTCAGTGCTCTGGAGAAGAGAAGCCAGTTGGGGTTGATTTTTCAAGGGACTTAAATTATTCTCAGAGGAAATTGAGAGTTCTCTAAGAAATGCAGTTAGGTCTCTGTATCAAAGCTGGATAAGGTGTCCTGCTTTTCTGGCTGAAACTGCTTGCTCTGTAGGAGTGCTGCGTGTCTTCCATACACTTCCCAAGTGTCATTCGGAAGTACTGTCAGAAGTTGCTGTGGATGTCCAGATTTCTCCATAAGGTGTCCTGCTGACTTTCTGCTCTCCGGCTTTTGCCTGTGCTGTTGGGATGGGAGTGGGAATGGAAAAATTAATGAAAAAGCATTTCTATTAGCACAAAGTGCATCTAAAAGGGTTTGATCAAGGATGGGCTGGTTGGGTAGGTCAATGTGTCCGTCATGGCATTGTTGTCCAAGTTCTGTTATGGATCTTGGTGAAATTCTTTCTGCTGAGGAGCAACGTGACCCTGAGGCTGTCAAAGGGGGATGTGTTTAACCAAACCCCAAAACTCCCTCGTGTTCTCAAACTCTCTTGTGGATCCATTTTGTGTTTTATGGCACGTTGCCATCATGTTATGCTGTTAACGTGCCAAATGCGTTTTCTAACACTGTTCAAAAGATGCTCTTTAATCTTTCCTGTGTCCATCTGTCAAGTGCCAGAAACACTGAAGTCTGCTTCTAGGAGACTGGTTTTCAATCCTGCTTGTCTCTGTGCATCGCTGTGAACTTAAGTGTCCGAGCAAACGTGTTTTCCTTGTCTGGACTTGTTAGTTTTTTGAACATCAGAAATCAGCATGTTGCCTTCCTGTGCCGCCCAGTTCTGTCCAGGGGGATTTCTGCTCCATGGGCAGATACATGGAGGTTGGACCTCTGGGCCTTCCTTTTGGGTGGACCGCCTGATCTGAATAACGGCAGAATAACCTCGCCTGTGTCACGCTGTCAGCTTTTATAACTTTAAAGTCAGGCGCATCACTTGCAGTGGAGCGTGTCTCTGGAGTGCGGAGGAAGCCCAGGCTCTTTTCAGGTTTTAACATCTATTGGAGCGATAAGGAGAAAAGAAATAAAATGTAAATAGCTTCTACTGTGTTTTCAGAGGGTTGACTTGTAGATCATTAGGTATGAAGGGACCTTTGTTGCTTTTATCCAGTTAATTGTCCTCTGTTGGAGGTGATGGTGGAGGGAATCTCACCCTTTTGTCCAAGCAGCTCCAAACATCTCTTTGGCTATCTGGTGCTCATGGTGGGTTCTTGACCCTGGGACTCTTCTGATGCAAAAGCTCTGGACCCAAGCCTAGGGGCTGACCCTGGCTGCACCGAGTAGGTTTGATTTCGGTTTCAGTAGCTTCTGGCAGCTTGGAGGACAGTCTATGGAGACGGGAGGTGATGCTGCCTGGGATTACGCTGCCCGACTGATTTTACGCAGTGATGGGCGGAGGAACGGTGAGGACAGAGAAGCAGAAGCAGTGACCTTGTGAAATCACTGGTGTAAGGTTTTTCCTGTTTAGAGATTTCCATACAATAATTACAAGGCAGTCGGTTCTCCTCTTTCCCGTCCCCTAATAATGTCTTGCACTGATGAGATAGTCTCTAAATAACTTTCTCGGTGGCTCTAAAGGCCTTAAACTGCCAAGCCAATACCAAAAGCTGTTATAATAGCATAGATAATGGCCCTGTTAGTTTTTATCTCTGGGACTTGGTGCCTATCAGGTGCTTCTCAGGCAGCTAAAAATACCCAGGCTGCACAACGGTGAGCAGGGAGCGGTGCGGGTATAGCGAAACCCTCTTTCTGGGAGGCAGGACCGATGCCTTTGAAGCTCAACTCGGAGATAAGCAGGTGTTTTCAGCAAAGTGGATGGCCTGAAAGAGAGCTGGTGCAGGATAAATCTGCTCTCTGCTGCATCTGGTGGCTCAGGTGGCAGCAGTGCTCCTGCTCTGCACTCACTGCTCGGTCCTGAACAGGAGAGACCTAATGATAGCTCCAGAAAGGAAATTTTTTTTTTTTTTAATATATAAATATGAAATATAACTGATGAAAAGAAACCCATGTGCATTTATCGAACTCCATAGTTTAAACAGGCATGTCTACCTTGCATAAATAAAATATGTTTATAATTGCATAAATAAATGCCTTTTAATATTTGTATATAGTCCATGTTATTTCTATGTGTATCCATAATTGGCTGCACTTACAACTGTAAAACATAAATACATCTGGGATAGCACGGCTTGCGTGAGTGACTGCCGCATTTAATTCAGCCACTTCTTCCCGTTAACGGGGGTGGGCAGGAGATGCTTGTCCCTGTGTCCAGAACCCTTCTGGTGTGTTTTGGCTTGCTGCCGTGAAATCAAAGGCTGTTTCAGAGCAGCATAAAGAAATATTTCTCATCTGTCTCAAGTTTTCCTTCTTACTGTTTGCTGCCCCTATTTCCTCTGTCAGTTTTCATATAAAGGTCTATGTAGAGACCTGATGGATGATCCAGAGCTTTCCCTGACGCTGCACTATTGTTCTGTGGTTTCTGGGCTTTGTCCCATCTAATTTTAAATATCGCCTAACACTTTTCTTCTGACTCTTCTCTTTTCCTAACCTAAATAATCCAGTCAGCCATTTTTTGGTTAAAAGTCATGTGTGTGTGTCACCATTGCTGTACTGTCATGGGAAGCAGTGATGGAGGGTCCACCAGCCCGTGCCTTTCCCATCGCTGCCGGGCGGGCAGGAGGGATGGGGATGAACCCCATCAGCTGTGGTCCCCTGCCCGCAAGTGTAACAGCTTGCCTCCTTGTTTCCTTTGGTTTTCAAGAATTTTGCTTTCTGGCAAACTTGTTGCGCTGGAAAAGTACAAAAGAACAGATATTTACAGCCATGGTGCTTTTCTCAAATGCCCTTAGGGTTTTTTGGAAAGCTTTGGGGGTTTTGGCCAGTTAGCAGAGGGACCTGAACATACCCTAAAAAAAGAGTCTTTATGGGAAGTGTAATCATGAGAGTAGAAGTTACAGTGTATTGTTGTATGCTGCTGTACAGCTATATGTGCTCACAAAATAATAAACCAAAACAGAATTTTTTTTTTCCTGATCTTGGCAATATATTGGTAAAAACTGCAGGTGCTGGGTAGGAAGGTAAGCTCAAACCCTCCTTGTAACTGCTGTTTTGTGAAAAGTAGCCCATTCTCTTGCTGCACAGATAGTGCTGTGAGGTTTTTTTTTTTGGTCATTGTAGTTGTTTAGGTTTTCTCCGTTCTCTGCCCCATCCTACCAAAGCCATGTCTTGGGCAACACCTAATATCTCAGTGTACCATGGCCAAATCCTTTCAAGGGCAGGTCCGTGTAGGACTTGCACCCCAATTTCAGGGTAAATAGGATGTAGAAGAAGGGTTTGGCATCCAGAAGATTCCTGGCACAGGGGGTTGGATGTGTGGGATCGGGACATGGGAATCATTTGGCTGCAGTAGGACGGGTATGTGGGTCTGAAGTCCCAACCCTGTGTGCAACTGGGGTTAATGCATCCTGTGTTTGGGATGCAAGTGACCCCACCCCAAACCTGCTGAGAGGCAGAGGTTTCTTAAGAATTATGATTTTATTATTCTTTTAATTTTAATATTTTAAAATTATCATTTTATTATCATTATTTTAAACAAAATAAAACAGATCCTCTTGCGTGTTGTCTCAGGTGGCAGTTTGTGAAACTATTTGGTCACCAAAAATTGCATTAAAAAAGTAATGTTGGTACCTGAGCAATTAATGTAACTTAAGTGTGCAAAAATACTTCTTTAATTATAATTTTTTTTTTTCCTGCAAGAGCTGTTCTGGCTGTTGGAACAGAACCAGCATTTGGGTGTTTTTCACTGGAAACAAAGTTTTAGTGTGTTTGTCAAGAATATGCATGAAAATAAAATAGCATGTGCTCCTAGAACTGGGAGGTGGACTTTGTTTCTCAAATATTCCTCTAGCCCATATGGATTACAGGAAGCCCACCAGGAGAGTTCCTTCAAAACCTCCCTGCACCTCCTTTACATGCCTGACCACAACATTTTGGTCCATTTTCTCCCCATCCAGGTTCCCAAAGGCACTGACCAAAACTGGGCGCAGAAGCTGTACGACCGGCACGCCAGCAGCCAGCACTTCCAGAAGCCCCGCATGTCCAACACCTCCTTCATCGTCCTGCACTTTGCCGATAAGGTAACTGGGCGCGTGTTGCATGTGTTGGGACTTGAACGCAGAAATGGGAAATGCATGGAGGGGAAAAAGAGCCTCATGAAGGAAAATTAGTTTATAGCGCCGTTGAGCTGCTTTCTGGTGATAGGCATGCCTGGTTGGCAGTAATCTTGGTTCAGTGCTCAAATCTAGATCAGCTTAAAGGACTTCAGCCCCCGAACTATTGCGCTAAGCTTTAAATAGTTGTGCTTTCTAGAGGAGAGAAAAATCCTCTTTCTTAAAGCTGTGGCAAAATGAATTTCTGTAAGGGCAGCTTGACTGAAAATGTGTTGGAAAAGGGAATTATTTTTGAAAAGCAGGAGCTGCGAGCACCAGCAAGGCACGGTGGGGAGGAGCGTCCAAGAGGTGACCCTGGGCTGATCCCACCCTTATGAGGGAGAAGATGCCAACTGTGGGACTCTAAATCCCAGGGTCTGGTCCTGTGGGGTCTTGTCCATGGGCTCCAGCTGCATTGAAACCTTGATGTGATAGATGTCACTCACAGCAAATAAGAATCTTAAAAGCTTGCAGTTATCCAAAACACACGTTTGTTGGAAAGGAAAATGTAAGACCAATGTCCAAGGAGCCAGATGACATGCAAGTGCTGTGATCCCATATAGGTGCTTCTCCTAACCAGGTTTGCCCTGGATGCAAGCATCACTTCTCGTGGCAAAGGTTGATACTTGCCTTTCCTTAGGCATGTGATTTTGCACATGTACCCTTCACAAACAATAAGTCGTTGCAAGTTCTGCCCCCCCCCTTTTTTTTGTGGTCAGTTATTTCAGCCAATTTCAAATGTAAAAAATAATATAACATTTTCTTCTGTCCTCTCTAAATTCTTCTTTTGTATCCCAACCCTCTGCAATTTCAAAACCAAGAGACCTACAAGGGATGTAACCAGGGCATCTTTTGAGGCTTATTGATTAGCTTGCAAGGAGGTCAGGAGTGAACAGAAGAGCGTGTAGAGGTACTGATGATCTTTGCGTTTTTACCCCTGGTTTCCATGGAAGTGCAGTTGGGTCCTGTACAGAGCAGTTTAATGACTAAGAAACAATCTGTGTTTGGAGTGAAGGTTTTGCTTTCATTCAGATTCACTTTCTTTGATAATAAGTGACCTTTAAATTCCAGTTGTTTACCCTCCCTTCTCCCTGTCAGGTTTTTCAGGTGAGCTCCTGACAGTAGGGGAGCAGTGGGACACAGCACCTTGTCCTTGTGCAGTTGGACTTTACCCTCTGGGCTTCTTCCTTTGTCTCTTGCTAGGTGGAATACCAGAGCGAGGGATTTCTGGAGAAGAACAGGGACACCGTGTATGAGGAACAGATCAGCATCCTGAAAGCCAGCAAGGTAAAAGCAATGAGTCAGGAGGTAATCAGCACCGCTGCTTTCCAAAGTGTGAGCTCCAAGCTTGCGTGAAGTGGTTGGAGGCACCTTGCATGAACAGCAGCAAAAAAGGCAAATAAATGGGATGTGGAGGAGGGAATACGGGGGAAAAGGAGGGATGAGGCTGCTAGTTGCACACAGGTGTGGATGTGTGTGGTCCTCTGCTCTCCTCCACCCTGGTGTTGGTGTCCCGCTGAGGTGCATCAGAAAAATCCTTTCCCAACCTGCTGATCCTCTTCTTTTTCTGGTCACTGAGAGCAAAAATCAGGAACAGCCAGTTATAAGGCATTGTAAATCCTGCTTAACTCTCGGAGCTCCCCACCCATCACCTGGCACTGAAGGCAGTCTCAAAAGCATGTGGAGCCACGGGTGATCCTGGGATTAAAAGCCATGGTCAGCAGTATAGTTTATATATTGTGGGTAGCACTGATGACCCTACCACCCTTCTGTATGAAAATGGCTGTTCCCCTTAGCTGTAGTCCATCATACTTGGCCCTGCAACTTTTAATTATTTTAATAATTAGTATGCAAAACCCAGTGTTAATATACAATGCTGGAGGTCTAATGTGAACTCTGAGACATTCTAGCTGCTGTAGAGCTATTTCACACTGCTGCCAATATGTAATATTAACAAATTAACACATATTAATGATCACACTTGCTGTCGCTCCAGTATGACAAGATTTTGTGCCATGTACCTTTCCTCTCCCAAATATTGTACAAACAACTTGTCGACACCTCACTGCATCACGTGCCAACAGAGACGTACTGACTGACCTCAATGCCAACTCTCCTGATAAAGAGCTTTTTGGCACCTGGGGTTTAAAGTCTCTGTTAGTCCTGAGGGCTTTGAACTCGGTGGGGTGTTGGAAGCAGAAAAGCAGTAGCTGTGGGATTCTGCAGGCTTCAGCGTGGGTTGTGCCCACAGTAAATGAGCGCTTGGCAAATGGGCTTCAAGTTGGAGACCTTACAGGTGCGTGTATGAACCGAGCAGATTTTACACTGACTTTCAGTACTGCAGTCATCTTCTCCAGGAGCACTTGGGTGGGTTGGGTTAGAAGTGTCAGTAACACAGACATCTAAGGAATTTCAAATCCTTGTTGTTTAAAACCAGACCAAAAATTCACCCTGCAACCTTGAGTCTTTCATTGTCAATTAATGAGTTGAGACTTTAAATGACTTTAATCATGCCAGGGGCAGCTCTATTATTAAGAAGTTAGTATGAAAATCCAGCCCTGCAAAGTCCAGCACACCACCCAGCAGCCGAAATCAAGACTGCATGACTCTGGGGCACTGTTGTTTCCACCAGACCTTGTGTGTGGTGTAGGGAAGGAACATATCTGCTTATCTCCAAACCATTTCAAAGCTTCCCCCAGCACAAGTCATCTTGTTAACTGGCATATATTTTTTTGCATTACAAATTTTGAATCCCACCTGCATGTTGCAAGCAGATGCATCACGTATCCAGATTTCTCCTTTCCGTGCCACTCTCCCTTGGGTTTATGTCTGAGTGTGACCTTCCAAATGCCACCCTAAATAAGGAATGTGATGAGGGAAGAGGGAAGAAGTATTATTTTTAGGAGCATTTTAAGCAGGAGTTTGTTCCTGGCAAAGTTGAGAGAGATGAGAATGGAAATTAATTGAGCATTGTCAGTGGCTTGCCCTGCATCTCAGCAATGAATTCTTATGAAGATGGCAAGATAGCAATTTTCTCATCCGTGGGGGTAGTTGCGAGTCTAATAACTCGGAAGGTGGGCTTTAATAACACCCAAATCAGGAGCTCTGTGTGTTCAGGAAGCTCACAGCTTTCCCAGGGTAAAAACTGGGCATGATTAGAGCTTATTAGAAACACCAGGTAACCTGCAGGAATAATTGATGCTGTGTGCTGAATTATTTAGCCAGTGCTGAAGTTGCTGTTGTAGGTAGTGTAGTGCTGCAGAACTGGTCGTGTCTGATAGGGATTTCTGCTTGATTTCTCCCCATAGGTGCAGAGGAGAGATGTAACTCATTGGAGTGATGCTGTAGAGTGGTGAGGACGGTGCCACCTGCAACACATTGCCTAAAAAAAGAAATTTAAAAAAAAATGCTGAAACGGGTTTATTAACAGCCTTTCTTCCTCTTTTCTCTCTCATATATAGGGACCATAATATAATATCAGAGCAGGCTGGGCTTCGGTTTAATAGCAAAAAAAAAAACCCCAAGCCCTGCTCCTTGCAACTGATTTGCTTAACCTAAAAAGCCATTAATGTGTATGCCCCAGGACCAAAGATTTGGGTTTGCCTGGCCTGCAAACTAAGCTAATGCTCCTTGGGATCAGGTGTTAGGACCTTGTGAATTCATGGTGGTGGCTCTGTAGATGACACCAGCATCTGCATTTGTGAGCTAGCTTAAAACACTCTCAAATGCACTTGTCTCTGAGAATCTTTGGGTGATAGTTTGATGAAATTCTGCCTTTGAGCCGTTTCTTTAATGATGTGGGAGCGGTGGCTGTTGTCAGTCCGTGCCGATGCTGTGCTGTCCCGGGAGGAAGAGCAGCGCTTCCCTCAGTAGGAACATCCTCATCCTCCTCCTGCAAAGCCTCCAAGGTCTGATCTTCTGTTCTTGCTTTTGCTTGCTAACCCTGTTGGCCAGCAGATTCAGTTATCCTGATTTTTTTTTTTTTTTTTTTTCCCCCTCTCACCTGCCATGTGCCCTCCATGGGTATAAACAAATAAGAATTTTTTCCTTTTGTTGTAAAAAGTAACCTGGTTTCTCTGAACCAAAAAGAAGAGCAGTGGCAGTGCTGAGTCTGCTGCTCCAATGGGCTAATTTGACTAAAACTTAAATGTGTGCTGCAAAAGGCCATGCTGCGAGGTCTTTGTCCTGTACTCGGGATCAGGCCTGCATACAGTATTCACTGCATTCTTCTTTATGTTCCCACTAAAGCGATATGCACGGCAAGGGGGAACACTCAGTTTAACGCAGCAAGGACTTAAACACCTCTCTGTCAGCAAGTGCATAGCTAGTGAAGCACTCCTACCAAGGCAGAATTGTGTTCTGCTAATTAGAATGCCATTAATGCCGTCAACAAGATGGTGAAAGAGACTTTTTAAAGCAGCTAATTAGTTTTGTTAGTGCTGGTCAGCTAAAACAGTTGAGAGTTGATGTTCTTTGAATTAAGGAAACAGATTTGAATACTGATTGAAAGCATATGGGCATGCTGTTAAGATATTATATTCCAGTCCTCTAAAATTATGAATTATGCACTAGTGGTTTTGACTCTATCGGATCTGTCCTTTTCACTTATCCCCCAACATCCGTGGAATAGAGCCTGGGCTGCTAAAGATGATCCCAGTTACACCAGTCTTGCATTACGCAAGCTGAAAGCTCACCTCTGAGATTCTTGTTGAGCGTTTGTGCAGGAGCACGTGCTCCTGTTAGTAATAGCAAGTGGACAGAGGGGTTGATAGTGTTCATAGCTATGCGTTGAGAAGGTATTTTGAAATCTGAAATTACAGCTGGGGGTTTTACCACATTGTCAAGCGCGAGATAGTAAAGTGGCGCCTGTGTTGGATATCTTCCAGCATCAAGCACATGCCACCCAAACATCCCGTGTTTGCAGGAATCAAAGCACCCAAGACAGTGACATGTCATCAAAGTACAACAGCTGTCAGGATGTCTTTTGCTGAGATGGAGGGTTAGGCAAAAAAAAGTGCAAGCCTTTATTCTAGTAGGAGTTGAGTGAGCTGCAGAGATAAAAATAAAAGCTGTGAGTATGAAGCAGATCCTAAACAGGCGCTGTCCTGGAGCCTGCAAGCAATTTGCTAATGTAATGCAAACAGTTTCCGTTCCACAGTGGTATTTAGGCTGCCGTGCTAGCAAGGTGTGCGAACAGTCTGCGGGACCAGGGCTGGAAACGTTCCTGTCTTAGTCCAGGGATGTGGCAGAGAGCCAGGCAGCCCTTTAAGGCACCGGACTGTCTGTTACTGTCTTTTATAGAGTACTGCTTTTACAAAAGCAGTAAATCCCTGCATTTGTCTCGGGATCTTAATGGAAATACAACGAAGTTTGGCTTCTGGAGGAGCCTGGGATGGAGGTAAGAGTGCTGTGCGGTACACTACTGCCTTGTATCAGTGGTTTTTGCATGGACGTGTCAGGCACAGAGAAGGGACGTGTGATGCTGGTGCCCTCTCCCACGGATGCTCCAGAGCAGGCGTTGCTGGTGGGCTGCATGCTGCCGGGACAGCATCACGGGTGCTTTGGCACTGTCACCTGGCTGGAGGCCAGCTCAGCTTGGTGATAAGTGAAATCCCACCTGTTGACAGAGGTTTTTCTCACATTTAGGAATTTACTATTTGAATGTAAGTGCAGCTGTAGCAGGAGCCAGTGCGGGTGCATAGCCAGATTTGAGATGTGAAAATTTAACAGCCCTGCTAAACAGACCAGATTTATTGTGACTTAGTATTCAAGTTCCCCAGCCTAATGCAAATTTGAAGATCCTTCCCCTTTAAAAAAAAAAAAAAAAGCATTAACTGCATTTGCCAGCTCACCTGTTCTCCCGTTTATGAAGCGGAAATGTTGCTGCTGGCTTGCCAGAAACCCCAGACTTCAGGGATCTGAGGAGCTAATTGTGCTTCCAGGGCTGCAGAATGGCGGTCCTGCTGTCACCTTGCTTGTTCATGCTGAAATACAGGTAATTAGTGAGGAAGTGCTGGTGTCTCTTAATTGTTTGGAAAAGCAAGGGTGTCTCCGGGGCCGTGGTGGGAGTGGGCTGCTGCCTGTCCTCACGGGAAGACCCCGTTCCTGGGGCATGCGCTGTGCAGGCAGCATCCTTGCTGCAGTCAGGACTGGATGGGGGTACCTTGAAACAAAGCCTGGGAGCAAGAGTCGCTTCATGTTCAGGAGGTTTTGTGCCTTGGACAACGCTTCAGTGATGCAGCCTTTCAGCTAGCCATCCTCTTTTTCTTACTCGTTTGATTCAATGTGCACATTTCAAGGTTTGATGAACTACAAAACAGAGTGGCCAATAGTCCTGCTAACGTGGTTTATGTAGACAACACTTCTTGCTTTCGCTTTATTGCCCTTTTTCTCCTTCCTGGTTTCAGATGGGTAAAAAATGGCCGGAGCAATGTGACTTGAGTGGGTTCATTCAGCAAAGAGCAGGGCCAGAGGTGCTCAGATGTTGTTTTTCATTTTAGTATCAAATGGTGGCAGACTTATTCCAAGATGAGAAGGATGCTGCACCCACTACTTCCATGGCAAAAGCAACATCCAAAATCAGTGTCCGTTCTGCCAGACCAGTGATCAAAGCTGCCAATAAGGAGCACAAGAAAACAGTGGGGCACCAGGTAATGTATGATTTGAGTGGGTCGGTCAACGGCAGGGGAGCGGGGTGAGTGAATCCAGATACATTTTTATAGTTCAGATTTTGTTTCTTCAGTTTGAAGCAGAGATAAATAAAAAGCTGTTGTGGGGATAAGTGAGGAGACCTTCCTGTGACCTAGATTGAGGATGGGAACAGTTTGACTGTTGCGTTTTGGACACCTGCTAGCAGTGTCTCTGGAAGAGCAGGCTTGAGTAGTCTTGACTGGAAGCAGTTGAGACATGGTCTAAGGAGAGTGGAGGCTACTCTGGGATTCACTGGACTGTATCCCAGTGTACTATTGTGCTCAAAAATTGACACAACTTGAGAAAAAGAGCATTTTTTCCCCTGTGTGGACAGTCAAGCAGTGCAACAGTGGCCCAGAGAGGTTGTGCTGGGAGATTTTCACCCTTGGAGATTTTCAAGACTGAACTGGATAAAGCCCTGAGCAAACACTTGTTGCTGTTGTACATCAATGAACTGGAAGCCCTCAACTCACCAGTGTCTTCTCTGAATTGCTTCTGCATGTGCTGGGCTGATGGGGAGGTTCACGCTGTGTCACCTCTGGAGGCTGGCACTGCAGGTGGCTTGCAGCGCCTGCCAACTTGGGTTGCGCCCTACAGCACCTTCATCCCTCCTCAAAATGAGTGGTTTTGTCTTTCAGTTCCGCAACTCCCTGCATTTGCTCATGGACACTCTGAATGCCACCACCCCGCACTACGTGCGCTGCATCAAGCCGAACGATGAGAAGCTCCCCTTTAAGTAAGTGGGCTTTCAGATGAGCAAATGGGTTCAGCATTTATAGCAACAGAGCGTGTTTTGGACTTGACTTCTTGCTAAAGAGATTGCCCCTCGTTGTAATGTTGTTCCCATAACTGGAAGGTCTCCATAGTTTGCTGGAGTCACTTCTCTTGGATTTCATTATGTGGTTTTTGTGCCCCTGAAATGAAGATTAATGCAGGTCCCAGTAACTCATAGATATAATCTACTAATACTGAGCATCCTTGCTTTGCAGTAATAGAGTCTTTGTACAATTTTGTCTCGGAATCGCTTTGATTTAAATAGTTGCAGTACTAAACAGTGAAAAGTAGCAGAGAAAGAAGTGAAAAAGTGGAGATAAGTAGTTTGCTTGCAAAATGGCTTGTAAAATGAACAAACATGTCTTGGTGCTTCCAAAATAAATGTAGAAAAAGTAAAGGTGTGACTTGGATCAACATCAGGCGGGTTTCCAGGTGAGTGAACAGCTGAAGAAAAAAGCCAGTCTTAATCTTTCTCTGTAGTTCAGAGATGTATCTCAAGCTGTGAACATTGCGAGCAAATAGCTGTTTGCCTTGTTTAACCTCTTGATAATGTATTTGTACCCAATTTTGTTCCCTGTAACTCTAAAAAAGCCTGACCATTAATATGCATGGCCCTCACAGATCTTGTTGTGATATTGTCTAAAGGCCCTGGCATAAACTGCAGGTGGTGACATTTAAGAAAGCAGCATTATAACTGTAACCCGTAAGCAGGGAGGCATTGCCCTCCAGCTGATGCAATGCACTCTGAGCACTCCCGGTGAGCGTGGTGCCACCTCGGAGTACAGAGACGGCTCCAACAGCGTCCTGAAAAGGAGGACGGAGCATCCGTAAACAGGCTCACCCTTGGTCATGGTATGCTGGTGGATGTGTATCCACCCGGAAGCTTCCCTGGCTTGTCTCTTCTCCCCTTGCAAACAGCAAAGTGAAGGATATTAATGGTTAGAAGACGTTCAGGAACTGGCTTATCTTTAATGGATTTGTTAGATGATTAGTTAACAGCTCTGGAGAAGGCTATGTTGGCTGTCTGTGCTGGGACGGCAGTTTCCGTGGTCTGTTGTATCTATTTCATGTGCCGTTTTGTAGGTACTGGAGATGCTTAGGGCCTCAATCTCTTGTTGCCTATTGCGGAGGTTGTCCATTTAAATGAAATTCAGGATTACACTTTTTGTTTGTTTGCTTTCTTTAGATAAAGCACTGAAGTATTTTTCTAGCTTTGTGTAGTGAAAGTGTCGTAGACGCTCTGCATGGTGAAATGGCTTCACCTTTCCAAAGGGTGTTTCCAAGACTCCGTGGCCCTCCTCAGCTCTGCTTTCAGCCCATCCATCTTCACTTCTTTGCCTTTAACTTTACAATTCAGTTTTTCATGTAGCGCTCAGGATACAGTTAATGTCGTTTTATAAATGTGCAAGCTCCTGGCTGTCAAGGTGCAGTAATCATCTAAATGAACTCCATCGTACTTCTAAGATGTTATATGGGTAGCAAATACCGGGAGGATAATTCTGCTTGTGTCTGCTCGCAGTCTGACTGGTGACTTGGTCCGATGTGATGCTCCTCGCCTGGCCTATATCAGAGCTGTCAAAGTGCAGGATTTTGGGAACAAAGGGCAAACCAAAATAGACACAAGAACGGTTCTGGAGGAGCAGTGTACAGGTGTCTGTCTGCAGCCAGCAGCATTGCAGGAATTGCCATGGGCTGGAAATGACAGGAGGGTGCTTTGGTGTGGGGTGGTGATGTTGCATCCCCATCTACAAGCCAGAAAGCACTGGTTCAGGTGTCTTGTACTGGGGGGTTCTTCTGCAAGAGATTATCTCCTTCCTCACCCATCGTGGATTGCTCAATTGAAATTGTGATCTGGGAATCTTGGTCAATGTTGATCTTGCTGCCACCAGCTTGAGGAATTTGCATCCTTAGTATGGCTTGAATAAAGTCTATTTGCTTGTATGTAAAACTCAGGTCTGGAGAATACTGGGATGACCATAAAGGAGTCTGTGTTTCAGAGGCACTTGTGCTGAAAAATACGTAGTGCCAGGAGGCATTAGTGAAAAGAAACATCAGCGGCACTGCTCTGACTTAGCACTGAAGTGGTATCTTGTAGCATGCAGAACGCTTGGTATTATGTTCGTTGTTCAGTGAAAAAAACACAGACCTTTTTCTCTTCCTAAACCACAATATTTTTTAGCTCACAAGAACATTACATTTTTGGTAAAATGAGATGTTTAGCCTGGAGAAGAGAAGGGACCTAACAGCAGCCTTCTCCTACTTACAAGAGCTACCAAGAGGACAAAGCCATGCTCTTCACAGCGGTGTGTGGTGGGAGGACAGGAGTCAATAGCCACAAATTGACATGAAAGATTCAGACTGGAGATAAGGAAACACTTTTTTTTTTTTTTTTTTCCTCCATGAGGACAGTCTGCCAGTGGAGCAGGCTGCCCAGAGAGGTTGTGCAACCTCCATCTTTGGATGTTTTCAGCCCTTGACTGGATAAATCCCTGAGCTGTGGGTCTGCCCCCATACCTGCCCCAGCTTTTGAACATAGGAGACTGGACTAGAGACCTTTACGTCTTCGAGGTGAGGGGTGTCAGACTTCCAGCCTGGAGGAAACGTTGGCACCACACAGTGATATTTGCTGCATCTGACTGCAGGCTGCGTCTGAGGTTGAACCTTCGTGGAGAAGACTTCAAAGAGAAAGGTGTGAGGGCAATGCCTGATTTCAGCTCGTACCTTTTGACAATTTTCCTTCCAAATTCTGTTTCAGGCAGTTTGTGATCTCTTACTTGGGTTTCCAGGCCAAAAGCAACCCGCGAGGCGCCTCTACCTGCCACAGCAAGGAAAAGGAGTTCATAATAATGTGTGTTGTCCCACTTTTAAGCTCTTTATTTCAGTCCTCAGTCCGTAGCTGGAGTTGTTGCTGGAAAGGGTCCTGGCTTTGCATGCTGATAAATGACTGCAGCCGCTCTGGTTACTGCTTTTCACCCCCACTGAGCAGGGCTTGGCCGTGTTGCAGAAGGTTCCCCTCGCGTACGATGTAGATTGCCCTGGGATCTTCCAGGACTGAAGGTTTCCCCGTCCATCTACCCGTTCTGTTTATTATTTATTGTTATGGAAATTCTACCCTTGTGGATTCTTCCTTGAAGTGAGTGACAGCCAAGACTGATTTTTGCACCCTGCATCATGTTTGTGGTGGTGTAGCGAATAACTTGCTGTGGACTTGACAGGTCCAGGGAATTTAAAAATGCACAAAGTAGCAGGGGACTATTTCTTATGCTGCTTTTGCACAGCAGAGGTGGGCAGAATTATTCACGCAATCTTGACCTGCAGGTATAAATACTTTAGGCTTCCAGGAAGGGACAAGCAGCTACCTGAGCAGCTTTAGTTCCTCACCCTTGTTCTGGAAACCTAAGACAGCTATGGACATCTACATCTTATGAGTCCAAGCTTGATCCAATGACCTCTTCCAGGGTCCAACATCTTGAGCTGGAGAGCTGGGACCTCTTTGTGCATTTGGTGTCGAGGTGGAAGGAGGAGGGAGAAGCGATGGGGGATGCTGGTACCTGCACTCTGCGCAAAGATAGACCGATCTGAAAGCGGGTTCATGCCAGGAACCAGAGAGAGCATGGCCCAAATGTTCAGCTGGAAGCGGGCACAAAGTTTTTCAGCACAAATTGCTGATGGAAATGAGATGCCAATGGTAAAGGGTAATGCCAGCTAAGAAGAGGAGGGCAGACAGTTGAGAGCAGAAATATCTTGAATTTCCACATGATGCCTACCAAAGGCCTTTAGTCCGGACCACGAGCACCGCTCTTCTTGGTAAACTTAACAGTCTGCAAACCTGTGGGACCTGTTAATTACTTGGTTTTGGTATGGAATTTAATGTATCAGATGTATTTTGCTGTTGAATTGGATTTCTTTCTGGAAATATGTTGTTGTCCTTATAGGTGCAAAAGTAATACTGTCTGCTTCATCAGGCAGCTTGTGGTGCGGTGGCCTGTTCCCTTCTTTATCGTAATTGCGTTGCTTTACATAGCTGGATCGATTATGGGTATGGAGAGTAATTGTAGCAGATTGTCATCTTGTCCCAAGAGTACCACTTGGTATTGATAGTATGGCAATAGCAAGGTCCATTGCACTTGAAAAGCACAATGTTTTGTGACACGGAGAGAAAACGTGTGATATTTGTGCAAGCTGTTCCCAAAGCAAGGCACGGGATTTGCGGTTATACTGAGGTTTGTGAGGGAATGGGTATGGACAAAAGCTATCCATGGATGTATGGGTTTCTTCAGCCCCTGTACTAATGATGAGAGCAGAGCTTTTTTCCACAAATCAGAAGCTGATTCCTGTCCCCAAAAGAGCCGCTATCAAGCTGTTTTAGGCAATAGTACATTTTTCTTGCGGCGTAGTGTACTGATGTGGGTATAAAGGACTGAATTCCCTAATGTGCACTGTGTGTATCATCAGGGTCAAAATTAGAGATATAGCAGAGGATGCCAACATAAATGTTCTCATGGATGCTTTAGATTGATGTGAGTTCCTCCTCACTGTGTTAATCTCGATCTTAAATATAATTGCAGATTTGATCCGAAGAGAGCGGTACAGCAGCTGAGAGCTTGTGGAGTGCTGGAAACCATCCGCATCAGTGCAGCTGGCTTCCCATCCAGGTACTGTACTGGGAATTAGGTGTGGTGGTGTCCTTTACTTGGCAAGTTCATCATCTGGGGCAAGGGAGGGAGAAGGAAACACTAGTGTTTTTAGGACAAACGGGGTTTCTTTAGGCTGGTTTATATCCAGGATAGATTTTCCCCTTTTTATATTTTTTTTTCATTTTGCAAAACTCCCATTAGGTCCTGGGTTCCTCAAGTCGAAGAGATTCATAATCAAGTGATGAGCTGCAAAGTGAGGCTGCCAGAGGGTGTGTTGTGTCCAGTGTTTCAGCTGGTCCTTTCAGTTTGGTCCTAAGAAGTAATTTGATGTGATGAAATCTCTGAACATGCTGGTGTGTGACAGATAAAGGAATCCAGCTTGGATCCCACACGAAGGTGGACAGCCAGTAACAAGATAATGTCTCTATATCCTCTGTATCCAGCTTGCCTGGGAGCAAGCGTTGCCCTAGAGGACTTCTTCCCTGAAGCTCCCCATACAAAAGCTCCTTGCACTGTACAGTTTGCCTTCCTTTTTTTCTTTTTTTTTTTTTTTCTTCTGGCTTCAGACACCTGCTGCAATAGT
>JAOBAS010000072.1:81251933-81265272 GCA_025311575.1 Elanoides forficatus | reverse complement strand
TGCGATTTATTTTGCTTCTTTCCCCCCCTCTCTTAATCTCTGGAAGTGGAAAGATAGGAAGAATTGGGTGTAATAACACAAAAATAAAGGCATGCACGGGGCTGCTGGGCGGAGGAGGAGATGTTTCTGTATGGCTGCTCTTCATACCGTGTGTTCTCATCTTGGCTGTCAGAACATCCATGTGGGTGAGGATCAGGCTCACAGATGGTTTTGTTGAGTGAGGGCAGAAATCAAAATCTCTGCAATTCTCTCCCATCTTCTTCTGACATTTGTTATGCATATTTTTTTGAAATAACGATGGCTGTACTTGACATTGCTGGAAAAGCCTCGTGTTTTAATTAAAAACTCAGGTTTTGAGGGGTCCATAACTCACTGTGTTCATTTGGAGAAGGCTGAAACTTGGCAGATGCTGTACCAATTTCGGGATCCAGTCTGCAGACTCTACATCTAACAGCTGTGGCAGGAGATGATACTTCCTAGCAGTAAGCTACAGTGCTCTAATTCCTTCAGTTAGTGATCTGTGTTTGGGAACTTCACTGCTGGTGACAGTGAGGCACCTTCCAAGTGGCTGCTTTGTCTTTCCGGAGTCCAAAGATTTTGGGTTTGTTTTAAGGGTCTTGGCCATGGACCTCAACATGGACTGATTAGGGAATTAATTGATTCAAATTAATACTCAACAGAGTTTGGAAAAGCAAAATAAGGAAGAGTGTCTATTTGATTTATTTTCTGTCGTCAAGATTGCTTTTTCAAATTTTTGGCCAAATCAGGAAATCCATGATCTCTTCAAAACTAACATATCCTTTCCGAAGGGAACAGCGTAGTTGCATTTGAGTGGTAAAATGCAGCAGCTTGGGAACCACATCAGGGGGAGCGAAAACAAGGTGATCCATGGCCTTTCTGTTCCAGGCTAGAAATGCACCGATAAGGGTGTTCAGCGGCAGGGGAGAGCTGAGACTGGGGGTCAGGTTTCGTGTGTCCTAACTTCTTTCAGGTGGCTTTGATTGGTATACCAGTTTCATATCTTGACTTGTCTATGACTCCAAAGGCTTTATTTTAAGGAAATAATGCCCAGTGTGCAGACTAATCCTGTGTATACTTTGCTTTCAGATGGTCCTACCACGACTTTTTCAATAGGTATCGTGTTCTTATGAAAAAGAGAGACCTCTCCAAGAATGACAAGAAGCAGGTCTGTCAGACCCTGTTGGAAGACCTCATTAAGGTGAGCTGGGACCAAATCTTTGGCAATGATTTTTACAACACAGAAGCTCGTGGCTTTGATATGATTGGAATTGCTCTTCCTGCTTCTGCTTTACCTGCTGCTCATGCAGGTGCTTCTTCAGCCTAGGCACCCTGGGGCTTTTTCCAAAATGAGATAGTCTTGCAAGAAGGTAGTGAGAGCAAGTGTGATATGGGATCTCGTGATCGCAGTCAAGCTGAGCATACCATTTCAGTGCTGGTGAAGTCCAGAGTTTGCTGTCACTGGCTGTACGTGAACAGCTGGCCACATTTAGAAACTTCATCCCCCCAACCCCTCCTTCTGGTTTTGGCTAGCTGTAGCTGGAGCACATTTTAGAGGTCCAGCTTTGGACAGCACCATGAACTTTAGTCAATCATTAAATGCCTCTTTACACAAATGAGTAAGAGAAAAATGCAGTAAATGCCCTATCTTGATGTGTGGGAGACTTTTAATAGCAACTAATACGTAGAAAAAGCATCCCGTAGGTAGGGACTTTTTTCCCTTAAGCAAACAAGAAGTCTTTGCCACCTCTCCTCACCAAAACCTTACTACTCACTCATGTGTGTTATTTTTAAATTGAAAGTGTGCAGGCAAAGGTTTCTTGCTGTTGAGCAGCCCAGAATGCGCACAGCACCTTAGCTAGGTTTTAATTTTTGATCTGTTTTCCTCATGGGATTTTGAGGAACTTACTCAACTGGGTTCCTCTCTGCAAAAGCCCTTCTCCTTACGCACCAAATGTTTCCCTTGGCTGCAGAGCCATTTGCAGTGCATGTGTGACTTTGCAGATGTAAGCCTTAATCTTTTCAACAAAAATCTTTTCTTGAAGTCTTCTGGCATTGCATTGCTCTATTTAACTTTAAAAAAAAAAGAAAAAAACCCAGCCAAACTAAAAACCACTCAAAATTTGTGTAAATATATGGAACTTAAGAATGAATCTGAGTGCTGCATTTCTCAATGGGTATATAGAAGCTCAAGTAGTTTGGAGTCTAATATCTTCATCACCCAATTAAGAAGAGATGCGAACTGATCTGATAAATTTGATTCAAAGTGGGTTTTTTAATCTGTATCTACTGAGCAACATAGACTGAAAAAAAAAAATATGTTTGCCTTAATTAAATTTAGTTTCCTTTATGCTTTTGAAAAGGATCCAGACAAGTTCCAGTTTGGACGTACCAAGATCTTTTTCCGTGCAGGCCAGGTGGCATATCTGGAGAAACTGCGAGCAGATAAGTTCAGAGCTGCCACAATCATGATTCAGAAGACAGTGCGGGGCTGGCTGCAGAGGGTCAAGTACAAAAGGCTGAGACAAGCTGCAATCGTCATCCAGCGCTACACGCGTGGGCACCTGGCGCGGAGGTGGGTGCTAGGAAGCCCTCCGAGAAAGGGTTAGCTGGGAGGTCAAGTGGAAAACCACTTCTGGGCACTTATATGCTGAGTCATTTCCATCTTGTAGACCTTAAACTTGGGGATTTCATATGAGAAACATTGAAAATGCTCTGCATGGTGTGTTGCCTTTCAGCCCCATGAAAACAAGACCCGTATTGTGCACGTAGGTACCATGGTGAAAGTTTCTGTGCTGAAGTAAGGACTCTCTCCAGCTTTATTTGGGGGCAAGAGATCAAAATTCTTCGTCTCGATTTGATTTCATATCTATATTGATTTAATTTCTAGGTGCTGAGCCAGGGCTATAGCATAGGCAGCTAGACTGTAATCAGCTGACTAAAGTACTCTGAGATATTTAAGTGGAAGTGTTTCACAGAACTAATACTTTTCTCTGACTACCTCTGGCAAAGGGCATTTAGATCAGCCAGTGAGCACTTCGCTAGTTGGTATGCGCTCCTCTTCTGCAGGGACCAGGTCTGTGCCTCCTTGGTATCCAAGGGGAGTTCTCAGAATTGATTTGCTGTATCCTTTTGTAATGAGAAAAATCACTCCAAATCACTGGCAATGGGGCTATTTACAGTACTGAATAATAGAGCTCAATTAACTCTCTGTGTGCAGGAACCTCAAGCTACCTTGTGTCGGTGGCTTGCTGGGATTTCTGTAGATATGCTGCACTGGACAGCAGGCTGCTGGTAGCAGGTGTGGGGTGAGTGTGAGGGAGCAGTAAAGCGGCGTAACAGCATCCCAACACGCAGGTCACCTTGCGTCCTGTGCCCCTTATTCAGGTCAGACACTGCCATTCTCCTGCATCTAGCCAAGGTGGCTTCAGGCACTTTGCAGATAGGAACAAGGAGTAGACTGGGGTCCTTTCAGCTTCGTTTCCCTTCTTGTTTTCTGCTTAGAGAAGCTGTAGTGTGTTAGCTATGTTGTTTGGTTTTGAGCAGCAATGTTCTCCCTGGCTCTGAGTTAGCATCTGCCCGTCAGAGGTGCTGCTACCTAATCTGCAGCCCAGTTAACTCTCCTTGCACTTGGGCAACACGAGATGTCGCCTGTATGCTATGAGACTTCTGCACAGTCATTTCGTCACTCCCGATTGCTGGATGGATGTTGACTTCTATCAATTATTGAAGCAACTAAAGGCGAAGAACTTCCATGTTCCTTCCAAGGATTTCATCTAAATCATTCCGTATTGTGGAAGAACATCAGAGATGCTAACTGCATTTGTGGTATTACTTGTGCTTGTGAAAGGGATTGGCATCGTAGAAGGTCTCAAATAAGCAAAGCCGGGCATTTTGGTGACTGTTAATTAAAACTGAGCACAGATTTTTTCTTGTGCTCCGAAGTCCACGTACTTCTCTAGGCTCATGGCTGCAGGTCCCTCTCGGCAGTCTTACAGCTCACTTGAAGACAGGGCAAATGAGACCTGAGCAATAAGAGGAAGGTTAAGAAAAAGGGAGAGTTGGCGATTAACTGTAGCCTCTCCGATGGGCTCTCCACGAACACCTACAGACTTGGACTCTATGTTTGACTTTGCATCGGCCAACCATCCCTCTAAGGAAGGGAGGAGGAATCCCTGGTGATGTCAAAGTGACAGGGTATGAGCTAAAAGAGGCTGGAAGCAGATATGCAGAAACTACCTGCTGCAGTGTTTCTTCAACATGATTTTCACCTCTTCATGCAGGTTTCATAGGGATGGATGTCATCTGAATAACTGCTTTCTCCTCTTTTTGGAAACGGATCATCTCTTGTCCTCTTTAATAAGCTCTGGTTCAGTGGGTCCTAATGAGAAACCATTATCCTTGATGAAGAGAATATAGGAGCCAATCCGATATGGCTTTTATAGTTTTGAAATGCTTTTTACAAAATAAAGAAGTGGATCAAATATCTGTATAATGCTTCATGCTGAGAGCAATAAATACATCATGAATTTGGAAAAACAAGCTAATTATGAAATGAAATGGAGGTTTTATGGGCATTTATTAACCTGTGTAACAGCAAATTGAACATGAATTCAGCTGGAGAATGGGAGCAACATGGCACAGAGTTGACCACGTCCCTCATAATTTACTCTCTGAATTGCTCGAGGCTCTGCTCCTGAATGTTGCCAAACCACTGCACACTGGTTTAAATGTCAAATCAATTTGCTGCCGTTTTCACTAAGTCAGTAGATACCCTGTGTGACACTTGCTTTTTATAGTTAGGGAAGTAAGTGATGGAGCCAACCTGGACATTGATTGGCTCAAGTCCATAAGGCAGAGAGTCCAAACCAAAGGAAAAGCTGGAAAATATTGGTTTTCATGCTGTTTAGGAGCAATGAGGTGTGTTGATTTCTTGTTCCAGCGCTCTCGGGTGCTGTGGCTGCTGTCTGATTGCGTACGTGTTCCCATTGTTCTAATGGAGACATGCTATCAGCTGCTCTTTTCTTAGCCCTACTGCTGGGATGGTCTTTCTTGAATACCATCAAGCTACTTTTGGACAAAAGGTTTTTCTCTCTTGTCCAGTTTAAAACTTACTATGACAGAAAGAAGGGGAGTGTAGTTTTACTGCTAACCGTTTTCCTGTGCTTTGCAGACTGGCTGAGCACCGGAGGAGGACAAGAGCTGCCATCATCTTCCAGAAGCAGTACCGAATGCTGCGGATCCTCCGAGCTTTCCAGAGGGTCCGCAACGCAACCATCACCATTCAGGCTTTTGCTCGGGGCATGTTTGTCAGGAGGATTTATCGCAAGGTATGACTCCACGGAGTGTCTTTGCATTAGAAAAGAGTGGCAAGAGCCTTTATATTTACCTCTGCTGGCATAGCACGGTGCTGTATTTATTGTGGCCATTTTGATGTTTTACAAAGCCGACAGCCACTGGCGTTTCTGGAGAGCACACACTGACGGTGAGCATTGCCATTTAAAGCTGTACAAGCAAAAACGATTTTGGCAGCAGCACCTCAGTGGAGCAGCTAAATGAAGTTAGTCATTCAGATGCCAGAAGGCATTGTGGAAATCTGGAAATGTCATTTGATCTAACCCATACTCTGCAAAAACCTCCCTGGCAAACTGAATTTGTGTCTGAGCTGTGCTGCAGGTGCTGTTTCCAGTATGGTAGGAAGAACAGTAGGGTCTGCCATGGAAGGCATCAAGTCATTTATTGATATAAATCCCTTTTTAATTAGTTCTCTCCGTTAGCTTTCTGTGTTAAACCAGGAGCTGAAAGCAAAGAAGCAAAGGTTTGATGACAGCAAGTGATACAGTGAGAAATAGTCTGTCAGGAAACTGAGAACAGCTTTGAGGAATTCTCTGTCTACTCCTCGCATCCAACCTTTCTTTGGTAGTCACCTAAATTTATGCCTAATTGTGGTCACAGGGATGCTTCAAGAAGTCAGAGGCATGATGAGCCAGGAGAGGAGAGCCTGCTCCTGGAGATGATGGAGGTTACCTGGACATCTGGTGACCCACTAAAGAGATCAGGGATGTCCTCTGAAACAGAGCAACTGGATGCTGGTGATCAGGAATTTGTGTTTCCACTGCTTTTTCAGCATCTATTTTTTAAACTGGAAGCCTCTGCAGAGGAGGCAGCTGGTTCAGCATTTAAACTCTGAGATTCAAGGCAACCCAAAATCTTAACAAGGTGTAGAAGTTGGCTGAAGGTCAGGCCTCTCAAATCTGAACGCCCTTAATCTCTGGAGCACCTGGATATAGGTGTTGGATATAGGTGTTGGTTCAAGAGCACACTCAGTAACGGATGCAGGGCTGCAGGTGGTGCTCCAGGGGGTCAGACCCCCCTCCAGGGGGTCAGAGCATGCCCAGTGCCCACCAAGACTTCACTGTAAGGCTGGAATAGGTCCCTGAGGCAATGCAGTAGGATTTCTTCTAGCTCTTTGGGCACCCCCAACTTTATCTGTAAGAGTGCCAAAGCTGGAGACATACAGAACTCATTTCAGAGTAACTCGTACTGCATCCTAAATTCACATAATCCCTTTATTCTAAATTAAAATTTGCAAGTGCAGAGAAAGCCTTAGGGTGAAACAAAAGATTTGTAAGAGAAGCTGATATGGTACCTTTTCTGATACAACTTATCCCAAACTAATAACAGCAAAGTGTCTTGTAATCTTCAAATTCTCCTGGTATTTCTTTCCTCATAATACTGCAGCATAGATCAACGTGAAGAAAGTTATTAACAACATGCTGGTTGTACCTCTAATACGTCAGCCTTCAGTTTTAGAGGGCGGAATTCAACTGCAACCTGCTGAAAAGATTGCTGTAAATTTTTGGGGAGAGATTCAATCCAAAACTGCCGGAAGTTTCACAAAACCAGATATGAGTTTCTAGAAATTGAATCATGCAAGAGAACTGGCCGCAGACTGTAGTGAAAGGACTCCAGAGTTTTATTTGAAGGTTATCCACACAATAAGAAATCCCACCAGGACAGCATTTATCTGCAGTATAAATCATCATAATGCAGGGGTGGAACACAGAAAAAAAAAAAAAAGTCTACAGACCTGTTCTGGTGTGAGTTATATCTGATGCTGAAGGGACAGTAAGTTTATTGCTAAGTGTTGGCGTGTCTATTAATGGCTATTTATTCTGCTAGCTATGGAACTTGTGGATCTGAGTAATATTCCGAGGTGATCCATGAAGTCTCTCTTGATCCCAGATGTCCCCTGTCCCCATCGAGTTCTCTCCTCGCCAGCCAGGAACATATCCCTTCATTTCACTGGCCAAGCAGGTCTTGACTCTTCATAAAGAGCAGCGTGGCTCCTAAGAGAGGACTGGATGTCTCCTGCCTGCTGCATCAGTTGAGCGCAGTGAGTGGAGAAACCCCCCGGGGAGGGATTGAAGTACCCCTTCCCGTCTATGACGGAGGATGCAAAACAACAGTCTCTATCTCCAGCCATCGCCCTTGCCCTACCAGGACAGTCCTGCTTGAAGGAGAAGCCCTTTCGAAGGCAAATTGGGAAGTTGTTGAGTGCCATGTTGCAGCCAAACCAGGGCTGCTGCTACCTTCAGGGGCGACTTTTCTCCCTTCATTGTCCCGCTTCTGCCCATATTTTGTAGATCCTCGCGGAACATAAAGCCACCATCCTCCAGAAGTATGCCCGTGGCTGGCTGGCCCGCACTCGCTTCCGCCGGGTCAGGGGTGCCACCATCGTCCTCCAGTGCTACTACCGGCGCATGAAGGCCAGGCAGGAGCTGAAGGCGCTGAAGATCGAGGCCCGCTCAGCACAGCACCTGAAGAAGCTCAACATTGGCATGGAGAACAAGGTGGTCCAGCTTCAAAGGAAGATCGATGAGCAGGTATGTCCTGAGCTGTGCTGGGACAAGTGTGGTCCTGCTTCTGCTTCGCCTCTCTGCTGTTGTCCTTCCTAGGAAGGATTTTATCTTCCTGTGTTGTCTGGGAGGGATGTCATGGTGGTGGCAGCCTTCTGCTTCTGCTGGCCAGACACTTGAAAGGGTGGGACACTGCCGTGGAAGTGCGGTTGTACATGGATCTTGGGTCTCCGCCTTGCTGTCTGAAGAGCTTGCTCGGTAAACTGCAAAAGCTGCCTTGTAATTGTTGTGAGAACTGCCCAGAAGGACTTAGAGGAGGAAGATAAAATGGCAGTTTTCAAAGCTGTTACTTGAAAACCCAAGGCAGCTCCACCTGAGATCCCAATGTCAAACAGGCTTTGGGCTGGACTGTTCCATTATGCTTTCTGCTTTGCAAGCACTGAGGATGCAGAGTGTCTGCCACGGTTTGTTGTACTGAACAGTGTGTCTTAGGAGTCACGTTACCTAGAAGGTAAACTGTAAATCGCGTAAATACTCACTTTGCAAAGTAGTTTGAGCATGTTTGTGTTACTAGACGTAACAACTGTTCAGAAGTAAGAGCCGTGATGAGGGGTGAGATGGCGCAATGTAAGTAATAGATGCCTGTGTGCATGACTTGATGGTCTTACTGTGACTGCTTGATCACAGAGAAGTCTTCATCAATTGCTACTTGTTATTAATGAGCTGCTGAATAATAGTATGATTACACACTTAGGAGGAAGGTTTTCCCACATAGTAACATGTGTGCAAGTTACTCTGATGAATACCCTCTATGTTGCTTCCCAGGACTTCAGGGATGAGTGTAAGAAATGCTCAGTTAGGACCCAGTTGCATCCAGTAATATCAACAGGAAATTCATATCTACCGATGTCCTTAAACAGCCTTTTTACAGGCAGGAGGAACATTCTCTGTAAGTCAGGATACCTACTTAGTTGTAGTACCAGTTGTTAGTAATTGCAATTTATCATTCTGTTTGGGATGTTGTCAGGGACCCTTATACATCACACGCGGTTTCCTTGCCGCCTTAAATCTCTCCCATCCCTGTATGACACGAGAGGTCCTGCGATGAAGGTGATGAGAAATGACTGTGTTGGCTCAGATACTGCAGAGTCACGACAGCTGGGGATTTGCATTACTGCTGGCCGCTTTCATTGCTGTATTAGTTGGCTGCAAAGCGTGTACCGCAGTGGAGTCTGACTTTCAAACATGGTGTTTGATTTTAAAATGCCTCCTTTGCATACTTACATTTTGCAGACAAACTGTAGTTTAGGAGTGGAAAACGTTAGGCATAAGGTTTCCTCTATATTTATATATCAGAAACCTGTTTGATATGACCCTTTATCTGGAATAAATATGGTGGAATTAATTAGGACAAGTCATTTCAGGTCCATGTGTTTGGGCTGGACTCGTGCAATGAGTGTGAACATCTACGTTGGGTCTGCTGGGCTGCTGAACTTGCAGTGGAGCAGCAGTTTTAATTTTTTTAATTTAACCCCCCCCCCCCCCCCAATTCCTTGTCATTTACTGGTAGGAAAGGTGTGGAGTGGAACAATAAAAAAACCCCAATCTTTGGTTAATGTGGGCTTTCCTGTCTTGGATTATGAAAGCAACAGAAAGGTCTACTTTGGGGAAGGAGACACGGAGAGCTTTTAAGTAGGCAGAAATAATGAGCTGGAGCTCCTCTTGGTCTCCCTCGGTCTTTTGAAGGAGTTTGATGCTTTCCGTGTAACTTTTGCGGGAAAAAATTGCTGCTCTGTATTGCTCGTGGTAGTCTGTCCAGTGAGCTAATTTTAACCATCATTTCAGGACTGACAGGTTTCCCTGGGATGCTTTGGAAGTGCTAATGAGCACCATTCCAGTAGACTTCCTTTTCAGTGCACTGGATTTTTTTCTGGCAGCAGTGAGTTTGTTGCATCATAGTTTCCCTGAAATATCTCAGTTTCAGTCCTTGCTAGTCTATAAACACAACCTCTCAAAATAGCAATTAACTTTTTAAGAAAAAAAAATAAAAATTGCAGGTAACCTGGAGAGCTGCAGTTGTATCATTTTCTGACTAGCGGTGGAAGAAAATGTTTCTATTTCTGCTACTTTAGCTCATGCATGAATAGAGAGATGCAATAGTCCCTGTGCCCCTGAGGAAGAAAAGATCTTTCTTTGAAAACATTAAAACCTATTATTGTATGTCAGACTCGGCTCACACGCTCTAGCATCCGTAACTGGGCCTATTTAATTCACTTTCTAAATCAGGTGAGGGATTTTTTGCATACACAAGAAAGGTTTATCTCTCTTTTGCTGCAAAATATCCGCACTGGACCGCTCTTTTCTATCCACGTTGGACCACTTTCTTCTTTTTTTTGTTCTTTTCGGTTAAGTGAGTTGTTTTTAAATGTGTATACTGTGGCTGCCTGAGACACTTTTAAGGCTGTTACCTAATTTAGTGTTATGTGTTCATGCAGCCAACATTTAGACTCACAGTGAGCTCCCTACGCTGTCTCTGCAAGCAGCAGTATCTCTGTGAGCATTTATTGTGAATAAAACTAGTTTGGGTAACAGTAGTGATGAAGTTGTCGTCTCTGCCATTGATAGCAAAATAAACTCTAGACTGGTTCACAGAGCCTGGGTTGAAAGCGGGACTGTCACAGCTCTGCTGGGCTGGATAATGATTTAAAATAAAGGAAGTTCGAATTTAACGGGGTCTGTTGAGCAATGCAGCTGCTCTGTCATGTCTCCAGTAGCTAGTAACAAGAAAAAGCATTCCTGTGCATTTATCTTGTATCTGGGTTGAAACCTCAGTTGGCTGGTGTGTAAAATCATATACATAAACCTTGGGACACAAAGCCATGAAATTGGGGGAAGCAGCAGAGATTTGTGAACCAGAGTCATTATTGCCATCCTCTGCAAAGCTTTTCTTTCTGAATAGATCTCTTTGGAAATGGCTTTGGTCATGCAGAAATATTAATTCCTTAGTACCACACGAATGCTGAATTTCTATGTTCACTAATAATCCATTACAAGGGAGCAAATGAAAAGGTGTTTATGTCCCCCGTTTACTCGTTTTTCCATTTGAGATGTGTCTTAATCTTGCTTTGGAGCACTGAGACTGCAGTGAGAGAGGGGTGCTTTGGGAGGTCACCTAAGGGGGGGCCAAAGGGATGATCAGAGCAATCATAGAAGAAATGATCCTATGAGCCACACTGGGAATCTAAAAGAGACTAATCTGAAGTAAGGGTGGAGATTTTGGTATCCACCCACTCACGGTGCATTTGTACAAAGGCCTGTCTGGTCTGGAAGAACCTGCGTAGACCTAGAGGTTATTTTTTTTTTTTTCTTTTCCAGTTTATAAAGTTCCTTGAAAACTAACTCTGTTGTACAGAAGCTAATGAGAGCCTTTGACCCCATTGCAGAGATAGATCATGCTTTTTTGCATTTAAATATTTTTCTTGCTTACTTGACTCTGGTGAACATCTCGGAGGAAGAAGTTGTATCTCAGGATCTGTGACTTTGCACCTTTACTGCTTATCCTGACCAGTCAAAAACCGTATATCAGGACTTCCCGAGTCCATTGACTTTTTAAAATGATACTTTTGCGTCTTTTAAGACTTTTGTCTTCTGGCTTCTTCATCTCAAGCTTTTGTTAGCCTCCACGTGAACGAAACAATTCTGGATGGAAGGAGCAGTTTCTCGTGAGCTGGCGTAATGCTGCTGGTGACTAAAGCTCTGAGAAACAGCAAAAGGCTAAGTTGCAGATTACCAGGACACTTGTCTGGTCTGGACAAGGATCTCCTCCAAAATGCTTTCCAGGAAAGACCAAAACTGATATTTCTGATACTTGAGTGAAATATCCACCAAAGTCCCATTTAAGAAAGGAAAGCCTTTTGGATCTGTTGTACAGTGAGTGATAAGAGCCCAGATCATTAAAGCTGTATTGAAAGCTTTCAAAAAGGAAACTTGAAGAAACAGACTGTTTTAAATTTCCAAACAGTTCTTCTGCTCTCATGATTATCTACCTAATGTTAGCAAAGCTACATGGGAGGCTCTTCACAACAGACCAAGAGCTTCAGTAAATTCATTGTCGTTTCTGAGGCTGGCTAGTAATGATGATGTTTTATTAGTCACAATGTAGTTCCCATTGACTTTGGTCGGAACAACAAAAATGAAATGAGGCTGCTGAATTTTCAGGTCTCAAAACTTGGGAGCAAGTTGTTGCTAAGTGCTGTAAAAGAGAAAATCTGTGCAAGTAAAAAGACGATTGAGCTGGCACATGACTTAAAGCTGCAGTTTAGGGAGCTCTTTATGCTTGAGGCTGCAATTATGCTACGGTGCATTGTCACCCCAGGTGTTCCTGCAGGCATAGAAGTCGGGAATGAAAGGATAAACTGCAAGCCCAGTATTACAGACCAAAAAAAAATTGCAAACCAATTGCATTAAGCAACATTGTATGGAAGCTGTAATAAAAGTGTGGGTTTTTGGTTTGGTTGCTAGTGCTACCAAGTGTTGTTTGCCTTTGCTTCAAGTGTAACTTCAATTTAACAAATGCTTGTATAACTGTTACCAAAATATTATTGAGCTTTTGTCACAGTTTTGAAATTGTTTTTAGTTTTGTGAGCTTTATTGGCATATGCATGGCAATATTTGTTATCAGAAGTTTGTTACCCACCATGCTCAAGGATTTTTAACGGTTACTTTTGTAGTGCATCAGTGCATGCATTGATCTCGCTTATGGTCTCATTTTCTTCTTTTTGGGATGTTGGCTGCAGAACAAGGAATACAAACTTCTGAACGAGCAGCTCTCTATGCTCACGTCAGCCCACTCCTCTGAAGTGGAAAAGCTGAAGAAGGAACTGGTGCAATATCAGCAGAGCCACCGGGGTGATGGCAACCAGCTTGTCAGCTTGCAAGAAGAGATGGAGCACCTCCGGCTGGAGCTTGAAAAAGCTCATGGTGAGAGGAAGGTTGTGGAAGACAGCTACATTAAGGAGAAAGACCTACTGAGAAAGGTATTGCTGTTTGTCACATCTCATGTTCTGTAGGTCTCCTGCAGACAGTCATACTGGTGAAAGCTCACCCTTCATAAATCTGAAGGGGAAAGAATTTCTGTTCTTTAATTAAGGTTTTTTCTTTTTGTCACTGAGTGCCCCTAGAATTTGCCTTTTAACCAGGCTGCGGGGCAGCAAGGGCAGGTGGATGTCCCTGCAAGAGCAGCGATTGCCACATGGCAGGAGGATGCCCCATGTTGATGCCTTTTGCACTGCCAGCCACGAAGAAACTCCCCAAACCCAGACTCGTCTGGAAGTAAGGGTGCTTAATAACCGTGGATGTGCCAGGGCTTTGTGTATATACAGTGATTCCTATGAGGACAGGCTGAGAGAGTTGGGGTTGTTCAGCCTGGAGAAGAGAAGGCTCCAGGGAGACCTTATTGCAGC
>JAOBAS010000072.1:81227483-81251720 GCA_025311575.1 Elanoides forficatus | reverse complement strand
AGGTTGGACGGGGCTTGGAGCAACCTGGTCTGGTGGAAGGTGTCCCTGCCCATGGCAGGGGGGTGGAACTCGATGATCTTTAAGGTCCCTTCCAACCCAAACCATTCTGTGATTCCTCATGGCATGTAATGCAAAATGTTGGAGAAGGCTGTTGTAGATGCTGTAAATATTAGGAAGATGTCCTTCCTCAGCCCAGCATGGTATGGGACAGGAGGGCTTGGTTTCTGCCATGCGGTCCGTAGCCATTGCAGCTGGTCCTTGAGGCTGGCGTTGTAGGTATATGCAGAGTATGACCTGCGTGGGGACCACCTTGTCCCTCCCAAGCAGAGACACTGTCCAGCACCAGCTAGGCTGGTTGTTACAAACCTTTATAGGGTTTGGAGCTGTGATGTAGACTAAAAATATTTTTTTCTCTCCTGCTTCATGCCAACTCCAATGCTTTCTGAATCCCTTGAGGTAGAGGTGGTCCAACACTGCCACCAGTGTACAATAAAGCATTCTAGTGGGAGAAAGAGACTTCAGAGCGTAGAGGTTTTTTGCAAATAATAAAAATGGACCTTTTACCCTGAATGTCTTTGCTCGTCAGGTTCATTCTGAATAACCTTCACACCCATTCTCATAACCTAGGGCACTAAGGCATGGGTTTAGTTTCCTGCTGCAAATGCTTGTGATGGTTCGGGTTAAATCTGTGATCTTTCTTCTGCACTGGCCATTGAAGTGGTTTCCGTGATCCTGCTATTGGAAAGAACTCAGGGCTTTTCTACTCAATACAGTGCATAGAAAAAGCTGGTTTGCAGCTGTTTCTCTAGAATAGCGCTTTTTGCGTGACAACCTGAAGACGAGTTGCTTTTGGAGATTAAAAAAAAAAACAAACCCCAAAGGTCTGGGATTAGCTGTGTTTTTATTACAGTGGAAGAATGCCCAGATGGGGCTCTTATGGGGCTCTTCACTCAGCAGCACCTGCCCTGGCCAACCTTCCCCTCTAGATAAGCCCTCAGATGGTGGGTTTGGTGAGAAGCTGTGGGGACTGTGTGGTCAGGATAACTTAATCTGAACAACTAGCGCAGCTGAAATGCATTTTCGGGTGGGCTTCTCAAAAGGGCATTCAGCCTGTACACGTGTTGTCTCTTGGCTGGACCAAGAGCTGCCAGAAAAGCAGTTACTCAGCTCTTTGCACATGTATTGCACCCACACAGGGATGTATGGAATCAGTCATTTTCTTTTCTCCAGCACCAGATATGAAGATCCTTTTTGGCACAAGGCTCAGTTCATTAGTTGGCTGCAGTACAGGCTTTTAGAGCCTGAAAGGATGCTTTATTTTGAAGGTGATGCAGCTGGGGAAAAACTGCTTCTTTTTGTTCCTGATTGCAAATCCCCTTCAAGCACTCAGAAGAAAGGTTGATTTAATGACCAAAGAAATGCTTTCCAAAAGCATGAAAACAAAGCAAAAGCTTTCCCTTGTTGTAGAAGTGCCTACAGCAGAGCAAATACTATGTACTTTACCATGACAATAAATGGTTTAATTATAAAGCATAGCATTTCTACTGAGCAGTGCAGGCTCCCATTTCTGACATCGGCTTTCAGTTGCACCCTTTGGTTCCTTCTCAGTGGGAAGACGGAGAAGACCTGGTTCCTCCCTGAAAATGTTTGTTTAGCCAAAACACTTTCCGAGAAAAATTCAGATAGAGGTTTTTGAGTAGTTCTAATAACTACCAAAAGCGTGGGGAGTGTCATGAAACTGAATTCAGGTGAGAAACACTTTTCACCTTCAGTATCAAGATTACGCCGTGGCCATGGTTGTGGTGGGACGCATTCGCTCTGGAGATGATACCCAAAGTCACCAGACATTTCTGAGGGACGCTGAGATGACAGCCTAAATTTTATTGACTTGAGCTGGGGCGGCAGCTTTTGCAAATCCATATTAGTTATGATTTTGTTACTGAAAAAAAGTCCTTTAATCTCTTCCTTATAGCTTTTCTCTTTGACGCCTTAATTTTAGAATAGCTCTTCTTATTCCATTTTGTGATAAAGTTTAAGACATCACATCTGGGTGAGTACCAGCAGCTCTTCCTAGGGCTTTTGGTACCACCTAAGCTTCTCACTTGGTGAGCTAGGATGATTCAAAGCCTGGCCAGGAATTTTATTAGCAAAATCCTAAATGTCATCACAGTTTCCTCACAAGATAGGGGAGGACTGGAGCCAGATCTTATGCGCAGGTGCTTCCAGTGTAACACTTCAAAAAAAGGCTGAAGCAATCACGAGTGCTCACTGCTCAACATCTTCCATAGAAATCCTTCCAGGCAGGTGCCGTTGCATTTGAAGCAACTTCAAAGATCTGTTTCCTATAGAAAGATGAACAAGGGGTACAAAAGGTACCAGATACGGATTTTGTGCTACTTGGCCATTGTGTAACCTGCTCCACTTGCCTCTACCTGTGTTTAATGGACTGTTTTCATTCTCATTGGATCTCTGTTAAACCCAAATTTTGAATTCCAGCTTGTTTCTGTTTCATGTGGAAACAGGAATGTGGTAAACAAGTTCAATTGCTTAAGATCCCGTTTTAAAGGTACCTATACCCAATCTGGATTAGAAATTTTTAAACCTGGCAATAATTGTTGCGGATTCTACCAAGTCTTTCAGTTCTAAAATATCCCCCCCAGCACAGTTGGAAGTACTCCAAATTTTTGTCTAGTTTTGGTTTCCAACTGTCATAACTTTCTCCTCTGGGCAGAAGAGTTCTTTATCAGCACCCATTAAAGAGCATTAGTAAAATAATCCCATTGCCTTTAATCTTTTCCCTGAGGGGATAAACGAGTCGAGTTCCTCGCTCTCCCATTGCAGCGCAGGTTCTCCTTCCCTTCTATCACTCTTGTAGCTCTTCTCCAATTTTTTAAGAATTCTTCTTAACTTGAAGACACTAGTGCTGATCTAATGGCTGCACAGCTGCTATATTTATTTGAAGTGATGTATGAATGAAGGAATGTAGTTGGTTTTGGTACAGAGTATTAAAATCATGGCTTAGTTCAGAGCATTTAGAACACCAGTAGCTCTGCATACCTTAAATTGTGTTTTCTTCTCTTTCTAGTTGTATCTCCAGACTCCAGCTTTCCTACTGTATATAGAGATGCAGGAGATTATAGTCTCATGCAGACAGCTGGAGTAAATGAATGGGTTGGAGAGTTAGGGGTGGTGGGGTCTTCTAGTTTCTGTGCACGAGATATGACTGCTTCAGTCATGGCTTACAGTAAAATATTCGTTGTGCTTTTATCCTCACCAGTAGTATGTATCTGGCATAATGCAGTATTTGATAAAATACCTTGATTAGAGCATGCTTGTGTGGAAGACTGAAGTGTCTGCTAGGAATGCGTGCCAGCTGGGCTGCCTATAAATTTTATCTAGTGGTGACAGCAAAATTATCGTTCTTGGGCACTGAAAACTTTTATTATGGGGTGTACAGTGTTGTTTATCTTTGGCATGTTGAGATTCTTCTGCTGTGTGTAGCTGTCTTTGAAGCCATGGCTAGAGGATGCGATGAAGCAGGCACAGGGAATGACATTACGCTGGGATGATGTGTCAGTTTGTTCTCCTACCTGACAGCAGCGGAATCATCCTGCTGAACCGTAGCAGCATATTTCACTTGATAATGTGATGGTTTTGTGTTTTGAGATAACGCTGTTGAATGCATGAAAATTCCTGAGGATGAACAAAATTACAGGCTAGGTTGCTGCCAGCGTCAGTCCAGCCTTCTTGTTGTGACAAGTGGCCTTGCTTCCCTTTATTTTTAAGAAAGAGGTAGTTAAAAAAAAACCAAACCAGAACAAACTATTCTGCAGGATTTAGTTTGTTTTCATTAATTTTTGCTAGACAATCCTTGATGTTAATTGCTATATATGCTCCTGTTGTGTTACAAAAGGCCCTGGTACATGCCATGCCTCACTGTACTAGAGGTTCTCCAATAGTGTGAAGCATTAAATGATTATAATCTTACTACATGAAGTAATACACATGAAGTTAAAAAAGCCTGAACTATTTAGTATTGCTCACATTCACTGTGTCCATCTTTATTTAAGTGCCACATTGCTTGAAACAATCAGGGAGATTTTTTTCCCCAACAGAAGTCAGTGCTACGACTTGAAGATAGCGATGAACCCCATTAAAACGTGTAGATAAACCTCTGATTTGATGACCTGATCACTTGTAGGAGTTTCAGTCCTGCAGATCATGGTCACCAAGTCCAGCTGCTCAGTATTTTGTAAGATTCTGCTGAAAACATTAATTTAAGGGAGAAATGCACTCAGAAAAATAAAAGTTAGTCTCTGTTGTTGCAGTGCCATTCTCCTACGCTTCAACTCCTGATGTACAAAGGATAACTGGCAAAGCACAAGGGGATAGATCTTTTAAACAGCAAAGCAAGCCTGAACAAAGCTCCCTGTCTCCAGCCAGGTGAAATGTAATCCCTCTGCAGAGGCTCTGACCTGCAGCAGGCAGTAATTCTTTGCCTTGTTTCATAGCGCATATCCGACTTGGAAGAAGAAAATGCTCTCCTGAAGCAGGAAAAAGAGGATCTTAACAGCAGGATCCTGTGTCAATCTGAAGGTAAGAAAAAATGCTTATAGCATCATAATGCCTCCTCTAAACGAGGAGTTTAGCTGTTTTCACCTGTAACTTGTTTTTCCTGTGTGCTTTTCCTGCCTTGAAAGGTGCTAATCTTGCCGCAACCCTTTTGTGGTGGTTTTTGTCGTTATTTTGTTGTTGCATATTTGTTGCAGGTAGTTCTGTTCATGCTGTCCTGCTGGTGGATGGCAAGACAGAGGCTGGTTTAGTTGGTGAAATATGGAATGAAGTACCTAAAGGGGCTTTTTAATTCAGTTATGTTGCAGCATTTACTGCAGGTGATGTGGGAGGCAGTGAGGCTGCCAGGAGTGGAGGGTAGAGAATAACAGCGCCCCAAGATTGATGAATAAAGGATCCAAGGAAGAGCACAGTTAACGATACTGAGCTGTGACAAAGGATTTCTCTAATGTGACAGGAGTCTGTGAGTGTTTTTTAAAGCAGAGACTTAGATGGCAAAAGCAGGAAAGCAATCTGGAAATTCCCAAGCCACCAAAGAAACTATCATGTGTGTAATGAGCTTTTTTATTTTTTATCATCCTTTTCAGCTTTGACTTTGTTGCCGGATTTACAAAGACCATCATGCATCATTCTGTGGATGTATCTATCACTGCTGCGTGGTACTCATGAAGTACCTCTTGCTCTCAGCCCGATGCAAAATAAAGGAATTAAAATAATGTGTTAAAAAGAAACTTGCTGCAAATATTTCTTAATCTCTTATGGGATGCTTTCTGAGCGTCGAAGCTTGGGGGAAGCAAGTGGAGGGGTTTTGTTTGGTGTTCACCCATTTGAAAGGACACATGGACTATATTTGCCTGGTTTCTCGAAAAGGGGAAGGACCAGATTTTCTTCCAAAAGGCAGTTCTTAACAACAAAAAAAAAGAATTTCTTTAGATATAAAATACTTTCAACCCCCACAATCTTACCATGGTAAATGGTTGATGATGGCAAGAGAAAGAGATGCTCCTGTTGATTTGCTCCTAAGCCAACTCTGGTGGTGGGAAGCAGGCAGAGAAGTCTTTAAACGCAACGAGTACCAAAGGCACTCCTTAAACACGGATGTATTTCCATACTGTGTTGGTCTTTTCTTAAGCGGGTTTATGGCTGGCCCATGGGAGCTGGAGCTGGCACAGCTGAGTTAAGCGTAATAGATCTGATGGTTCGTAGGTGCTGGAGAGTTTTCTTTAACTCACATGACAGAGGACTGTGCTCTCCGAGCAGAAGAGCTCAAGCTATGCCAAATGGCAAGGAGACAGCTCTAGATTATAATAGTCTCTCAATATTAGAGAATGCTTATATGTATTTTAAAGGCTCTTGGCAGGGAGCGTTTTGTTAATTACTCAACGTTACTGCACATATTTACAAGAAGTTCGTTTTGGAGATGAAGATTACAATTTCTTTTTCTTTTTTTTTTTTTTTTTTTCTTATTTTAAAGACGAATTTGCACGAAACACGGTTGAGGAAAATATCCACATGAAGAAAGAGCTGGAAGAAGAGAGGTCTCGTTATCAGAACCTGGTAAAAGAGTATTCGAGGCTGGAGCAGAGATATGACAACTTGCGGGATGAAATGACTATTATAAAGGTAGTGAAACTGAAATTATCCCTATTCTATGGTGGCTGGATAACGTGGCTCACTCATCCCCAAAACACTTCATAGAACTGACATTATTGTGCAGTTTGTGCTTTATGTTTCTGAGACTGAACTTCTACACTGAAGCCGAACCATATGTGTGCCTTGAAAAAAGAGCCTGATCTTTCACGTTTCTCTGTTAACTGCATAGAGACATCTGTGAATCTCAGCAAAAGCTGGTTCATGCTTCTTGTTTTGCTTTTTGTTTCAGTGGTGTTCATGTGTAGGTGTTGGGTTATAAACGACACTCCCCAACCCCAACAACATGACTTCAGAATTTCAAAAGCCAAAGGTTTTAGCTTCAGCTTTGCTAAAGTGCTAGAAGAACTGTTAAAAATTAGGTAATAATTAGAGTGATGCTGGATTAGGTGGGAGGTTGAGCATTTAAAGGGAGCTCTGGAGGGTGCTGTGAACAGCATAATTTTGAGCTCAGATTTGCATGTTCGCACTTCACGGGCATGTGGTGTCATGAAAAGCCTTTAATTCATGCAGAATTTTTAAACTGAGCTTCTGTATCACTTCATGTTTTATTTTAAACTATTCTCCTGTTCTAATATGAAAGTTATGGTAGGGCATAAGAACTAGAAAATGGAATCCACTCTAAGATGACCGCCCTTTTGTAAAGGTAACCTTAATATATAGACACATATTTGCTCTAAGAAACAATGCTTCATGAAGAATCCTTCCTTAAACTGAATGTGTTCTGTATCTGCATCGCTCCTTGGCAGCAAGCACCGGGGCACAGGAGAAACCCATCCAACCAGAGCAGTTTGGAGTCGGATTCCAATTATCCATCCATATCAACCTCTGAGATAGGAGACACGGAGGATGTAATACAACAAGTGGAGGTACGGTAAATCAGGCAGGCTCGAGGGGAGGAGAGCCCTGCTCCGCGGGGATGATTGATGTGGGTCTTGGAGCACGTAGAAGGAATGCGGGTTGGACTATAAAGTGTGAAGGATTAAACTGATCTCGTGCTACCGAAATACCGTGTTAATTGTGTGAGAGGGATTGCAGGGCTGCGGTGCTGTGGCAAATGCTTACTCATTTGTAGGGTCAGACTTAAATAGGGCTTTAAATATAATTAAGTATTGTCTTTTGGCCATACCAACTTAAAGACTGATGAAAATTCGTCAAAGTGGTCAGCGTTATTACGTGTAGTGGCAATGACTGTATAGTGATCCTTCTCCGCAAGGATACGAGTTCATTATCCCCTTGCCCTGAGCGTTTTCATTCCAATGCATCTTCACGGGTGCTTTGCTGGCCGGCACAGCCCCTGTAATCAACAGTCTCTTAATGCAGAAAAGAGCAGCATAAATTATTCCCTGGCTATCAAGAATCGCGTGGAAAAAGGAAATGCTGTAATATAAAATATTCTAGGTGAAGCCAATTAAAAAACAACTAATAAATACTTGGCTGGAAGGGATTCATTAAGGCATTTTTTAATGTTCTTAGCTGTGGCCCCAATCAGTCCACTTATCTATTGGGCTGTTAAGCATTCAGTGATATATTAAAATGAGTCAACTGCTTATTGACATTAAAAATAGGTGCTTAAAATGGGAGTTTGGTCTCTGAAGGTACTTGCCTTTCTTGGGATCCTCCTGTTACCGGCTGTGGCTGGGGTCGGTGCTGATGTACAGTCAGGGTGTATCTGGCACTGTGTGTGGTTATAAAACCTGGCTGAGATCTTCCCCTTTTTCTGTTCCCCGGTTCTTCTCCAGGAGGTCGGGATGGAGAAAGCCGCCATGGATATGACCCTCTTCCTAAAGCTACAGAAGCGAGTGAGGGAGCTTGAGCAGGAGAGGAAGAAGCTGCAAACCCAGCTGGAGAAAAAGGAGCAAGAGAGCAAGAAATCCCAGGTCAGAGATGTCTTTTCATTGATACTAATATTTCATGTTGGTAACCGGCTTTCCTTGGTTGCCTGAGGATGCGCGATGTAGGAATTGAGGTTTGAGAGTGACAAGTTCAAGTTAAGAGACAGCAAATCCATCTGGGAAATGGAGAGAAACTTTTTTGGCAGCTAAGGACAATTGGACAGGAGAACTGATTTTTTAATTTATTTATATATTTTTTTAAACTGGTTATAACGGATTTTGGACAGTATCTTAAGTATCTTGAAAGCAATGAAATGTAGAATCAATTTTGGAGCATTTTATTCTGCCTGAATTGATCCAGTTTCCTTCTCTTGAGAAATCTGAAGTATGGACTGAGTTTTGTTAGTGAAGGTCAGAACAAGGAAGGGGTACATGAGTATTTGCAGGATTGCAGATGGATGTGATGCTGCACCTCTTGGCTGGATCAAACCTAGAGGCATGTCAGTGCTTGGGAGCCGTGAAGAGAAAGGCCCTGGTACCCCGCATCTCCACATGTCTTTCGGTTGATTTGGGTTATTCAAGTGCTTCTTTGCAGTCCTGGCATCCCCCCATCCAGCAGTGTGTGGTGTGAGCTGATAAGCACTTCACAGATGTGTCAGTCACGCTTGTGTCCTCGGTTTGATATTGTTATATGTGTGGTTTGGGGTTTTTTCCCAGTAATGATCATGTAAAGAATGTAGCCTAAAAAATGGTATAGTAAGTCAGAAATAGCAAGATAGCTGTTAGAAGAATGGGTTCTTCCTTTTCTCTGTATTGTAGGGCAGGGATATTCCTTTGATATATTCTTTCTTCCTTGTGAGAAAACATCTTCCTACAGTTCAGGTGGTTTGCTGGGAAGTCTTAAAAAAAAAAAAAAAATCTAGATTACTGACAGCCTAGTAGTAATTTAAGAGTTGGTCCTGGCTTGCAAAGAGAATCTGAAAATACAGCGCTCTCTAGCTGCCAGTGAGCTGTGTTTGGCATAGGGGGCTTTTAATAGCAGATCTGTTGTATGTGTTTTACTCGAGGCTTTGTGGCTTGTTCAGAGGCCAGAGCGTGGGAGACGATGCATGCCATGAAACACCAGTGCTGTGTGCGTGGTATCATGAAGCAGCAAAGATGCTCTTGGATAAAATGCTAAGCAAATGTCGTCACTCTTGGTTTCATATGTGAAATTTCTGGGGCTGTTGTTGCTTTGTTTGGGAATTATTTTGTTTATTTGTCTCCAGTGTGAGATCAGTGTCTGTTGACAAATGCAATAAGAGACTCAACAAATTAATCAACAGTAATTATTTATTTGCTTCACCAGATATTCTTACTGATCACCTCTAGCAATTTGCAGGAAATGCATGGAATAGGAAACTTCTCCAGCCTCTCGTCCTTGCTACAGAGGCAGATTAAAAACCTGCTTCCCAACCGCTATCTTGAAGATTGTTCCCCTAATGACTGTCATTGTTTGAAAGCTGCAGTGAGCCACAGTTGTCAAGATATTAATGAGAGATTAAACCATTTTCTCCTGAAGCAGCCCCTGCCCTGCTATGTGTTGCTGGGACTCCGTCTAATGCCAATTAATAACATTACTATGATTGAGTTGGCTGGCAGGGTCGGCTGTTGATGGAGGTGTGCCTAGCCATCCTGTGCCATGTGCCAATTCCTCTGGCTACTTTTAAATATTAATTTATCTCTTTAATCCATGCAGGTAATTGAAATGAAGACTGAAGTGACTTCGGACCACGAAGATTTTGCATACAACAGTCTGAAGGTGAGTGAGGAGCTCCGACTTAGTGCTGTAATCTATTGCATGGCTCCAACAGCCCAAACAAATTGTCTGAATGCGGTAATAACGCAAAACCTCCTGTAATCGGCTCTGGTGATTAGAGATGGCAATTGGAAAGCTGTAGCTCCCCATCAGCTCTTGGGCCTGGGGTGGGCTCACAGATGTTTCTCTCTGGGGCAACATTTGTTCTGCACTGGTCTACCTGTTTCTGAGTCACCCATGGCAGTAACAAGCCCACTTATGGTGAAGGGTGCTTTGTCTACTGCACATATTCCCTCTGGGACTTTCTTGGATTTCTTTTGATGTGACACTGTGGGTCTCGGCAGTTTGCTCTGCGGTAGGTGTGAATTCTCATGGCTGAAGCCCAATGTGTTTCTTGTTTCAGGCTCCAACTCTGCTTGTCCACTTTCCTTGCATTCCCTAGGCGCCACTTGGGTCAAACCCAAATAAATCTGCTGCGTGGATGCAGTAATAGCCTCCACCTCTCGGCAGCAGTGCTGGCTGAGCATAGTCACCCTGTGTCTTCCCAGCTATTGCCCTACCCTGCAATTCTTCTTGTCCACAAGCTCTAAATCCTTACAGTTCTGCCTCCATCATTTTCTCCCTATGATATACAGATTGACCGAAACCTGCTAGGTTCCTATCACAGCTTGTGTGGATTGTGTCCTCCTGCTTTAACTGTACCCAAATACTTCTGGTCTTGACTGTTAGGCCGATTCTTATGTCCTGCTCATCCTTGGAAAACCAATTTCTGGGACAGGCTTTGTAAGGAGGTTTTTTTTTGTTCGTTTGCTTTGTTTCTTGGTAGTGCAGACCTACATTTCAGATGCTCCTTCTCTCCCTGTCACCTTAACATATATTGCAGTACAGCTGAGAAATCCAGAGGAATATATGTTAGCCAGGATAACATCATACTAAACCATCTGACAGTAGTAATACCTATTTTTTGTTATCATAGAATATCTTGAGTTGGAAGGGAAACATAAGGGTAATTATCATCTCCTCAGAAGGATACAAAAAAGCAGAAATTAGAGACAGAAAGCATATATGTTCAACCCTCAATAAGAGCATACCTCTAGCAGTAGCTTTTTCTGGCACTTCATCCAGCTAGTTTTTTAGTCTATAAGCGCGGTATTTTTGTTGCACTTTCTAGACAAGCTCTTTGTGATTGAGGGAAACCCTGCTGAGTTTCATTAGTACCTCTGCACAGCCCGTTGGAGTAGAAGCGTGGCAGGAGCTTTAAGATCATTGCCCAAGTATCTTCCGGTTGGTTAAACATGGCTATGGAAGTTTTAAGTTTCTTGACCTTGTAAAGCAAAGTGAAGTTGCAGTTTGGAAGGGGAAAACCCAGCAGATGAGAACTGCCACCTTCTTAAGTGGCTGCTGCAGTTCTGACTTCTGTGTGAGTTAAAAAATTGTGTTTTCTTCAAGTTTGAACCCAGGAAGTTCAGGATGGAAATATTAATTTTGGATTTTCTGACTTTCTACAGTCCTAACATACTAGCATACGTATTCCTACATATCTAACAAACCTTAATAACTCTCTATTAACACAATTTCATAAGAATAGGTAGCATGTGTTACAAAAAAAGCAGGGTTATTTGACCTTTAGCCTAAAATATAGGTGGAAAATTAACTTGCAAGGAAACACATCTCAGAGTTAGTTTTTAGTGGCATTGCACTAAAACAAGAGTTTCTCTTTAAGGATTTTCCAGCACAAGGTTCTTGCTGGAGTTGCAGGAAAATGAGCTGAGGGTTGCAACAAGGAACAACCAAGTCTAAGGGCTTGCTTTAACGCAGTGCAGGCCTGCATGGACCAACTGTAGCACATGATATTTTGGGTACTGGCATGTTGGGTGAATGTCACTCCAGGAAGAGCTGAGGTCCTTGTGAAAAGCAAGGAGCAATTGCTTCATACGTCGTAGTGAGAGGCAACCCTTAGTCCTAAAGGAAGGGATTTTGTGTTCCCCATAGGTGGGTTGGCCCGAGAGGAACCACTGAAAAAGAGAGACAAATGCAGCACACTGGTGTTTTCCCCACTTCTGAATGTAGGACACTGCTTAAAGTCTCCATCTGCAATGAAAGAGTGACTTACTGCTGATTTTGAGTGCTGCTTTTCCTCCTTCCCCCATGACAGCTGCTTCTGTGACTATAACAAAGTTCCTCTTTTCTTCTTTCTGTTTCTCCTGCGAATTTGTATCTCAAATATTTATACAGTCTCTGGCTCCTTCAAGAGTCTTGTGTTGTTATTAGATTTATTTTTCCTTTTTGCCAGCTTAAAAAGTCTTTATCTTGAAGAACTAGGCTGAGGTGTCTAAAAGCTTGCACGGAGCAAACTCCTCCTGTGGATGCTCTTGAATATTCCATGAGATACCAGCTTACGGAGGAGGAAGGGATGTTGGCTTTGATGCACCACTGATGCACTGTCTTCTGGAAACTGAGACTCCTTAGCCAGTTTAGAAAGGTTTTGGAAGGTTTTAGAAAGGTGGCTGCAGTGTCTTTTCAGAAACCAGTGTACTTCCCTGAAATGAGAATGAATTTTGACCTAGGTGAGGTGTGAAGACTGCTACTGGTGCAGCTGAATGGCTCATTGTGGTGTAGCAGTGTGGCACTGGGTGGGGGAGGAGATGCTTGGTTAAGGTCATGAATGACTCGGTATGGTTTGGATAAATATGAGTGTAAATATATAAATACAATAAACAGTACAAATGTGAATATATTTATTTTAAAATAACGCATACAAATATTGCTTTGGGTAAATGTAATAAATATGGTTATTGCTGACGAGCAGGTTTTGTTGGGGGTTAAGGATGTTTCTGGGTCTTGTTCAGTGCTTCGTGACCTGAGTCTTCGCTGCCTTCCGTTCACTTTTGGGTCCCGTTCAAGATATTTTTGACATGCACAGCGCCTCGAGCGGGACAATAAAAGGTGTGGGTGTTAGTGGGTGGCTGTGCAGGCTTCGTTTTTGCAACCAGCACGTGGTCTGCTACTTCATAGGTGTCTACTGTCATCCAGCTTTGTGTCTCGGTCTAATTGTCCTGTACTGTCATGGCACCCACGACGGCAGGGATTTGCTTTTGGGATTAGCTTTTGGTGGGGAACCTGTTCCTGGTGCAGATTTTGATGGAGAGAAGGGAGTGAGGCACAGTCCTTCCTTAGAGAGGCTTATTTGGATAAGGGTTGGCTGTTTCTTTTTGTAACACTGCAAAGAAATATGAGAAACTTGGGCTAACACTGATATGTTTACATCAGGCATAAATTAGGCATCCTTTGTTATGGATAAATAGAGTTTTCAGTAGTTGCTGTCCCAAAATATGGCCAGTCACATGTATGCTTAGCCGTGAAGCAGGGCTGGAGGGATGTGAAACATCTCCCTGGTGGGAGATATGTCCCTGAGTCATGCCTGCACAACAAAAAGTTCCCCAGTGAAAAATGTCTTTTCCAGCTTGTTTTTTCAGGCTGGGCGAGTGGGAGTAGGAGTGAAAGCACCACGGAGTCCTTGCCCTGGCTTTGTATTCCTAGCAGGAGCACAATGCATGATTTGATTTCTTGCTCTTTGCATAGCTGGGATGTTTGTTTCATCCCTTAGACTTGGCAGCTCATTATAAAATGAGCTTCTAGAGGATTTTATTTTCTTTTCCTATCGAGAACCAGAAATAGAAAAGAGGGCAAATTCCTGGCATGGCAGTGCTAACCTCTGACTTACACAGGCTCATGCTTCACCCAGCACTGCTGTATAAGCCCTTTCCTAAAGAATGAGGCTGTTTCCATCACCGTTAGTGCTTGGATACCCCTTTCACACCTCCATAATGCTGTACATGTTGGGACCAGTGTGAGTTCAAGTTTAGGATGTTCTGATGGTATAACTTGTCAAATAAATCGGCACTATTGGACTGTGCTGAAGAAAGAGCATTTCTGACAGGGCAAGTAGAAATCTCCCTTTCTGCATTCAAAGCATTTTATTTTAGCTTCTGCTCTGCCATCACTGATGCTGGTGCAAAAAGGGTGTACAGGCAGGGGACAATAGGCATCTCACCCATGTCTGTAGCTATTTTAACATTGCTTCATGCCCAAAATCCACCAAGAAGGATTAGGGAATTAATTTAATTGTAAACTCTGAAAGGAGTCCAAGGCACGAGCTCTTGGAGTGGGGTTGTTGGTTATAACTTTCTTCCTTGATCTTCCTGGCTTTGTTTCTAGTCAGAGCACAGCTTGGTACGACCAGTCCCTGGAGTTAGCAGTGTGGCTGACCCATTTAAAAAAAAAAGGAGGGGGGGAGAAAGGAGAAAAAGAAAGAGAAAAAAAAGGGACGGGAGAGGGGGGAGAAAAGCAGGGGTCTTATCCAGCAAATAACAAAAATCATAGAAGAGCCACTTCTGTAGAAAAGCACTTAATTGCTTTCTTCTTACCCTTCACCTGTCTCTGAGCATGATCAGAAAAGAGTGGAAAGCGAGTCAATGCTTCAGCCACATGGCAAGAAGAGTTAAATCCAGTTTGGTATTGATTCCCCACCGCGCGCACACTTTTCAAACTCCTGTTGTACAAAACAGATACAGAAAAGCCAGTGTCTCCTACACTCTCTCTGCTGAGCTGTGGTTAACGTGGATGTGGAGGAATTGCTGGATCCAATGCATTTCTTATCCTTTTTTTTTTTTTAATAATGAGAGATGGTATAAAATACCTGAATATACTCCATTAGTGATGGTGTTTGTTCAGCTAGGAGTATGCCGGCTGTCCAGATGCCAGATCAGCTATTCTGTTCACACCTCGGCTGTGATAAGGAATGCTATTTATAATTTGTAAGGATTTATAATTACAACACCCGTTTCCTATGGAAACGAGGTTTACACAGCTGTGCTAGCTACACACAGTATAAATTGCCCCTATCCCCCCCAGCCATTTTTGGATTCATTAGTTTTCATCAGCCCAAGCTGATAATGAAGCAGATATCCCATAGATAAGAGGGATCGTACAAGAAAGCTGCGGAAAACGTCAAAAGGTAGCAGGGAGAAGGAAGCACCTGGATCTCAGCGGGGGAAGGAGCTTGTGCTATTGTAGACACCAGAGAATCCACAGGGATGGGGGTTAGTCCCTAGGAAAGAGCTGACCCCAAAGCAGTCAGACACCAGGCTTTGTCAGCTTTTGCCATGCGATGGTCCGATGACGTTCCCGTTGGGTTTCGGTGTTGTCTGGGTGCATGGGGACAGGAGGGAGCAGTCCTGGGTGCCACCACGCAGCAGCTGGTGATGGAGAATCTGGTGCAAAGAGAAGGTGGGCTGTTGGGATTTGGGCCATGAGCAGGACCCTGGGGGTCTGGTTCTGCTGCCCGGCTGTGACCCATAGCGAGGACTGCCCCGTCCACAGGAGCAAAGCAGCTCTTCACCCAGCGTGGGATGCTCCAGGTGGGGTTTGGGTGCTGGTAGAGAGCTGCCAAATGTGGTGTTACGAGCTGCTTCATGGCGAAATACCGAAATAAAGGCTTTCTTAACCTGCCAGAGTTTTCTTCTTCTGTCTTCTACCGTCATGCAAAAGCAAATAAGCCCTTCAATTGTCTTGGCGAACACGGCAGCGCTCATGCATCGTTATTCAGGAGAAGCAGTTGGTGTCAAACTTGTACAATATTGCCCCTGCCTTCAAATGCCAGCAGCTGACAAGATGTCAGGGTGAGAAAATCCTCCAACTGCAAAGGTTGCAGCAGGGTGGGGGAATTACCAAACGTATGAGAGAAGAAGCCGTAGTGGGAATTCACAAAGCCATAGCTCACCTAATGGGCTGCCTGCCATGATGGTCATGTAAATCAGCATCTTCCAGCTTATCTAATGAATATGAAAGGTGAGCTAAACATTGTGGGGTTTGTGGTGATTTCTTGATTGAGAAGGAAAAGGGGTGGAGAAGAAACAAAAGTGTTTGGCTTCTCTAGCGGCTTGCTTTTGTGTTTAAAAACAGTGTCAACAAATAAAAACTCTCCCCCATGTCACCCTGTAGTGTTGCTATTAAATAGCAACAGGCTACTGGTTACAGCAAAAATCTCTTCTGAACAACGCATGGCTGGACTGGCAGCAAAATCCAGATCCTGGCGTGAATTGATCATTTGGCCGTGATCATCAGTAATCAGGTTACCTTAGAGGCATCTCGGGAAAGGATGAGGCACTGCAAGACAGCTTATCTGAGCTGGTTAATGGCTTGGTATTTTCCAGAGGCAAGAGCTGGAGTCGGAGAACAAGAAGCTGAAAAATGAACTTAATGAGCTGAGGAAGGCTATCGCAGACCGAGCAACCCAGAACAACTCATCCAACGATATTCAAGACAGTTATAACCTCTTACTGAATCAGCTGAAATCAGCCAACGAGGAGTTGGAAGTGCGGAAGGAAGAGGTGCTCATCCTGAGGACACAGATTATGAAGGCAGCCCAGCAAAAAGAGACAGGGAAAAACATGGTAATTGAGCGGGTAATGGATTTTCTTTTCCTTCTCCTATTCTTTTGCTGTAAATTCACTGACTGCCCAAGGGATGCCATTTCTGCTTTGGTAGGCTCTGGGTGGCAGGATGGCGTGGGGAGGTTATAGGAGGTTCTGTAGGGGTATGGGAGGTTCTGCCTATGGATAAGATATAGTCCGTTACATCATTTGAGACAGCCCAGGACTATATGTCCCACGGTGGTCTGTACTGCTGTAAGGTGCTTGACCTCATACCCGATGAGGTCTAGCCAGCTCACACCAAGGAACAACTTCTTCAGCCCTGCACCAAGGGGTGGTGGTCTGAGATGTTCCTAGTGATGGTTTGTGACAACTGGCTTATTCTGCAAGGAAATGGGATGGGGAGAAGGAGCTTCTGGACCAGGTTCTGCTCACTTGATGCTGGTGCAACTGTCATGTGTTTCTACTGGTGTGTAGGCAAGAAGAGAGCCTGTCCCATCACAGTCGTTTGAGGGGTTTTTTGTTTAGAGCCTGTGCTGATGGAAAAGTACGTTTTCTGAAAACTCTCATTTGGACTTTTTAATTCACTACCTTATCATTCCTTGGGGTTTTGGTATGTTTTGTATTTCAGACCATGCCCCTGGCCCTTATCTCCTTCCCAGGTTCACTGCATCCTCCTTCCATCTCCTAATGTCAGCTGCTGTCTGTTTGCATGTATATGAATTCGTAGAAACTCAGGTCTGATGGATGCCCTGAGGAAGCTCTATTAAGGATGGTTGGGAGTTGTTTGGTATCAGGAACTTTGAAAGACAAGAAGAGATGTGCAGGATGTCATGCTGCTGTGTTTTGCATGTTGTATTTAGGAAAGCATCACTACCAATGCCAGCTGGCCGAACAGTGACAAGCACATTGATCAGGAGGATGCGATTGAAGCCTACCAGGGGATGTGTGAGACGAACCGGTAAGTGTGGCCCAAATTTTTCCAGCAGCAGGAGGGGCTGACCAAAGTGTGAGAAATGACATCCACACCAAAATTAACAACATGGTTTAGAGAGTTACCAGCTTCTGGGTTGTGTTCTGGACCTTGGGTCAAAGATGGGCCATAAAGATGGGGCCAAAGATGCATGTCTTGTAACATCAGGACCAGCGTTTGTCTTTTTTCAGTTTGTTGCCATTGAATATTTCCTTTCCTAAAGTGAACTTGCTGATGAATTTCTGCCCTTCCTGCAGTAGAGGTGATAAGATTGATTTAAACATCACCTTTTTGTCAGTAAATCAATGGGGCTCAGTGTGTTTCCTACTGCAAGGTGTGTTTTTTGGTCACTTAATGAATTCTGTGGATTTTCTCTTACTTCCTTCCAACATTCTCCTGGAGCTGTGGGCAATGGTATAGGATGTAAAATCCCATTGTCAGGCACAGCTTTACTCCCTCAACTGTGTTTTCTAGCGTGCATGTGTAGGGATGGTTAGTTTGTGTTCAGGTGTTGGTGAAGGAGTTGGAGTCAAAGTAAGAGTTGCTGCTTTCCGAGGGCATGCATCTGACCAGGTCATATCACTGGTCCCCAGTAGTAATCAATATTTGGCCATGCTGGAGTGCGTGTTACGCGCTTTCACTCAGCCTGCTGCGAGACTCCGGTCCTCCTTCAGCTGTTCTGGTTTCCAGACTTAACAACTTTTGCAGGGAGGATCGAATCAAACACAGAAATAATGAAAAATGCTGCAATGAGCTAGTTTTCCACAGTGTATAAATCTCTTTCCTTGCCATTGCACAAGTGCGCTGCAGTTTAAGGAGTTCATGTGATCAGGCCTTAGTGGTTTTTTGGCCTCTTGAGATTTGGGAGGGGAAATCTGCAGTCTCCAGGCTCAGCTTCCTATTACCTCTCTCGTCTACCTCTCATATGAAGCTCGGCTGGAGCTTGTCTCTTGTACTACAGTAGCAGTAGCTCTACGTACTGTCACCCTGATTTTCAGCAATGATTTATCCAATGGCTCATTAATCACCGCCAGCTTCCTGGTTATATGGTTCCCTGTGCGTTTGTTTGTATATTGGGTTGGTTTATAAACTGTAGGCTGGAGTCAATGGCAATAAACCAGATGAAAACAAATGCTCAGGGAGCATTGGGTTATTGTATTTGTGGATATAAATTAACATTCCCTCCCCCCAGCATAAATTTGCATTCGTACTTACGCAGCTCTGTACCCAAGTGTGTCAGCATGAGAAATAAAACTGCTTTCTCCTTCTAATCTTGATCAATAAATACTTTAATGGAAAGCTTTTCTGGTGGGATTGCAATTCTGAAGTGGGATTAATAAGCAAGAGCCACTTTTTCTCCCACCTGTGCTGCAAGAAGTGCTCCCATTTCTCTTTACTCTGATACCTCTCATTCTGTGGGTGGTTTCTAACCAAGTTGGATGCTCTTCCACTGGTCCAGTCCGACCGATGTGGTAAAGCCATGGTCCACCCATGGGTCACTCCTACCTTGAAGTCATCATGTCTTAGCTGCTTACGCTGGGGATGGAGCATGGCTTTATTTTGGTGGGGGATAGACCTTTTATTCACTCTGCGTCTTATAATCCAGGACTTTTAAATACAGCAGGAGGAAAACAGGAAAAATTGCCAGGTGCTGCTAACCCTGTCCACGTAGCGATTCTCTTTCTCCACACCATTACTGGGGGAAGGCCCTTTGATGCCAGGTCAAGGGGAAATTTGAATTATAAATGCAGTGAACTCAGCTTCCCCCACCTCTTGCTGACTTTCAGCTGCTAAAGGGAAAAGCATCAAGTTAGTTTCCAGCTAATTTTCTGCTTCAATAACTGAATGTAAAGCTAGGTAGGCTCTTTGTTCCCTGTTTCAGTTCTTGGGATCTTTCTTTCAAGCCTGTTTGATCTTGGTGGAAGCGTAGAGCCAACAAAAGACCAGGTGATGATGTTAGAGATAATAACCTGGCAGCTCAAAGCACATCAGGCTTAGTCTTTGAAATTAACTTCTGTGATTAACTTCCAAGTGATTTCTGTAGAGTATGTGGCTTTTTTTTCTGCTGGTTAAGTCCCACCTGCAGCTGCAAGTGTTAAGTGAAGGGCTGATGCTGGCTTCATGTGGAGGATGCTTTTGCGGCTGGAAGAGGCCATCACAAGGAAAAGGTTCATATCTCTCCTTAGCACTCTCCAATGTGTCTCTTCTTATCTCAGCTTCCCACTCTGTTGTATATCTAATCTGTGATGTGCATTAGTTTTCCATTTAATTAAAAAACAACAACAAAAAGCAGCGTATCTGTGTTTGAAAATGAAATGCCCCTTCTTCTCTATTAAGAGATGATAATTATCTGAAGATGCTAAAATTAACATCTCTGGGGTTTGGTATGCGTGCACCTCCTTTAAGCTACTTGGAGGAGGGGAGGGAGGTTTTTGGGCAGGAATTTCTCTCCCTTTCGTGGAGGCAGTTTGCCAACTGCTGGTTGCCAGCCGCTCCCCCAGACCCGTACCTCCAAGATAAGGAGAAAGGAGACCGAGTCATGCCCTTTCAACTCCTTTCAGCCTTAGTTGAGAGAAAGATTTACCCAGCATTTTAGGAAATTATTTTGGCACGTACTAATTAATCTAATTAGCTTGAAAGGACCCCTATTGACTTTTAATGTCTTGGTCAATATGAACTTCTGGGAGAAGGGGTTCTCAATGATTTCTGAGTCAGTGCTGTGTTGATGGATGCAGGCTGGATGCTTATTTCCCAGGGCAGTTTTATCTTAGTATAACGGCACCCCCTTGAGCTACTTTCTTCATTTACCACAGTGCATATGATGAAAAAAGGAAGGAAAGCTATTTTTCAAATTAAGTTATCCAGGAAAATGCATCTCTTAAAAATGCTGCTGATCGTGTGAGATTTCCCAGATTACTGACATGTAATAAATAGTGAGGATCCTTCCTGGTTTTGGTTGATGGTTTTTTCTTGGTTTTCAGTGCCTAAGTGCATGTTCTGTTGAGATTATCTGAAAAAAAAAAAACAAACCCAAACCTTACTAAGAAATTTACCCAAATCAGACCAAGAAATCTCCCTGTATCTGTCAGCCTACAGACCCTTTTGGAAACCTGCTATGTATGGGGTAAAAACAAGGTTTTAATTTAAATTCATACATATGGCTTTAACAGATGAATTTTCCAAATGTTAATGCCTGAACTGTTTTACTACTTTTGAGAAATGCCATGCTCGTACACCAAGATGGAAGGGATGTGTCAGCTGCCTGCAGTGGTGAGACGCTTCTTGAGTCCTTTTGTGGTAGTGCTGCACCACCACAGTTCTCACTGCTTTCCTAGTGTGAAAATTTGCTATAGAAAATTTGTACTTTTCCCTTTAAATATGCAGAGCTTTCCTTGCCAGGGAATGGCATCTGCTGCACTTCTTTTCAAAATAAGAGGTGCATGTTGGCTTGGTTCTTTTTTTTCTCTGAAAGATTAATAGTATATTAAGTGGGGGTTTTGTTGTTGTTGTTGGGTTTTTTTTATTATTATTTCCAAAAAGAAAAACTGATTTCTAACTTCCATCAAAGCCAAGTAAAATCTCGCTGTAGCAATTGTTCCTGGTCAGGTTGACCAGCTCCCATCACTCATTTGTAATGTGTTCAACACCTCATTAAGGAAGATAAATTAGTTTTCTGCCTTTTATAACCTAAAAAACCAAAAAAAACCACCCCACTTGTTAAAAGGAAACTTTTAGTATTAAAGTGAGATGAGACTTCTCTGGGTATTTTTCTGCTTGGATGGGTACGGAGAAGATTGGATCTCATGGGTGTGAGGAAACAAACATCCAAGGGGCGTTTGGACCGAAGGTTGCTCCAAGGAACGGCTGATGTGTTTGACTTTGATGGTTGAGGAGACCCTCGACTGAAGTAGAAGGAAGAGAATTTATTTTAGACCAGTGGAAGCTGCTGCAGAAGGAAGGAAATGGAGAAAATTGTCTTAAAAATGTCTTATTAGTGAGATGTGCTGGAGCGCAGAAGGTCTGGAAGAGGCGAGAGCTGTTCAAGCTGTCGGTATGCAATGAACAGTGGGGTCAGGTTGTGTTTGCACTGTGGGTTGGAAGTGCACGTGGGCTGTTCCAGCTCAAAAATAGTTAATTGTTTTTTGCGGGGGAAGCAAGGAAACCTGTTGGGAGCTGCTAAGGATCACTCTGCTTTTCGTTTTACCCCATCTGTGTTTGGACAGCTCTTCCTGACCCCTCGTGCTGACTTCTGCTCTCTCATTTATCTCTCGTGGTCCTTGTTTCTCCTCCCTGGTTTTTAAGCATAAGGTTTTAATGAGGATTTGAGCTAGCTGATGTGGCGTGGGCTTGCCAGCTTTTCCTTGCAATTAAATGGGAAACAGTTTAGTCATACAGAAATGAAAACTCAGGCTTTGATCTCCAGGAATTGGGCTTTTTGGTAAAAACAGTAACATCTCTGGAATGATGATAACCTGCGAGGAGGTGGGACTGGGCGATCTGCGATGATCCCTTCTGACCTGAATGGTTTTGGGTTCCTGTGTTCGCTGCCGTGGGTTGGGGAGGAAGGGCCTGCACGAGGATGTTTCATGGCTGGGGAGGGAGGAGAAGCTCCCCTAGCAGCCCGGGGTGTCGTAGGAGGCACAACCAAGGCACGGTGGAAGAGGAAATACAGTGTAATGAAAGTGTGCTTTAAAAAATAAAATCAAATTAATAAGGGTTCGGCACCTTTCTCCCTTCTATTGCAATTGACCTTTTGTCTTTCTCTGTCCTCTTGTTTCCTTTTTCTGTCCTTTATTTCTAGCAAGACTGAGGACTGGGGGTATCTCAATGAAGATGGAGAGCTCGGCTTGGCTTATCAAGGTTTAAAGCAAGTTGCCAGGTCAAACACTTTTCTTTTCCCCACTGCTGCTTCTCCCCTCTCTCCCTTTTTCTTGCCCTTTTGTTTCTTTCTCTTCCTCTGCTGTTGTCCTCTGTAGGACCCGTTGTCCTCTCTGGGAGCAGCCAGAGGTAGGATATCTAAACTGGAGGAATTGAGATGCTCCTCTAATTTTCAGAGGAGTCGTTGCGGTTCTAATTGGGCATTGCTTATGGTGGTGGTTGTCACTCATGCCTGAGCTGTGATTCAGTAAGAATTATGTTACATTAATGGGAAATTGTGTGATAAAGATGTTGAGAAGCTGTAATCTCCAGGAAGCCAAAACAAACAAACAAAAACATTTTAGATTTTTTTAATTTTTTTTTTTTTCCTAATTGCTCTAAGATAATGTTTTCTCCCAATCCTTGACATGTCAGAAGTGGAGTCCCTGTGCTTGTATTACAATCCTGTCTGCTTTGCATGCTCCTGGGGATTGTGTGCTCCCATCCGTACATTGCCTATAGGTACAAGGAGGAAGGTGTGTTGGGGAGTGCTGTGGAAGGATAACACTGTGTGTCCACAAGTTCTGCTCTGGTCGGCAGATATCCCAGCGGGATGCACCAGGGCTGTACCTGCAACCTTCGTATCTCCTGGAGATGCTGGTGATTCTGTAATGATCTCTCATCTCCAAGCTGCTGAACGTTTAGAAACACAAATGGAGATTAAAGCAAGGCAGAAGGACTCCTGGATTCTTCTGGTTCAACCTGGTGCTTGGAAGAGCTGATAATTAAATGTTAATCAGTCTGTGCTCTCCTGCAGGGAGGTTATGAGGCTCCAATATATATAGGATTTTTAAAAAAAGATGAAATAAGCTGATTAAGGACACTATAGAGAGGAAAAATTAAAATAAACTTTTGTATCAAGTAGTCTAAAGCAGTCACGTTTAGAGGGATCAGAGTAAAACCAGACAATAACAGGAAAAATACCAGGGATGATTAATTTGTTTTTCAAAGCAATGTAGGAACCCAAGTTTGTAGAAGGAGAGTGTTTTCCGAGAGTGGCTCACGGTTAATTCGAACCCACGTGAAGAAATAAAATGAAAATTAAGTACTTAATACTTATTTCATGGTGGGCCTGTATTTTCCAAGCCTATTAAGAATATAACTCCTGACAACATGATTATGAGGCTGAGTGCATTATTGGCCACGTTACTATAGTTGGAAAATATCCTCTTCGAACTTTTGCTGGAAAATGGGAATAGAGATTGGGTTGTTTAGATCTTGTAAAAACAACAACAACAAAAAAACAAACTGGGAAACAATTAATGCTTTTAATCCAGAAATCTTCCACAGAAAGCATGCGTTCTTTTATACAAGCCTTAAAAAAAAAAAAAAAAAGCAACCGTGAAAGAACAAAAAACCCACCATGCTTAATTGTTCCCGCAGGGAAACAGTTCACAGCTGTGAACGTCCATGAATTTCCCAGTGGACCCAACAGAGTTGTAGCTTTTTTCCCCACTGGCACAGCTCCGTGTCTGTGCACGTCCTGGGTAAATGCTAAGCTATTGACACCAGAATCTTCCTCATCTTTGAGAATTGCTGTTTGGATCCGATGCCAGAAGAGACGAAGCCCCTGAGCCGGGGCGCGTGGCTGTCCGTAGCTCTGCCCAGGAAAGAGCACATCCGTGAGCTACAGCTCAGGACGTGGGCTTGAATATCCCTCTGGGTCATTCCTCCTCTTTGCCACCGTCGCCCTGTGTAGTCTGGGACTAATAATTTGCAGATTGTGGCTTGATACCCTTTTCTCAGAGTCCTCATCCCTTCTGGAGTCACTTATTTCAGGCTTCTGGAGAGAGCTGGTGGGCTAACGAGATTTCCATTTAGCAGAGGGTAGGGGATACCCTTAAAAAATCAGTTGTTGTGTCACTTACCAGGTTTGTCAGCATCCCCATCGGCATGGGTGTGTGCGGGAGGGCAGTTAACATCTCAGTGATGAATCATTCTTCCACTGGATTAACGAAGGCATTCTGGTTTTAGCAAATGCCAGTGCTCTTCTCTGCCAAAAACCCAACTGACTTTGCAAGTTGCTTAGACCAATCTGTAGCAGTTGCCTGCCTTGTG
>JAOBAS010000072.1:81209298-81227427 GCA_025311575.1 Elanoides forficatus | reverse complement strand
GTGGCTGGACAAATCACTGGAGAAAAAGTTGGGTGCTCACCTAAAAGTGGGAGACGGGGTGGTTTTGGTGACTTCTGTCGGCTGCGTATCACGTTGTTAGTATTTGTATGTTGTGGAGTACAAGGAAACAAGTCTTTTTGCCCCTGCCTTAAGAGTCCTGCTGAAGTCAGGAGTGATGATGAACGCTGAGAGCAGGAGCTGATCATGGTGACAGAGAATTGCCTTGTGCATAGATTTCTGCAGGTAGTTTATGAATTACAATTGAGACGTATGTGAATATACTTCTTTTTAAGCAAAGATAAATAGCAGCTCTACAAACAACTAGCAGGAATGAGGGGTTTCAGCTTCTTTCTGCCTTGAAATTCCCAGCAGTAGCAAAGCTGTGGTAGTCCAGCCACACGGAGTCATTTGCAATGCAGTTCAGTTTTCAAGAGCAAGAACTGACGTTTGAAAGCGGGTGAGCACAAGAACAAATGCCCTTCAAGCTGAGCTTTTGAAAAAAACCTGCAGGTGTTGATCTGCCCTGCTTTCATGCAATGCATTTGCTTTTTGCCAATGGGAAGAGTAAAGTTTGTGATACAGTTACAGAAAAAAGGGAGCTCTTGGATTTTTTTTTTTTCTCCCTTTTATTTAAAAAAAAAAACCAAAACCAAAAAACGAACTTTTGATCTCATGTCTCTAATTTCAAATGTATTTAAGCTGCAGTATAGCAAACGACAGACTAATATGGCAATAATAGCCATAAGCAAACCTTTGCATGTGTCAGTTTTGTAGGGAGGTTGACTGGGAACATCTCCCAAGCTGGCTGACTTTGAAGGATCTAAACTCAAATGGTGGTTACAGTGTGGTCCTTCTCTCAGGTTGCTGGAAGCACAACTCCAGGATCAGAGAAGAGAGCATGAGGAGGAGGTAGAAACTCTGAAAAACCAGGTGGATGCAATGAAAGAAGAGCTGGAGAAACAGCAGCAGGCTTTCCTGCAGACCCTGCAGCTGTCTCCAGAGGCCCAGGTGGAGTTTGGACTTCAGCAAGAAATTACACGTCTCACCAATGAAAATCTGGTAAGAAGCTGTACTGAAAACACAGCTTAAGGAAGAGGGGAAAAGAAATGGGTTGAGAGAAAAGAGATAGGAAATGTGAAGGGGAGGGGAAGGCACTGGGGTTTCTTCCATCTAAACTCTCTGAAGGATCCTTCAGCATCTTCTATTGGTGCATTTGGGAGTGTTGGTTCTTGGATTTGAGCTGTTGTTCAGTGGTTAGGACTCTTGTGACTCCCTAAGTACTTTTTTTTTTTTTTAAGCCTGCCTACTTTGTGGCACTGCCTACCAAATGAGATTACTGAAGTCGCTGGGGACCCCATCCTCTTTAATTATATACAAAGACAACACAATCCTTTCTTCTTATTTGCATTTATCTGGGATGTGGGGGGCAGTTGCCACTCTGAAGAGTTATCCTGACTGATCATAAATTTTCCTTTTCTCACCTTCTCTATCTATGTGCAAAGTCTGGAGTGAATATTGGCCCCTCCTAAGTTCAGATGAGGGCTTTCTTGCCTTTCTCAACAGCTCTAGTATCTAAATAGTGTTGGAACCATTTAAATATGATTAACAGCCAGGAGTAAAAATGCTTTTCGGGGTGTGTTGTGAGTGTTGCCTGCTGTAGGCTATTTCTACAAAAACCGGGCACGCAACATCCACAGTCTTTGTAGTGTAGGTAAGGGTCTCTCTGAGTGATCCAGAAATAACATGGCTCTTCTTCTACCAGGATGCTCACACCATGCAGTAGTGGTGCATAGACCAGGCTGTCGAGTGACTCCAGCCTCAGACTCATCCGAAAGGAGTTGTTCTTGAGTTTAATTTTTTTTTTTTAACCCAATGCATCTTCTGTTTTTCAGGATCTTAAAGAATTGCTAGAGAAGTTAGAAAAAAATGAAAAGAAGCTGAAGAAGCAGCTGAAGATTTACATGAAGAAGGTCCAGGATTTTGAAGGTGACTTGGCTGTTGGTAGACTTTGGGGTGGGGAACAGCACTCCGGTTTCCCTTCTTTGGCCAACCTTGGAGAGCTGCAGGTTTTTCTCTTTTTCTTTCTATTAAAGTAAGATTTTGCTCATTCTGAGCACTGAACTAGCATCAAGCTCATCATTGGTGTGACAGCAGGGAACCAAAAGTCCAAGGGAAGGTCCTGGGTCATGCTTAGGCTGCCTTTGAGCAAGTACAGCTGTGTTGCTGTAGCTTTAGCTCGTTAATGTGGTTGAACGGGGCAAATTTGGAAGAGTGTCTGCAAAGTGATGGAGAGCGAGTGCTTGCTGGAGGTGTTGGTCTGACGCTTGATGTACCACGTTTTGGAGGGTATTTAAAGAACCCTTTTTGCTTTCATTGCTGTCAATGTGGTGACTCAAGCAGAGATATAGAGAGGAGACCAGTGGCTAGCAGGCAGCTGCTCTGATCTGGCAATTTTGAGGCAGAATTAAAACCACTTAGGATTAAAATATATATGTATATTCTACTTGATCAGAAAACACCACAAATATGACATCTATGTTGTATGGAAGGAGCTTCCTGTGCTCTGGAGGTGCTGTGATTAATCACATAACCTTGTTCTCATGAGCTAATTTCTGAAAACTAGGCATTAAGTGAAATTAAGCTGAATAACTGGAGGGTTTCCATGGCTAGCAAGGCTGGTCTCTGTCAGTGTAATTTGCATGCAGCAGGCTGCTGTTTACAGCAGTACTTGCACACTGGTCTCTCCTGTTTTATTAAACTTTTATAGAAGCGCAACGCTCAGTGGTGTGCCACCGCAGTTCTTCAGCTTTACAGCCAGCCAGAAGATGTGATGCTTAGGTATTTTTTCATTGCCTGGCTATTTTTTTCCTTTCTGTGAAAATGATACACTAAAAAGCTTCCCATAGGGTTACTACCTTCTAGCTTCTGGCTCCTTGGAAAATAAAAAATGACTTCATCTTTTCCTCTTTAGGTCCAACTTTTGCACTTCCTTTCATTCAGAGTCAGAACTACTGCTGGCTGGTAATTCAAGACCTGGTTCTTTATATTTTTCTAAGTCTGTTGAAACTGATGACGTTTTTGGAAATTTAATATATAATGCTTTGACTTGGTGTCTGCTGTAAGGCTAATGGAGCATGTGAGTAGCTGTCGATCACCAGGTACCACTTTTCATGCTCTTTTCTCTTCACAGCATCCCAAGTCATGGTACCAGCGGAGAGGAGGCAGCATGAGCGTAACATGCAAGTTGCTGTCCAGAGGAAGGAGAAAGATTTTCAGGGCATGCTGGAATATTATAAAGAAGATGAGCCACTCCTCATCCGAAACCTCATCACAGGTGAGGAACTTGCTCTGCTCCTGTGCCTGGCTCCTTCTTCTCTTGCCTGGGAGATCTCAAGATAGGCAAATAGGTCTTCTCAAATTAATCCTTTCTGGGGCTGCATGTTTGTGGTGATGGCAGTTTTGGTAGGTAAAGCGGCGCAGTACTAAGCAAATAGACCAGCATGAGTGGAATCCTTAGGGACAGCAAAAAAAATGGAAAGTGCAAAAAGGAGGCTGCAGTTTTTAGAGCAGGCAGTAACTTGCTGGGCTTCATACAGTGTGGTAGTAGGTGAGGAGGGGATAGCAAAGGCTAGACCATGGGGATTTTGCGCAGCAATGGAACGAAGGTAGTTTGATTTATGAGATAATAACAGACTTGTGAGCTCTTTCATGCTGAAAGGTCTGATCAAAATTGTTGCAGCATCCCCTTATTCAATGCTGTTAAAGAATTCACGCTTCCCTGGCTAAGTGGTAGTGTTTACCATCACTCTCTAACCCCAGCAGAGTCTAGTGAGGATCTAAGAAGTGTTCAAAGAGCAGTGCTACCCCATTGCTGTGGTCTTTGAAGTTCCCCTAATCGGACAGGCTCTTCTTTAGTGGCTGCAAATGCCCGCAACTACGGACTCAGTATCTTGAGGGAAAGAGTGATTTACTATGCCATGAATTTAGAGGTGAGGGGGAGGGCTGTTATAACCTGTGAGAGGTATTCCTGAAAGCTTCAGGGAGCTTTTCTAGGGTTATTTGTGTGCTGCTTAGGTAGGCTTTTACATGGCAAAGATCTAGTGCTACCTGTGCATCCGTACGGTGTAATGGGATAGCGTCACAAACTTCAGTGCAGACAGTGCTACCCTCCCGAGCCCTAGTGCTGCGTCTCTTCTGCTTTGGCCGGCTCCAGCAGGTTTGTCTGTCCTGCAGTTGGACCTCTGGTTCTGTGCCCACGCTGCAGGGAGGGATGCAAGTTGCAGAGCCGAAATCTCAGCTTCCCCAGGGCTGCAGGGAGAGGGCTTTGCCTGGGTACGTCTCCAGCTTTGGTGTTCCTGGCTTCACCTGGTAGTTGGTGAATTTTAAGCTGATTTTTTTAATTAAAAAAAAAAACCAAAAAAACAACCCAAACCTTCTAGATCTCAAGCCCCAGGCAGTGTCTGCTACTGTTCCCTGCCTTCCTGCTTACATCCTCTACATGTGCATCAGACACGCGGATTACATCAACGATGACCAGAAAGTGCACTCCTTGCTCACTTCCACCATCAACAGCGTTAAGAAGGTGCTGAAGGTAGGTGTCTGCTTTCTCTTGTCTTGGGGTTGAGATGGTGTATGATGGTTATAACCATGTCAAAGCGTATGATATTCAGCTCTCGTAGTGATTTTCAAACCCACTCACTCTCCTAGCTTCACTTTCTAGAAGAACAAGGAGAATTATGTTCTTAGCAATAAATTGCTTACATTTACAGATTATTAAAAAAAAAAAAAAAGTTTGCAGGGAACAAATGGCTAATACTGCCCATCTGCAGAGAGACAGTTTCCTGAATCTAGGTGGGGAAACTCAAAATCACTTTGTCTTGCTATGCCAGCATCCCCCACTGAAGAGAGGGGTCTCACATGTTTTAATTTTGCTCCTCCAGAAACACAACGATGATTTTCAGATGACGTCATTTTGGCTGGCAAATACATGTCGCCTCCTGCACTGTTTAAAGCAGTACAGCGGAGACGCGGTAAGAAACTCGTCACTGATCTTGAGTATGTTGGCATTCCTTCAGGAACGGTCGGTCTTCGGGTCTCCTGGGTCTAGTGGCTTTCCTCTGGCTGTGACGTGGGGTCATCTCTGACTTTCCTCACTTGTTAATTTGGATATAACATGAGGTAGCTCCTAGAGTCATAGAATAGTTTGGGTTGGAAGGAACCTTTGAAGGTCACCTCGTCCAACCCCCCTACCATGAGCAGGGACATCTTCCACTAGATCAGGTTGCTCAGAGCCCCGTCCAGCCTGACCTGGAATGTTCCCAGGGATGGGGCATCCACCACCTCTCTGGGCAACCTCTGCCAGTGTCTCGCCACCCTCGTCGTAAAACATTTCTTCCTGATATCTAGTCTGAACTAGACCAGAGGTTCATGGGGCATTGCAGCGAGACAAGACATTTGAGAGCTGAAACCAGGACACAACACACAACAGAATATTTTGAATTTCATAGCCAACCATGCGCTTTGATTTGTCTGAACAGGGACTTGCTTTCTGGAAGGCTGTTCCTCTGGTTTTAGTAGGTCCCACAATTTTTCACTAAGCAAGAGTTTCAGAGGAAAATTGTTCCAAATCTTGCAGTTTTATTCTGCATGTTTCTACTGATTTTTTTCCTGTTCTGTTCAACTAGTTCAAAATAGCCACACTTTGAGACAACAAAAATGCATAATTATAATGGAAGACTGGGGAAAGAAATCCTCTTGTTTCTTGCCACCTCAGTAATATTTCGTAAGTTGAAATAAGTTTTATTATAGCTGATCTCTTCTGACAAAGTCAGATCATCACAGTCCTTTTAGTACATTACACGCTGCCATCCTTATAGCCGTGTGTTCTGGGTGTTAAAATTTTCAACAGAGCCAAATTATGTCATATCTCATTTAGTCTTGATTTGTGTTAGATATATTGAGGAGTCAAGCTTTAAGAATAAAGAAAAAAATTTTCATGGAATCAAATAAACTATTTGGGTCATTCACAAGATAATGACTGGTATGTAAAAATCTCGGTGCTGGACTTCCAAGATTTAAATTGAAAAGAATAATAGTTTAGATCATACTTACTAATAGTTATGCTTCTGTTTGCCCTCTTCTGCCTGGATAACAATGTTACATTTAAAGAAAATCCTCCCCAGAAAACCAACAGAGTAAAAAAAACCCCAACAAACCCAGTCTTAAATTTCACAGTCTTTGCTTTGATTTACTGTGTTAAATGAACCATGTATTTGCAAATTCAGTTGATAATTTGGTGCAAAAAAAACCAGAGGGGAAAAATTGTTCTGAGCAGTTTCCAAAATACTGTTATCTTTAGTTTGAAATCCAAGCTATTTTTAAGAAAATGGGTTTGAAAGAAAATCCCAAACTAAATGCAATCTTGCAGTGCAAGGAGCACAGCACTTTTTCATTGGTCAGGAAAATGGAGAAATTATGAAGTCAACTCAAATTGCACATGTTATATTTTTACACTTTGCTAGTCAGCAAACAACAAAAAAAGTTTTTGCATACTTCTCATTTTGACACCAAATTGATAAGACTACGTGAACAGGCAATTAAATTAATTACTGTGTTAATTACAAAATTAAGTTAGATCACATTTGCTTCTGCCAGCAAAACTGGCGTTAATGTCTGAGCCCAGAACTCAGGGCTACAGCATCTATTTGCAGGACCTGAGATCAGCTGCTTCTCCATCAAAAGGCAGGGAATAAATTCAGTTACTTGGAGAGATTTCTGAACTTTGCATCAGCTTAAAATGTTGTCAAAGCATATAGCATGTGGGGTTTTTTTTTTCCTTAAAATATTAATCTCAAAATATTTGGTTTCCCATAAATAATTGCAACTCACAGGGATAAGCAAATAGCAAAAAAAGTTTCTCAGGGACTGAAATGTCTTTTTCTAGTTCATATATATTGCAGTTAATACAGATGTTGCTCCTTGATAAAGCTAAAATGAAAAATTTGCCACTTAATGACGCTTTTCTTCAAAAAGCAGCCCTCTAGTAATAATTTATGAACAAATGGCTAAGTAAATCAAAGGTGATGTATGAGTCTTGATCTTTTCTATAATAGACTAAGAATGTACTTTGGTAACATATCTGGATATCTTGTACTCTAAGGGTTTTGTTTTTTTTTTAATACAGTGACTTTACTGGACTATAAATAGGTAGAATAATGAAACCAGGTGTCTTAATCTCCTTCTGTTCAGGGTTTCATGACACAAAACACGCCTAAGCAGAACGAGCACTGTCTGAAGAACTTTGACCTGACCGAATACCGCCAGGTGCTGAGCCACCTCTCCATCCAGATTTACCAGCAGCTCATTAAGATAGCAGAGGGCATACTCCAACCCATGATCGGTAAGTTCACAGCACATTCGCTTTTAGGAGGTGTTTGTTTTTTTTTTTCTCTAATTATCTACTCTGAGTAGATTTTTCAGTAGTTTTTTCAGACCTCTGTGTGGTGCTAGCATGACTTCTCCCCAAAGGAAAAGCCTGTAGTTAGCGAAGAGGCATAGGTTACAAAAAGAGTCTCGGTTTGGAGCAGGTCCTCTTGTTAGCAGTGACTTGGAGTTAGGGAGACAGACCTGGATGAGTTTTTTTATTTTCCCCCAATAATAGAAACTAATAGGGATGAGGTTTTTTTCCCCCATGATAGAAGATACCTCCTTCCTTTCTGTTGGGGAGGTAGTGACGGAGGTGAGGTGGTGCTGTTGGGACCATAGCCACAGCGTTCCCCTCCAGACCAGGTTCATGGTTAAGCTTTTTACGAGTGGAAATGTGCGTTATGAGGGAGGAGGAGAACTGGGAAGAGGAAAAAGGGACTAACGAAGACCTTGTGTCGCAAGGGTGAGTCAGTATGAGAAGAGTTGCCTCCTCAGCTAAACCTGTCCTCCTCCTTGCTAAGCTAATTGAGGGGCTGTTCTCAGTGCTTTATATTTTCTTAGCTGCTGGTGTTTTCCTTTGGCTCCCAGCCTGGACTCCTCTGTATCTGCGACTCTTTCCCTTTGCCCTCCAAATGTCATTGCGCAAATCCTGGCTGTATCTGACAGCATCACTGCCTACCATCACTGCATGTTCCTCCTGCTCCTTGCAGAAAGTTGTCCGTTCCTCTTATCAGGCTGTAAGAATTTTATTACTTTTAATCTATCTTCATTTCTCTCAATCCTTTGAGCCAATTCATCACTTTAACTGCAGAATTTAAGGCTCTGTGGTGGGTATAGAGGGAGAATTGATTACAGGTCAAAGGAGAGCTGTTCTCTGTTTCTGCAGCATGGTAAGTGATTTCTGTGTAGTAACACCAAGGGAAAAAAGTGTGATCCTACAGATATTTTGCGTGCTTCAACAATTTCATATTATCACAGTAAACTAGCAATTCGTGGACCTGTCCTGCTTTCAGAGCTCTCAGCATCCATCGTGTTGCATCACTGAGACTGCTGCGTGTTTATGACTGCTCACAGAGGGGTTCTCACCTCTAGTGACTAGGAGGTGGATGCAGACCTTTTTAGCTCATTTTTTTCCCCCTTTTTCAGTGTCTGCGGTGTTGGAAAATGAGAGTATCCAGGGGCTTTCTGGTGTCAAACCGATGGGCTACAGGAATCGCTCCTCCAGCATGGCAGATGGTGACAGCTCCTACAGCTTAGATGCAATCATTCGCCAGCTGAACGCGTTCCACAGCATCATGTGTGACCAGGGTCTGGACCCAGAGATCGTGCAGCAGGTCTTCAAGCAGCTCTTCTACATGATCAACGCAGTTGCCCTGAACAACCTCCTGCTGAGGAAGGATGTCTGCTCGTGGAGCACGGGCATGCAGCTAAGGTGGGACGGGGCCTTGGGGCAGAGATGTAGTTGCTTAAGGAAGTTTTGTGAACTTTATAAGGTGGTGAAAAATAGGAAAATAAAATGCAGCCGTGTAAGTAAGGGGAGAAACTGTTTGGATTTAGCGGGAGACTGGTGCAGTGGCAGTTAAAGCTAACCCCCGGTGAGTAATGCCTGTGCAGTGCAGTTTGCTGTGCTGCTTGTGAATTGAAAGTATGGTGCAGTAATTATCTCTGGGGTGGGCTTTCCCCAGCTTTTCCTCACCCAGCCTGAGTGGGAAGGTTGCACAGCCCAAAGACTACACCAGGTGATGTAGGATGGCTTGAACACGGGGATGGAGTTCTCTCCCGCTGCCGTGTCTGCTGGTTTTAACGTAACAAGTGTTGTAGTGTCAAAGGCTCCAGTTCTGCAGGTGGATCTTAAAGCCAAAGCCCTGTTGCTGTGCGCAGTGCCTCTGGCCTCTCGCGAGCTGCAGGCAAGCGGCAGCACGCATGTCTGCTGGGCTGGGATCAGGGGCCTGCGCGCCCCGTTGCCGTCTTAGCGTGGTGTTGTGATAAGGACTGAAATTTGAGATGACAGCTAGTGCAAACCTGCCAGAAAGGGCTCATGAATATTTATCAGCCCTGGCATAAATCTATCAACTTACTTCTCAGTGTAAATGATTTAAACCTTGCTTTTGCTACCCTCTCCCCTTCCCACAGTGGATCCTTTGCATGCTCCCCTTGAGCCTGGGAGCGGGCACAGGCAAAGGCATTTTTTGTGTAGATAATTTTCAAAGGTACTTGGGTACCTTGCAGGATTTTGTTAGCCTTTTAAAAGCTTGTTAAAAGCTTAATTTTAATTGATGTTTGAAACTTGAACAAATCTGAATGGTGTAGAAAAGCACATCCCTTGTGCTGTTCAGCTGTTACATGGCTCATCTGTTTCTAAGGTACATAGAGTGTAAGTTTTGCTTTGAGTTGTTGTGTATTAAGCTTTGGTCTGGTTGTCTCTTGCCATGTGTATCACAAATATACATCACAAAAAGCCACGTATACCAGTACTGCAACACGCCTTGAGTCTTGTAGAGGATTTTTGAGATGCTACGTCTTATCTCTTGGCTCTTTGGTCACATCTTATCTTGGTTGCTTACCCAGGTTTAACATAAGCCAGCTGGAGGAATGGCTGCGTGGGAAGAATCTGCAGCAGAGTGGAGCAGCACAAACTCTGGAGCCCTTGATTCAGGCAGCACAGCTTCTGCAGCTGAAAAAGAAAACCTCGGAAGATGCTGAGGCCATCTGCTCCTTGTGCACATCGCTCACGACCCAGCAGGTAGGGAGCAGGGCAGAGACTTACACCAGAGGCTACTGGTAATTAAAGGAGTGGGAAAGGGTGGTCAGCGTGCCATTCCCACGATGGGGACAACTTGTCCTTTTCAGGACTGATGTTAGGTACCTGACCCCTGTCAGAGGCAGTCGCCGCGGTGGCTCCTCTCTTACAGTGCCACTGATGTTGCTGGAGCTCCAGAAATCTACAAAGATGAAACCCAGCCTTGAGGAGTTCATGGTAGAAGTCAGACACTTGGGATTTCAAACCTACCTGTTGTCTTTTGCCAGGGTCTAACCTGGTTAGGTCTGCAGGATGCCCACCCAAGATTTGGGGTGGGAGGTTGAGAATTGCCCACCTAGGCTGGCTGCATCTGACCTTAAACTTTGAGACTCCATTCAAGGAGGATATAAGCTCATGTTTTTTGCTGCTGGATTGCCTGGCCTTCATTTGATAATGCCATAGGAAGGGAGAAGTGAGAGGTGCGAGCTGATCTCCAGTGATTCTGGGAGATCCTTTCTCCTCTATCTCCGCCTCCCTGTGTGTTCCTGAGAGAAGCCAAGGGGGGTGGTAGAGGAGGAGCAGGAGTGAGGGAGCATCGGGAGAAGTGCTGTAGAGGTGACATCAGAAGTACCGGGAAGCGGTCACCCGCGTCACCATGTGCCAACCGAGTGGAGTCCCTGTAGAAATCTGTTGTTCAAGTCTATTCCCAATTTACAAATGCTGCCATAAGAAGTGACTTTGAGAGGTCTGTAGAGGCGTACCATAGCTTAGAGCAGGCAAAAGAACACCAGGATGATACTTGTGCTACTTCTGCTTCTCAGTAGTGTCATGGAAGACTTATTACGCCGTATCAAGACAAACTGTTAGTGGTGCTTTGTATTCTGGAAAAGTTTGGCTTCTTGTAACTGCCTGTAATCCTATTTTGTTTTCAACAGATTGTAAAGATACTTAATCTCTACACTCCTGTGAATGAGTTTGAAGAACGTGTGACAGTAGCTTTCATACGAGACATACAGGTAAATTAAAGGGCTGTGAAGTGGAGGAGTTAGTACTAGTGACATCTGTATTAAATCATTACTAACTCCGGCATTTTGTAGTAGGCATGCTGCTGCATGTTGTCCTGGATTTAGTGCTCTGCGTGTGCACATGCTTACTTGCAACATACAGCTGCAGGGATAACCAGGCTGTTAATCACAAAGAGCACCTAAGTTCCCAGCTCAGCTAATCCAATGCTCTTTAGCAGCAACGCAACTCAGAAGTAAGGTTGCGGGAGTCAGCGAAGCATCGGTGAAATGGAGTTGTTTCTGAGACACACGGCAGAGATTGGCAACTAAAGGAAAAATAAAAAAATGAAAACCGAATGTCTTTTAATGCTCGCAAGGAGGAGGGAGGAAAAGGAAACAAATGCATTCAACTACTCTTAGAATATGTCTCCATCGCTGAGCGGTTGAATCAAAAGTGGTCTGCTGGTATCAGGCAGTGCTGCTTTTGCTGTGTGAGGGGGTCATGTTGTTTCCAAGTCCCGTGTCTTGCTTCGTAGTCATGTAGAAAACCTAGCCAGGTTCTTCTGAAGCAGTGTTTCCCACAGTCTGTGTGGAAGTTGCTGTAAATATTTGCTCAGAGGATGGCTGCTGCAGCAGGGAACAAAATAGTTCTCTCTGGTTTTTGCAGTATCGCTAAAATTGTGTACATTCTGAAATCTTTGATGTTAAACATGACAAATACAAAGAAAGGGCAACAACTGACACTAAATTTGTTTTCTTCTCCCACACCTCATAGATGCACTTGCAAGAACGAAATGACCCTCCACAGCTGCTGTTAGACTTCAAGCACATGTTCCCAGTTTTGTTCCCCTTCAACCCATCCTCCATAACCATGGACTCTATTCATCTCCCTGCTTCTCTCAACTTGGAATTTCTCCATAAAGTCTGAAGAAAGTACAATTAAGCCCACCTCTCCTACCCAGAGACCTCCAGCGAAGAAAGAAAAATCACAAAAGGAATTTAAGGAGCTCTTTAAATATGGACCAAACAGGTTTATGGAAGAACCAATACACAGTAATAAATGGATGCTAAAGTGTACAGTAAAAAAAGAGACTGATCTGTATGTGATTTTTTTTTTTTTTTTGTAATTTGCAGCTCAGAATAAGGATACTTGAAATGTAGATTTATTTTTTACTGTTTGATTTTATGTTGACATAGTTCAAAGCCCATAATCATCTCCAAAAGCCACTAACAAAAAAGAATGGGGAGTGGGAGGCAACTTGCTTGGATCTTCATAGGTGTCTGTGAAGAAATGACAGTTAAATCAAAAACAAAATCTGAGACACTTATGCTGCCTTGAAGGACGTGTAATTTGTCTAATAGCTAGGTGGTTTTGTATGCGTTAATAACGGGACATGCAATTCTGCCTCCTGTTCTTGCTAGTAACTGTATTGCGATAGTGGGTCGAGAAAGTAAATTGCAGAAGGTGCAAGTACCTATTTATCATGCCGGTTAAGGTAACAGGCTTGGACGCTGCTTGTTTGCACTGACGTGGAATTTGTCACAAATCCTATGTCTGAGACATGCTGTTGCTCCTCCTAACTACATCCAGTGCATCTGCTTCATGGGAATTCAAATAAATTGGCGGTTTGGACTTTCTTCCATTACCAAGTTTACATTAGTGACTTGCAAAGGTTTTGTCCTAGTGAAATAATCTCGAGACAAGGGACTGCCTTAGGCCTCCTGCTTCTACTATAGACAAGCATCATCCTGATCCCTACTGTTGGCTCTCCCTGTGCTTTTAAAAGTCAAAAACTTTCATCTGGTGGCTAATTGAGGTTCTTAGACCTCTTACATGGCCTGTATCAGAATCTCACGCATAGGTAAGACATGCTAATGCAACCCAGTTTAATATTTGGGTCCCCAGTCCTACTTAGGTTCAGTGGGTTAGTCCTAGCCATAGCAGTCCACGGAAAAATTCTGTTCAGTTCAATAGCCATCCAAAATTTTACCAGTCATGCAAATGCAGGGTTTAGATAAATGAAGAACACTTAAAGAAAAAAAAGATTTTTAAAACAAAAGGGAATGGATAAGCAATGAAATGTTTTAACACAAAAAAATTGTAAGATAGTGTGTTAGTAACGTAAGCCATTTCTTTAAGAGTGAACACGAACTCTTTGTCTACAACAAGCTTAAAGGAATAATTGCAATCAATTCAAATTCTGTTAGGATTTTTTTTTTTTTAAGCTAACTTTTAGAAATTAAACCAAACCAATCCTCTGACCTCACCAGGTAGACGTTGAAAGGGGCCAGCCACTCGCAAAAGCACCCATTGATTTTTCTCGGTACTTATCACGACACGTTGACTTCTCGGTTACTGCGGAGAAGGGGGAAAGGTGGGTTCCCGAGGCTGAGTGATGTTGTACAACGACCCTGATGGTGATGCTTCTGCCGTAGCTCGGTCTGCCAAAATGCAAGGAAGATGTCTGGCAGCAGCGAAAGCCCCGCTCATCTCGGCGCTGGGAGCGTTTCGCCCTTTCCACTTCCATAGTGGTCTCGTCTAGGGAGATCTTAACTTACCTGCTTCTGTGGTTGCAGTTCCTAAAGTCTCGGCAATTCCGCGACGATTAAGAGCTTTCGGAAAAACCTCTCTGTGTCTGACTACTTCTAGTTGGTGTAAATCATATCCAGACAGCACGTTTATGTCCAGGTACCCTGTCTGCTCAGAGGATTAAAATAGAATGTGAAGTCTCTTAAAGACAGACTACATCCCACCATGCTGCAGTCACCTTTTTAGGTAAGGAGTGTGTTTTGATTTAAACATCGTGTATATAATCTATGTATATACAAACTGTAATAGTCCTGTATGTACTATATATGTATATTACTATCCAGAAAGCACATTTTTAAAGAAAAAGTTGAGTGCTGTGAAGAATTATTTCAAATGGACTATGGTTTAGTACAGCTGTTACCGGTGAAGGACAGACTTAAGGCCATTTCCTAGGGAGAAGTTACCTTTTCCCCTAACCACCACCCAACTAACGATAGAAGAAAACGTATTGCTTGTATAGTACCAGCACTACCTCCAAACGACAGTCCTTGAGCACTTGCATCTACTACGTATATTCAGTAGTGCCTTCATCTCCCCTTCGTATACACCGAGGATAACGCCACCATTTTGCTCTCCGCGCCCAGCAAGCCCGTGCTTTTCTGCCACTTGCTCAGCTGTGATATTTTTATTTATCGTACCTACCTCTTGTCACGTTTGCAAATGAATGTCTTTGCGATGCTCTGAATTTAATTTTTTTTAATGGTAGCTTATCCCTTTTTTCCACACTGTAGTAGTCATCACAGTTTAAAAAAAAAAAAAAAAAATTCAAAGCAGAATTCAGTCTTTGTGTAAGGCGATTTTAACGTAGTGCTATTTCTCAGAATTCATCTTAGGCCAGCAGTTTCCTCTCAGGCTCTTCAGGTCTCTACCTCTCTCTGATGTAAATTATTCAGAGTACGATTCCCAGCAGATTGATTAGACCAATGGTTGTCGTTCAGACTAAATGACAGGTTGCTGCAGAATCCTCTTCCGCAACGATTTTGTTGCTGATCGCAATTACAAAATGTGGTTAATGGTCTTTCAGGGGATAATGGTCTTTCGCTGGCATTTTCAGGATCATGATTTACATGTACAACAAAAAGACTTTCTTAAAAACTCACGGTACGTATAGATGGGAACTGGGATTTAATGTCTTGATCTGTGACAATGTAGTTTATCCATTAAAATCCATCTGGAAGAGGACTCTGTATGAAATATCTTTAATATGTCTTATCTTTTCTGTTAGCAATTTTTTGAATTTGTTTTTAAATGTTAGTTTTGTTAAATTACTATGCTCAAGCATGCCTGCCTTTCCTCAGATTGGTATTTCTTTATTTAATTTAACACAAAGCATGGCTTTGAGAAAGCTGGCTGTTTCCCAGTTCTGTCTTTATTTTTAAATATTGATTATTAAGTTGAGCATTTTCCCACTGTGTGCCTTTAGCTGTTACTAAGGTAACTGACTTCTCAACCACTGTTTCTCTGAAACAAGCATTAAAATGTGGGAATACTGTTATTGTTCTGTCATAAAAAGTTGTCTGTGGATGTATAAGTGCTTATAAAATTTCACTCTGAGGAGGTCTGCAAAAACACTTTGAAGTTCTTAGAAAAAAAAAAAAAAAAATACTGACCCATGCTGATTTCTGCATGTATAATGTATCTCAGAAAAGCACTATCGGGAATCAAAAAAAAAAACCCAAACAAAAAAACAAACCCACCAAAAAATGAACTTCCCCAAAAACCAAATCACACAAACCACCACCATTATGAAACGAACACTTCAAACTGACGTTCAGGCACGTGCTGTCTGACCCATGAAAAGCATCCAGAACAATGTACACGCTTCATTTTCACTAAAAACTTGCTTTGATTTTTTTTTTCTTCTTTTTTTTCTTTTTCTTTTATTGGCATTTTGTAGCTGAGGTTGCTTATCTTTTGGCTGGTAAAGCTACTGTAGTTGTTGACTGTAGAAAAGAACATTAGACCTCAAAACTGAATTTATGCAATCCTACATCATAAACCTTTTTTGCTCATGCAATTTATTTCCCTGTATCTAAAAGGACTTCTTTGTATGAGTGAAACAGTAACAAAATGTGGGCATGTTTCAGAGTTTAAGCCTAGTGGCTACCTTTCCTGATACTGCAACTTAAACACTGAAATCACACCACCACCTAAAGTCTTTGCGAGATATGACCCTCCATTTGTGTGATTTGCAAAAGATACGAGTGAAAAAGATGCACTTGAAACAACAGGTCATTTTCCTCCATTTTCAATAGTAAATGAACAAAACTGTGCAAACTTATTCTTTCAGACCATATTTAACTGAAAAATTAGCATTTTGCCATTGCATATAAATATAATCTAATTAAAACGAATTGCATGAACTGCCATGAGCCTTTTCCCTCCAACTTTATTGATTCACATATATATTACAGTCAGAAATTGATTATTTTTTTTTCCCTGAAAGAAGTTCTAGTAACGTAGATGTTAAGTAAAACAATCCAGAGGACATATTCCCCAATAAGTATACAAATTATTTCAAAATGTAAATGCCAGTGGACAAAGACTTTCAAATTAACTTGAAATTAGAAGAAAAATTATCAAAAAATGTGCTACTGCAGTGCAATGTCTATTTTGTTTGTTTGTTTGGGGGGGTTGTGAAGTCTCATTACCTTAACAGGCAGAAGGTATAGCTGCTCTCAAAGGAGTTGAATGATATACAGGAGTGAATATTGTAGATGAAATACTACTGCTTATAAAATATTTTTCCATTTTGAACAAATCTGTAAACTACACCTTTGTTTATAGGAAAATGCTTGTAATAGTCACTGTAATATTCAGCTGTGGATAAAAAAAATTTGTGAAATAAACACTTTTGAAGAAACTGGGACTTTTGGTCAAAAATGGGAATGTAAAAAATACACCTTTCAATATTTACTTCTATGTATTGGAAACATTTCTATTTTAAAATTACAAAGTGTTTTACAAACACAAATGAACAGTCTCAAAGCTTTTACTTAAGATGTTGAAAGGTTTAGAAGTTATAATTTAATTTCAGAGGTGCTGAAACACTGTGAGGTAATTAGAAAAAAATTGAGTGTGGAATCATGGCCTTGAAGGCACTTGTAAATGAATGGAGAAGAGGGGATGCAGTGCCAGCCCCTGCGCGTGTGCTTAAATAAGATAATTTGATGGCAGAGAGAGGAAACATAGTAAAACCCTCTGCTTTTTTCTTAAAGACAAAGTTGCATATTGCTGGATGTTCACTCATCTCTAGACTCATGAAACCATTGGAAACGATACTGAAAAGCTGGCCGAAGAAACTCTCTTTAGACTCATTTTGGAGTTTTAGAAAGCAGGCATTCTTTATTGCAGCGCTGGATGGATGGGGGACAATTCCACCTCGTGTGCATACCACAGCTTTAGCACAAACAGGTTATATAGAATAATTGCATATTAATCAGATTAATATACATATACGTAAGAATGATTGCAACCGATTATCGTAGTACTGCCTACATCCAGTCACGCGCAAGGAAGGATCCATGGGAGTCGAAGGGCTGCTTTTGCGACCGCCGACCCATTTGAAGTTCTTGTGGGCTGTCCTTTTGAAGTCTTTATTCTTGTCCTTGTTCTTTGATCTTGAAGCTTAACGCAGTTTCAGTCACATGGTTAGTTTCAACATTGTTCTCATGTAGCGTACAGGAACATCTACTTATAAGAGCAAAGAACTGCAAACCTTATGAGTAACTACCTCTACTAGTTAATTGCTTGGCTATACTTTTGCCTATTGTTTCAATCACAGTGTTAGTATAAGATTTCTAATAATTATTTACCAAATCTCACTTTTACAGTCACCTAGCAGCAAACCGGTTTCCATGGCTGGTATGAGATATTAAAACCATCAAAATATTTAGACGTACAATACAGAATGTACGGAAATATGCTATCAAATTAGGTAGGCAAAGAAGTTGAAAGATTTTTTTAAAGTAAAAAAGTGGGAGTCCTCACAGGAGAACATTTTTTTTTTCATCTCGAAAATTTATAAAACTTAAATTGCATCAGTGGGGAGCCACACAGCAATTTTTATTTTTATTTTGTACACGAAGTATTTTTACTGATCCTGACAGTCTGAATGCTTGCACTACAGTTTTTATGTGCTTAAATCACACCTCAACGTGCATTTTTCAACCACCAGAACTCCGAAAGGGGGGGGTGGTTGTGGATCTCCTACCCCCAGCCGGGGGGTTGCAATGGACGGGGGGCCAGGAGCCAACTCCTCTTCTTCTCCCCCCCGAGGAGAAAGGCTAAAGCTTGGACGTAGGGAGAGCTCAGGGCTGCAAACCGCCATTAAAACCCCTGACGAGGCGTTGAGGCGGGGGGGGGGGGGG
>JAOBAS010000072.1:81178732-81202952 GCA_025311575.1 Elanoides forficatus | reverse complement strand
CAGGCATTGGACCAGGCTGCCCAGGGAAGTGGTGGAGTCCCCGTCCCTGGAGGTATTTAAAAGACACATAGACGTGGTGCTTAGGGACACGGTTTAGTGGTGGACGTGGCAGTGCTAGGTTAACAGTTGGACTGGATGATTTTAAAGGTCTTTTCCAACCTAAATGATTCTATGATTATTTTTTTTTTTCTGAACTTGCATTGGCAAGTAGTATTTTGCACAGAACTTGAAGCAAACCACTCTGTGTGCAGTACTTTGCTTTTCAAATAGAAGTGTGGTAGAGCCATCTCTGCAAAGTTTTGGAGGAACGAGATTTCATTGTTAGGAAAGGCCAGTGTCCAATTAGAACATAACACTTAGGAAATTTCACAAAGTGGATGTGAAGCAGCAATGGCATCTCTGCATTTTCCACACTGTTTTTGAGGGGGCCTTTCCCTGCCACTCTGAGCAATTTTATTTCACCTTGAAATAATTGCTGCTTGCCAGTCAGGATCTGGTCTTATCTCAGTCTGTTGTGTGCATGCTGTTTTGAAAATAAAGGATAAGGGAAAACATAAGACAATTAAGTTGCCGACTTCAGTCCTAACATCTGTAGTACCATTTTTGGCCTGATGTCTAGCTTTTATGACATAGTTTCATTAGAATGCTTATTAAGACATTGGCCCTTTTTGATCATATAGGATGGTGGTTTTTTGAAGTGAATCAAAGTGCTTCTTGCAACTAGTAGGATTTCTGTTGAACATACACTATCTTCTGTCAGTGATGCAATTACACCATTCAGACTTTTCATCAAGACTTTTACTTTCCAAAGAAATGAGAGTGTAACAAAACTTTCTATTTGTTCTGTCTGCAGAGCTCCGCGGATGCAATTTATATTGCGAGGCACGTTGGTTTACGTGTGGGAGTTCCTGTCCCAGTTCCAGCCCTCACTGTCAACAGACTTTGTGGCTCTGGTTTCCAGTCCATTGTCAGTGGATGTCAGGTACAAAGCTCTTTTTTTTCTTGTGTTAGTTGTAACCTTGATCAGACTGTTAACATGAGAGAAGAGATGGGTGTAGAAACGTGTACTTTGTGTTTGGGATGAGCCTTAACGTGGATTTTTATCTACCACTGGTAGAGACTTCCTATTGTCCTACCTGGTTTTGTGCAGGAGATCAGCCTTCACAGTGCCATTTTTGTTGTGGTTGGTTTTAAAAATCATCATTGTAGCTATTTTGAGGTTAATATAAGGAATGCAACAGGTGTTAACCAGTGAAATAGAGCTGAGCTGTGCAATAGTTGCATTCTGTGATCCTGTTTGTATGAATTGGAATTACTGGGCATCAGAACCACAACAGGAGGCTCTCATCTTTTGATCATTGCTTATATTCTCTAGCTAGCTATGTAAGCAGCGACCTGTGCTTTTTAAGTCTGTTTTTGTTCAAAGATCCAAACCCTCTTGTGGGTTAGGTAATTTATAGCGTCACTTCTTTTAAAACAGAAGAAAACCAACTTCTCTTTTGAGTGATTGGCCAAAACCACTGAGTAAGATGGTACAGTGGTACAGTGACTTTTATTCCATTTGTTCATACAGACCAGTGGTCTATGACTAGCAGTGGCTAGACTTTACAAAATTAAAGGGTATTTTATGAATATTTGAGCAACCACATGGTTGTTTTTTGTTGTTTGTTTGGTTTTTTTTAAAGTTCCCATTGGCTAGAGAATTATTTTAGGTCTGATCCTCTAGAGTAAAAAATGTGGAAGATAATATAGATTTAAGGTTACATGTTTACAGTAATATCCATCTGACTGGTTTTTCTAGTGCTTTCTGCAAAGGCTATACACACGTTGGTCTACGCTGAAAAAATCTGTTAGAGAGTTTGACCACTTAGATCGAAAGTATGGTTGTGAGGTCTTTTCCAAAGATGGCATTTCATCAATGCAGCTAATGTTTCTGTATTTCTCTTGCACACAACAAAGTTGCAGCTTCTGTTCTGAGCTGCTTAAATGTGCACAGAGTTTTGGTAACTATAGGAAGCGTCTCAGCATGTATTACTGCAAATCAGTCATACTCATTATTAACTAGTCATCTCAAATGCATATCAAGATAATTTCATCTGCTTCCATTCCAGGACACAAATAACCTTAACTGTCCAATTGAGTGACTCATTTTAAGGAAGCAGAATTTTTGAGTGGTCTGATGGCGTGTTTAGGAATTAGGGCTTTTAGGTTCTGTGCGCTTTGCCAACAATGAATTAATGCATTTTGGGGGTTTCTTTTGGCAGCTTACCTGGCTAATGTTTTCTAAAATGATGGCCCATTTTTTTAGAATCGTAAGGTCTGTCTAGTTTCAGGCTTTGAGGTTTAATTTGTGTTCCTTTTGAGAAGATTGGGAGCTCAAAAAAAAAAGCTCAACCATCTGTCAGCCTAACCACACAAGCATGCAGATGCTTAATGGCTTTATTCCTCCTTCCTGTCATACGTGTGCACCCATATTCTCTTCCTCCCTCATTGATATAATCATTTCCTTGCTGAAAGGAGGAAGAAGGAACACATAATGAAGGAGACAGACTCCAATCTTAATAGAAGGATAAACGCTTTATTAATATACACATGGCTAAGCTTGAATGCATTCTCTCTGTGTGGCTTTGTAGGTGATGAGGTCTTTTTCTAAAACAGTTATTACTGTCTTACAAAACCAGCAAACTAAACCCTAGATCTGTTTTGTTTTTCTGTTAACAGGAAATTTGCCTTAATGACTCAGAAGTTGTTCTGTGTGGTGGAGCTGAAAATATGAGCCAGGCTCCTTACGCAGTTCGAAACATTCGATTTGGAACCAGATTAGGAGCAGAACTCAAGGTCTAGTACTTTTTTTTTTTTTTTTCTCTGAATAAAGTCATGTTTATAGAGCAACACAAAGCGTCAGGCCTGTAGACACTATATCCTTGCAAATGAAATTATTGGCGATTACATCTGGATTTAGTTGTTCAAAGCATCTATCCAGTATTTGGACATTATCAAAACAGTAGGTTCAGGCAATTTTGTTAAGCATGCCAGTTTTCTAGCTTTTCCAAAACCATATTTGAATTCCTGTTCCATGTTAAACATATTAATAAACTCTTAGAGACAAAACTTAGGTCACTTGGTACATCCCATCAAAGTACTGTATACAATATAAAAACTTGTCAGAGGCAGTAAAACAGAGGCATACACAGCTTAGGTAAAGCTAGTAAGGCTAGCAATGAGTAGATAGACTAGTAAAGAACGTGTATACCTCCAAGTTGTAAGCGTCTCTCAATTTTAAAAATAGAAACTTGAAGTTAAAGCCGTTGACAGATGCGTTATTTTTACATTTTCTTCTGAAGATAATCCTTAGTGAATACTGTGGGAAATTTGGAGCGGGATCCAGTTTTGCTCTGATAATTACTGTTTACTCAGTGGGTCATAAGCAACATCAAAATGCTAAGTTAGGGTATTTCAGCGTTTCAGCCCTTTGGTTTTTTACGCTGTTTTTCCATTACGAAGGAGGTGAATATGAAGTATGCTTGAATCTGTTCTGTAAATCTTGCGTGGCACTCTGACTAAGTCTCAGTTCCTACAGAGAACACATTCACAAGGTTCCTCATACACTGAGTCTCCATAGGTGGCATTGAGTTCTTATCTTGAAGATAATTGAATTATACAGTTCCAGGTGAATGAGTGATTGATCTTGCAGAACTTTACTGGTGACAGAGATGATAAAACCCATCTGGACTGATTGGGCTTGCCTTTATCAAGTTAAGTGAAGTTAGATTTGGCTATTTTCTCACCTGAGATGTTTTACCCACAGAAACCTTTGCCTCAGGTTAGGTGATTTTACCTGGCAGTAGAGAGCACCAAAGAATCAGTAGGGTGCTGTGCCTTTTCACAGTTCCTCACCTTTCCTTCTTGGTAACCAGAAAGACAGGTGTGTTTTCTCATAGGTCCCTAATAAATAATTCCTGCAGCAGTGAAATTTATGGAAATGCTAAGAATCATAGGCTTTTCCCAGACCTCTCAGGGCCACACGTGAGTGGAAAGAATGACACTAGACCACAATGTAGATTAACTAAAATAACACACAAGAACTTGCCATACTGTTTTGCAGTGTGTTTGTTCTGATTTGAATAAAGTATCTATAGGTAACCTGAGTTAATTTTATAAAGAGACACTTGTTTCCAAGAGCTTGCTGAATAATTAGAAACTGTCAATAGTAAATGTTAATATTGCTGTGCTTTTATAATTTTTTTTTCATAATGTTCCATGCAGTTGGAAGACACATTGTGGGAAGGTCTAACAGATACGCATGTTAAAATACCGATGGCAGTTACTGCTGAAAATCTGGCTGTAAAATACAACATCACGCGAGAGGACTGTGACCGATACGCATTCAAAACGCAACAGAGATGCAAAGCTGGTTAGTAAATTTAGGAGTGGAAATGTTTATGACACTAATTTCAAATCTCCTCAGTTTTTAGCATCAATTCAAGGTATTTTTAAATTTTGTGTAGCTCCTGCGTCTTGGTGTAATTTGTCTTTTGATTTGCAGATACTGTAATTCATGCTTTTGTTTGCCTGTGATACAAGTAGCCTGCTCCTAGGGGGTTTGACTTCGAATATACCGAGTCAGGCGTTGTGCCTATCAGCAGGTTAAGTAACGAGCCCCTTTCCACTGGCTTGCTGCATCTTCCTAGTGGACATTCAGTAGCCCTTCAGGCAGCAAATGCCACTGGCCTCTCGTGTGTCACCTCCTGCCTGAACAGGATTCATGTTCATGAATGGAGCTTGTTGGTGCCCCTTTGGTGGGATGCCTTGCCCTTGTTTTCCCTGCAGCAGAGCAGCGTTGTCCCAGGCACGCTTGACTCCCCTCCTTTCTTTCCTCTCCACTGCGGAGCAGTCCTCTCCCACAGCTACCCATATCCTTCTTGCATGCCAGCATGTGCTATAATTGGTGAAAATCCTTTTTCTTTCTTTTGCAAATCATATGCTATTCTACAACCCTTGAACAGTTAGAGGAGATAGAATCTGAGGAGGGAATGTTTGTTCAGGACCTGCGTTTAAACTGTTCTCTGCGTGGTTTACATGGCCAAAGCCGTAATTCAGAGGCATTGGGGTTACTGTGAAATTGATTGATAGTGTAAACAGGACGGTAGGCCAAAAGCCAGTAGAATAGTGGTCATCCTGAAACTTCAACATACATTGCAACCCAAAGGTTAGCATAAGAAGCAAAGATCTAAGCATACTTTTAGATTCTAATGATGGTGCTTTTTAACAGCTGCTACTCTTGAAGGAAGATTTTGTATTCTTTTTCAATAGCAGTGCTTTCTGTAACTTTTCTCAATCATGTGTTACCTTCCTTGCTGATTTTGTTAGCTAACTCCTGCCGTTCCTGGAGCCTTTGTTAGAAACTGTGCCCCTGAAGAGGCTTTTGCTTCTTTCTTGTTTTCTAGCATTTTGCCTTGCTGTTTATATTTCTGCTTGTTATGACAAGTTCATCTTATTCCACACTGAAGAGCCCTGTGGCTAATCAAGAAAGAAAAAGATTTTGTAGAGTTTATTGAGAAAGTTCACTAAACAACATCAGATGTGGCAATTTCGGTGTCTTAGTTTTAAATCCCTTAGAGTTGCATTTGTGGAATGATTTGAAGTGGCTGGGAGTCTTGGTTCAGTTTTGGGAGACAGGAGTTGTTTTGGTTTTAAATCTGTGCCTTCACATCAACATTGTGGACACAAAAGGTAGCATTTAGTTGCCTGAATATTGGTGTCTAATGTCATCTTAGGTGATGTGCCCAGATGTTCTTATGGGCATCTTGAATACCTACAATGTCTTGAATTGTCTCAGGTTGTTTAGGCAGCTGAATCCCATTCTAAGATTATGACTTGACTGTGAGATCCTGTGGAGGAGCACCTTGGACAGGATTTTAATTGATATACAATAGCTTATGCTGGTTATCAACAGAGAAAATGTGGCTCAGGACTTTTTTCCCTGTTAGTCTCTGAGTGAGATATACAGCTGCTTGGCCCTCTGATAAGTGACAGAGCTGTAGAATAAGGCAACAGTACAGGGGGATGTGTACCAAAAATAAATCTAGTGGTTTAAAAAGAAAAAAAAAGAAGTATTCAGTTATTTACAGCCGAAATAACACTTTGAGACTTTCTTTGGAGAATTTTGAGGATGTATTTGTAGAGTTTTTGTCCAATTTCTGAAAAAACCCAAACAATAAAACACCAACCAGCCTATTTAAACAAAATAAGGCATAAACAGCACTATCCCTGGACTCTTGGTTAAAATAGAGCAAAAGTTGTGTGCACATGAAAATAGGATTACTGGTCATGCTGTGCAATCATCTTGATATTTTTATCAGAGTCCATTTATTTTCCTTTTTGTGGTTGCAGCTCATGATGCTGGTTACTTTAATGCTGAGATGGCACCAATTGAAGTGAAAACGAAAAAAGGGAAGGAAAGCATGCAAAAGGACGAGCACCCAAAACCCCAGACCACTCTGGAACAGCTGGCAAAACTTCCATCCATCTTTAAAAAAGATGGAACGGTCACTGCTGGGAATGCTTCAGTGAGTACATCAAAGCTTTGGATTGTGAAGTGTCACCTCTAAGGTTCTCCAAATTTGTTGTCACTGCATTTATGTCTCACTGAGCCACCTTTGGCTGTCCATGGTGTCTCCTGACGAAAATGATTTCTAATTCTGCAGTTGAATGCCCCTGGTTGACTGTTCTAGCCCCAACATGGCAGGGGATCCTTCAGTCTGCTCCTATGTCCTAAAATTTCATTCTGTGGATTGTCACTGATCTTTTAGTGAGGCATTGACACTTCCTTATCAGCCTTGAATTATGCAGTTGATACCTGCAGTGCCTGTGTAGAATTAACCATTCTAACTTTCTTTTGGGGGCAATGGTTACTGAATATTTGCTTTACAAATCATGCATTATATTAGTGGGCATGCTGCTGCTCCTCATCTCTGTACCACAATTAGTATCCTCTGTAGTCCAAACCACATTTTGCTCTTACCCAGAGTAGACTGGGTGCTTAGCAGCATGTCATTACAGACTGTTCCTTTTACAGTCATTATCTTAATCAATTGATTAATGTTCTTTGGGCCAGAAGGACCACTGTGATCATATGATCTGAATTCCTGCCTAAAATAGATCATAGCCACAGTAAGTGTGGGTGTCTGTAAACTATCTTTTATGATTAATAGTACATACATTATCTGGTATTAATAGTGTTCTTGCAAGAATGATGTTTCCAGTGTAGAGGAGACTTTAAGTGGCAAAAATGTATTTTCCTTTTCTAAAACGTTGAAATTAATTAAACATCTATATTTAACTTTCTTTCACAGTCCAGAGAACACTGAAAGATTGTGGTTTGTTGTTTTGAATAAACATTAATACAGTTGTCTGTTAAGTGTTAGTAATAAGGTCTTGGACTCAAGCTGTTTTTTGGGGGGCATATTTAGTTTAAAGTGTGGGGGGTTTTTTGTTTGTATTTTCTTCACTAAGATTGCTTTTCTCTTATTGCAAGGGGGTGTGTGATGGAGCTGGTGCAGTCATCATTGCCAGCGAATCAGCACTTAAAAAGCACAGTCTTACTCCTCTGGCAAGAGTAGTAGCATATCACTCAGCTGGCTGTGACCCTTCCATAATGGGCATTGGTAAGCTGCAATAAAGCACATTATATTATAGCATCAAGCAGCATTAAAATATCCTTGTGTTGGGCATTCTAAAGGAGAGAAGGGGAGACTGCAGTGTGCTGAAGTCTGGTAGCACTGAAGATGTTTGTGTGGCTTACTACAAACTGTCCATTTCACTGCATCAGTGCAGCCCTTTTATGCAGAGGGGCTGACTTACTCCTCAGTTTGGCTAAAAGTGTATGTGCAGTGCCTAACCTATAGCATTAGTACTGAACTATAGTCCCCCAAGCACCTTTTTTTTTCCTTATTTACTGTCTCTGTTAGTAAGTCAAGAAAATAGACACTCCTTCAATGTTTTTTAAAACCAATTTTCTCCTGAAATTCACTTCAGTTTCTTGTAAGCTTTAAATCCCATTATGAAATGTGTAACTGTGAGTTGTTTTCCTCACCTCTTGCTGAAGGAGTATTGGCTATCTGTACACCTTTCAGCAGTTACTCAGTTGCTCAAGCTAGGATTGGATTCCAGGATACACATCTGTTCAGGTATTATTTTGGCAAGCCAACTGTTCTTGTTTTGTTAGTCCCATATTTTATGATTCCTAATCAAGTAGCTGTTAACACAAACCAACCCTCAAAGCCAGCCCAGACACCCCAGGATTCTTCCCTTCTGTTTAGTTTGTAGACAGCATTGTATCCCAGCCTTGCTTTTCCTTTCTGCCATTCTGTTCAGAGAAGTTATTGTTGACTGGTTCCATGTGTCAGTAGAAATGCAAATGAAGCATTGTCAGATTTGTTTTCTTGATCAGACTATCTGACTAACACAACCTTCAAAGCAAATGTGGAAGGAGGGTTTCTTTCGCTAGACTTCATGCTGTCATTGTGCTTTCTAAACTAGCCCATTCTTTCTAGGTCAGGCAACTCTTTTAGCTTGTTTAAAAACTTCATAAATCATATGGAGAAACAGTTAGTATCTGAACTCCTTAACACCACAGCTTGTCCCCAGCAACTCAAAAAGACCAGATGAGATTCATTGACATGACAGCAATAGATCTGAGAACAGGAGCTCAGACTGAGCAACTGCCCTTTCACATACTGATAGTGATACGGAGTCCTGCCTCACAATGTCTAGTGAGAGAATTAATTATTTTTTTTAAAAAGGAGAGAGAGAGGTGGCAGGGGGGGGACTCTACTTGGCTGTCATTAATGATCTTTGTATTGTCCACACGAGACCCTCCCATTACTGTCATGCGTAACAGGCATACTAAAATCCGTCTGTAATGAGATGCGTTTAGAGTCTAGTATTGAGCTGCCTGAGGCTTTCTAATAATCCACTGAGCTTTGAACTGGGCCCTTTCTTCTTTTAATTTTTCTGTCTCTTTGGTCATTTGCGTATTTTTGTGGTTTTTATTCTTTGAGCTATGAGTTGTCAATACCATTTTTTGGCAGTGAGATAGCATTTAGGATTGTTAACGTTTTAGGATTGGGGGTTTTTTTGTCTAATGATCAGCTCCCAACTAATACCTCAGTATCTTTGTCCTACAAGCACGTATCTAATCAACCTTTTCAAATTCTCTTTGAGTGTCTCTTTCCTTAGGTAGCTGTGCTTTGAGATTAATCTCCCCTAGTGGATTATACTAGGTCATAGATGTCAGCCTTCTTCCAGAGAACAGTTTTATTGCCAAACTCTGTAATAGTCTAAAAAAAAACCCAAACCAACTTAATAACTTCAGCTGGCTGGGACCTGGGTCCAAGGGAACATTTTATTGTTAGGTTTTTTTTACTAGAAGATTTTCAGGTAAATTATATTAAGAACACCAAAACAACAATACTCTTAACTAAACACATGACCAGCAAACTCCAGAACAGCCTACCTTTTTCTTTTTTTATACCTGGAGGCTGCAAGTTATGAGGAAAGAATAAGCTGAACCAAGAGTATGGGGAAGGAGAATGCCTCAAAACTGTCATGAAGTTGTTTTATTTGGCTGGGGACTGCCAGTTCTCTTGACTTGAAAGCTGTGCATTTGTTTACCAACATAGCTGTGCAGCAGTAATGACACTCCTGACTTTCCCTGGCAGTGTGTTGAGAAGACTGCCAAATAGTTTTGAGATTTAGCAGTTCTCTTACTACCTAATAAAGCAGGTGAGTGGCATATCCAGAATTCACTGGCTGCACAGAGGCTCACAGGAGGGGATCTGAGGAGGCTTTATGAAGCTATCCTATGTATAACATGTTTATAAGCCTTTATTTATTTGTTTATTATTATATAACTGTGCACACAATTTCTGAATAGGCCCTGTACCTGCAATTACTGAGGTTCTGAAGAAAGCAGGATTGACCCTGAAGGACATGGATTTAGTAGAGGTAAGGAGCTTTAACGTGAAAAGTGAGGTTTCTGATCATTTTAGCAGAAACATTCCACTCATACGTGTAGCCCATCATCACAAGGTAGGAGTTCCTGCATATCTGGAGCCCACCTGTCTTAGCTCGCCTGCATGATCTCTATCCATCTAGTTTCTACGACACAGTTGCACAGTCATTAGAAAAATCTCAGGCATGTGGAAACTAAAAATGGTGTGATAGCATTCCATGGGAAAAAAAAATATCCTCGTGTGACATGAAGTTTTACTCTGGTGGCTGGACTGTTAATGTTTTAAGTCAGTCACACTTCCCCATTTACGAACAAGGCCATTTTTTGTCAGAGCAATAGGCTCTTCATGAACACACTGCATCAGAATATACCACACCTTTTTTTTTTATAAAATGTACTACATACTCGCTTTGTATCACATGTGCCAGAAGGATTTAAATTTACATCGGGTTGGCCTGACAATTTGTACATTATCTGAATACGCTTTTCTAAACACAATGTTTAATATTTTTCTCAATCAAAATGACCTGGAGAAGAAGCACACCTCATTTAATCTTGTGTGCACACATGCTGCTGAAAGCTTGCATAAAAAGTCAGACATGAAGAGTTGTATTGTTTCTCTGGTGTTTTAGGTGAATGAGGCCTTTGCACCTCAATATCTAGCTGTTGAAAAAGTTTTGGGCCTTGACCCTGAAAAAACCAATGTCAACGGAGGTGCCATTGCTGTAGGGCATCCTTTGGGTGCTTCAGGATCACGGATCACAGCTCATCTGGTTCATGAATTAAGGTATGTACATAGCCGATAGCTGCTGGTAGTGAATGCGGTGCTGATGTTTTTACACCTGCAAAAGACTTCTAGCGTGGGTGCTGTGTGACTAAAATCTTCCAGTCGACTGGCTCCTCATTAAAGTGTACCACTCCCTGTACAAATTTGTTACCTTTGTGCTGTAGTCCAAGTCCTGCAGCTTGCCTCGTATTCCATTCTGGTGTCATTATAGGGTTTTTTGCTTCCTCTAGATCTGATCCAAGCCCACAGTAGTCAGGGGGATGGTTTCCTTTATTGAAATGGCCTTTGAGGAAAGTCTGTTCTTTTCTTAACAGGGGGCATTTAAAAGGCTTTGTCATCACCGTCTTCCTCCTTTAGTCCATTTTCAGAAATTTTGACTCTTTTGGCTTGCTTGATACGCTTAGCGCCATTTTAATCTGAATTTTCCTTTTTTTTTCCCCCCTCAGGGCAGAGATCGCTGTATCTTTTTGCTTGTACTTACAACATTATATTAGTGTTCAACCATAAAGCCTCAGTTGATTTGCACCTTGCAGACAACTGTTTCTTGGAGTGTGGCTGTAGAAAACTTAGCTTTTGAAAACTACCTTGGCAATAAAATTGTTTTATTTATGCCATTTTTGTTATGCATTGAAACCACAAGTATCCTGTAATGTCATTCCTTGCCATTTTGCGTTCTTGAGAACAATATAACGTACCATCTTTTAGATCAGGAAAGACTCAGACCTGCAACTCCTTGTTTTTCTACAGAAATATTTCAACATCAGCTGAAAAGAAGAACATACACATTCCAAAATGTTATCTTCAGTAGTACCTAGCTGATAGCTAGTTTTCTTTCATAAAATCAGGAAAACAGCTACTATGGTTTCATAAATGTAAATAATTTTCACTGTTGATTTTTCTGTACAGGCGTCGTGGTGGGAAATATGCGGTTGGGTCAGCTTGCATTGGCGGTGGACAAGGTATTGCTCTTATCATTGAGAACACAGCCTGAGAGATTCTGGAGACTGCAGTGTTGCCCAAATTACTAATTCCCTGAGAAACTTCTGCTTTTTGTGACAGTACAGCATCACTACCTGTCTTCATTTTGTGCCATTCCTGCAAGGTAAAGGAATAGCCGAGAAGTCTGAATTATGAACAGAAAGATTCATTAATGTCTTTCTAATTAAAGGAAGTGTAACATTAATATAATTTCACACTGATGAAGATTTTCTAAAGGTTTCTTTTCAATCAAAGTTAATGTATTTCTGTAGGCAAAATTCTTTTCATTTCCTGAGGAAATTGCCTGTCAAACTTTCACCAAACCTGCCTTAAAATAGCAGTCAGTGCAGCTTTTTAAGCAAGTATTGCTTAAACTATTCTTACTTCAGCTACTGCTGCTGTCTGACACGTGTGCCTTTTATCGTCAGGAAATGTGAAAATTTAATTTGAGACCTTCTGAAGTATATACTGATTGTAGATTGATGGCTATAACTTGTACCCTGCTGTTTTGCAAGGGAAAAGAAAATGAGTGAAAACTGAAATTTCCATTGTGCCTCCCAAAAGAACAATAAATGTAACAGAAAAAAGGGCTTGGTGTTCATTTGTTTGTTTATTTTAAAAGTAAATCACTGTGAGAATTGTTAACTTTACATAAGTCAGTGTTTGTTTTTGGAGGGACTGTTTTTCCTGTCTGAGGAGTAACTGGTGTTTACTAGGTAGTTTCTAGAGGACTCTAGCAAATCTGCCAGCATTCCAAGAAGGGAATGCAACTACCCGTTGCATCTAACTGTGTTGCTGCATGGTAACTGCGTACACAGAGCAACTCATTTCTTAACTTCCTCTGGTAGTATCATCCGTATCTCGTGGGTCACTTAATGTGCGACTATTCTTAGCTAATTTGAGAAGTACACATCTGAGCAAGTTGTCTTGCCTCTCACAGGCAGCGGAGTTCAAGTTATGAATCATTTGACATAAGGTACATGACATTTGGATGAAATGAGATCTCCACTGACTGTACTCACGGCAGTCCTCTGGGCTCACTGTACCATCAAGAGCAACTTGCAGCTTGCTCTGATGTGGATGTCTACGTTAGATACCCACAGTTAGTTGGACAGATCCCATGTCAGTGACAGCACACACTTCTCCGTAGCCTGTACAGTGCTACATAGGCTGATACTGCTTATCTGCAACTTGATCTTGCCCCTCCACTGGCATGAGCTGTGATGATTGTGAAAGACAGGAGGCCATTCAAAACCTGACTGCCTAGCCTAGCAAGAAATTCAGGTCAAGGCAAGTATTACTACAACTGATGAATAACAGTTGAAGTATGCTTATCACTGTTCCTGGGGTTTTTATGGATGCAGTGTCTTTAAGGACTGTAGAAATATTTAGTGCTGTTTATATGGACTAAAAAAAAACCAGCTGCCATAAGCCAGCAAACCACATGTTCATCTAATACAGTATCTGTTTTCCTCTTTCTGCTGTGTCTTACTAAGTTAGATTTACTGGGGTTTTGCCGTTCAAGATACAGTTGGCACACGGATTTTATAAAGCAGGACGTTTTCTATTCTTAGTTCCTTCTGTAATAACCGAAAACTAATTCCTTCTTCCTTTTTGACTGTGGGTAATCATCTTCTTTTCAGAGAACTGGCTGCAGTTTTTCCAAGATCTTGTCCCTGTGTAGTTACAGTTCTTTCAGGGCTCATCACTGTGTAGGTACAGTAAAGAATAATCCCCTTCATGCACTTTATTTTGCACATGTTTCATTTCCCCCTTTTATCACCCAGTTTTTTGAGATCCATGTGTAATTCCAGCTGTGAGAGTTGAATTTGGTCATTCTGAATAATTGTCTATTTTCTGCAAAATGCATCATGATGTCCACCTCGTTTTCCAGATAACTTATGAACATATTACCAGCACAGATGATTGCACATCCTGCTAGTAACCTTTCTTTGCTGTGTGAGCCAACTGCTTATTCCCATATCATTCCATTTTTATCCTATTCATTTCCTGTAAGAGCCTCTGATGAGGGGCTTTGTCACACTAAAGTGAGACAGTGAAATCCTTTCCTATGAAGTTAGTGGGACTTAATGTATTGCACTTCTAATACATGCAACTTCTTCCACAATTCCTGGTTTTAAAGTTCAGTGTCTGCTTTTTCAGGGGCAGTAAGGGAAAGCGGTCTTGTTTTGGGAGTAAATTTAATGTCTGTCTTTTTGCCTGGCTGTGGTCTCAGGTTTCGGTGCCTGGTGGTGTGAACACTCCCTCTAAAGGATGCCAAGTTCATTTGGTTAGGGAGAATGTAATCCCCTCTTTAGGTTTAAAGACAACCTAGGTGTTCTATATAGGGTGAGTTATGTGTGGATTGTCCAAACATGTGCTTCTGCTCTCTGTTGCCCATTTGAAATGTGGCTGCTTTGTGAGGCTGCTGCTGAAAGGGGTACTTTGCATCAATTAAAGCATTGAACGGTTGAGACCGTTGGCAATCGCTCTGTGTAGACTACCAGTCGTCAAGGGAGTTGTCAGTGACTTTGTATCCAGGGGGAGGTTCTGCTTCTTGAAAGGTGCATGGATGCTCTGAGTTTTTGGGGGGATGTACTGCGTTCCTCTTCCGCAATTCCGGATTTCACTTTTAAGCCTAGAGCATGGTATTCCCAGAAATGCAAAACCAGGTCCTCTGCTAGGTTTTGCACAAACGCAGTTTGCTGTGCTTCAGAATATTGGCTTTTTCTTACCGAGTTATTGCTAAAGATGAGCACAAGCATTGACATTTGATTCCTGAGCCAGTCTTCCACAATATATAGGGGTGCCTAGCCTTGAGGATTTGGTCTGAGCCTGTCTTTACTAGCAAGCCCGATCATTTATTACAGAATAACAGCAGTAATATCTGATCCTTGTACATCATTCCAGAGTATGTTCTCCAGTTTCCAGGATGCAACAATGGCAGAACTGTGTTTCTGCCTTTGGGAAATGAAGGCATCTCTGCTGAGAGCAATCGGGATTAGGGCAATTGAATAGTGTCCTGGAAGGAGTAGAAGATACAGAAGAAATGTGTTAGATTTTAGAGGGGTAATTACATATGTTGATTGTACCAAGTGCATACTTTTTTTTTCTTTCTAGGCTCAGGTGTATTCTATATTTTTGTGTGAGTATTCTCTGTTATACAATATAATGAAAATGTTGATTTTGTCTTTCTTGAGTGAGAAAAGAAAGCATTCGTGGGAAGTATTCATTGCCCACGTAAAGCTGTGCGATATTTACTCCTAAATGTAGATATAGCTTTCTACCACTGGGTGGTGCGTTTTAAACACCCTGCAGATCTCGCTGTATTACAGAGGCATTTGTCCTTACAGTAGCACAGCTTTTCCCCAGCGTGCAGGCTAGGTTAACCTTGAAACTGAATCACCCAAATTTTCAAGTCCCGTTTCTCCTTTTGTGGGTTTTAAACAGGCAGGTGCCATGATACTAACACATTTTTGCTACTGTACACCCCAGAGTCTTTGGTGCTGCTTGGTTTCAAGTGAATTAGAAACCACCTGATGTTTTACAGAGTGGGTTCCAACTGCAATTTGAGAGGACTTGTTCAACAAGAGGACTGAAGTACTACTTCTGGCCAGAGATGAAGAAAGGAATAGATTATATGATCCCTTTGTCCAGAAAAAAGCTATTGAACCTTAATCCTAAGAAACTGTATGTGAGAGAAGGAGAAGGTACAGACATCCGACGGAGATAGACTTACTCTTGCACTCATTTCTGGATTATGGATAAGCAGTTCCGTTACGTTGCTAGTGGAGCTCCAATAATTAAGACGGGATGTTGTGTAGCAATCTATAAAAAAAAAAAAAAATACATCTTGAAGCTCCTAAAGTGCACAATTTCAGGCAAGTCTCACCTCATTGTGAGAATATTTCTAATAAACTCTTCCTCAATCTGTAAATCCAGATGTTTTCCATCTGGTGTGATGGCTGTTAAGCTGGGCAGGGTTCTGTCTCGCCTCTCCACCTAGCAGAGTCTGTGTTGTCCGCCTGGGTCAGCTGGATGCTGCACGGGGATGCTGAGGGGGATTGATCAGAGGGGAAGTTAATCCTTCTGAGAGTTCACAAGCTAAGAGTTTAGTAACGAGGGCGCAGTTTTCCTCTTCTGAAAACAGCTACAAGGAACTAGTGCTAGTGATATCTTTGCTGGCTTAGGTACTTTCATTTACATGAAAAATTAAATTTAAATGAACAGGTCGATTGGAGCGTGAGTTAAGTCTGAATTACACATGTGATTGTTGGTTTTAGTTTTCTAATGGATAAGTATTTCTCATGGAAGGTGAGTTAAGATAAAAAGGTAACATTTTTTAACTTATTTAAGACTGCTGTTTGATAACAAATCCAGCTCTAGAGCTAGTAATGCCAGGTCAAAATGCTGTAGCCACAGGAATTGCAGGGCAGATCAGGTGTAAACTCAGGCTGCTAATCCACAGCTGTTTGAAATTGTCAGCATGATAAATTCATCCTGGCAGGTATTAAGCCAGAGCAGCTATTGTTTTTCCTCCTGTGGTCATGCTCTTGCTCTGATTCAGCAGAAGCAGGGCTGTATATTCACACCCTGCTTGGGCTGAATCTGTTTTCTGAGTGATCAGGAATTGCCCAAATGTGGCATTAATGGTTGTGAAACCACAGCTTTAATCTTTTCGAAAATCAGCAAGAGAGTGACGTGTTGCACCGAAGCTTCAAGCAGCAAACTCGGGACGCTTAACGTGCCGGTCCGTGGAGAGATTGTGGTACCTGACCTAGACACCAGCAGCAGGCGGACCAAATTCCTGCCTGTGGTGGTGGAGCGGGGCAGAGCCTGGCCGTGCCGGGCTGCCATCAGGCTGGATGGTTCATCGCTGTCCCAAACCCGGGTGTTGGAGCAGGTCCTCTGCATTAGTCCCAGGCCGCTTAGCTGCTTCTGTGAGCCAAAAAACCGTGAACTATGGGACTGGAAGAAGCAGGAAGAGGGGAAAGGTTTTGCGCTTTTATTTCTGTGTCGCTGCATGATAACCTATGTGAAATGTTTATCCTTCCTGTTACTACCTAAGCAGTTAATGAAGCTTGGAAACGCCATCTGACTACATCTCAAAGGAAGACTTACCCGAGTTTTACTTTGAGAGAACTTAACAGTGGCAGCAAGCTGGAGCTCACAATTTTTATGCTGTTAGATTCTTCTGCAAGTTCCTCGCAGTACTGTATCCAAACATTTTTCTTCAGTGTTGAGTGAGTGCCTTCTATTTCACGTATTTTCTCTAGCAGTGTATTTATTAGAGCTGTTGCCAGGGAGAAAAAAAAAAAATCTTAATCCCTCTTTATAAACATTTAGCTCTAGTATAAGATACACATGATAAAATCATTGGGCTTCTTGTTTTGTTTGTAAAAATACTTTACACTGCAATGTTTTTCTCCCTATGCTGTGGTTATTTATAAATAGAGATTTTTGAGGTCTCAAAAAGGGATTTGCAAAATGTAGTGTGTGAAGCAGAAGACAACGTAATTTAAACACAAGAGAGAATTTAAGAGATGGCAGAGCATTGAGAAGTTGTATTTAGTGGACCTCTAATCATTGAATTGACCATTAAACAACTCATTTTCCAGAGTTTTTTCTCAGGCTCACGAGGCAAAAGTTTCTCACATACACAAAACTGAAGTTATGCTCTTTTTAAGAAAAAGTATACTCGCCAGATTCCAGAAACTTCTACGTCATATTTTAAGAGTAATAATAAAACTGTGAGATTCAGCAAATCTGTAGTTGGTAAAATGGTAAAAATTTGACTAATTTGGAGAAAAGCATGTAACGTTGTGGTGAACAAAAAGCAGAACTTAGCGTTTATGACTACTACTCCAACAGCGGCAAGTGTCAGTCTTCAAGTACTTGCGATTCAGGGGAAGGTAATAAGGAAGTGGAGTACGGAGTAGACTGTGTATGAAGTTGAGTGTGGAGTAGGTTGAGCATGGAGTAGGTTGAAGTTGAGGGAAAGGGCAAGTATAGATACGAATCAAGAACTCACTGTGGCAGGTGTTGAACGCAGAACAGAACTACCCTATGCGAACACCGGTATTTATTCATTACTGCTATTTCTAAAAAAAAAAGGTGAGATGCAGGTGCTATACACAAGGACCAGGGATGTCCTGTCTGTGGCCTCTGTACCTCTAGCATTACATCCTGGAGATCGGGAACCCCAAGTGCAGGTGCTCCGCGCAGAACTGTGTGCACGGGGCTCTGTTTCAGGGGAAAGCTGTCGTCAGCTACGTACCCGAGCGTAAGCCGAGTTTCGGTGTGCGATTAGTCCCGTTGAATCCAGTGCGATTGCTTGCCTACTTCAATAGTTAGGCATGACTTCAGAAGATCAGTAGATGCAGGTTGATGTGACTGCAGAACGAACGGTGGCCCTTGTCCTTTTTTGAAAGTACGTCTTTCAGCCTCCCCCAGGTGCCTTCTCCCTTACCAGCACGCAGAGCATGTGTTCCTCTAGGAACTTCTTCCTACGGTTGCAGTAACGTGGTGACCATGCACTAAAGCGATCAGGAGTCACGTTCTCAAGAACTTCATATTGCTCAATGCTGATGCTCTCTTAAAATGGCTTCCAGATGTCTCAGTGGTGGACCTATGACTCTTGTACTTCAAAGCAGGTCTGCTCCTTGCTCAAGGCTGTTTGTTTCCCGTGCTGGAGGGTTGGTGTCTGTCTTCAGCCAACAGCGGCTGCCTTTTCTTGCTCTGCCCAGTGCTGGGGTGGGAGGCAGGGTGATCGAGTGCCATGGAAAAATGCAATCGCAGGCCTAAAAATAGATTCCCTGAGAATCATTTTAGAGATAATGAAACTGAAAGAATTTGCGGTATGTCGCTACCACCTGTGTAATTCCAGTCGAAATCACTGGCTTCGGAGGTGGGAAGGATTTCACCATGACTCTCCTGGGAAGGGAAGGGGAGTGTCAGTGACTCCCATCAGTGCACGTGTGATGGAGGAGAAGTAGCTTGGGGCTCTTACCGTATAGGGATGTTCTCTTTTTCCTTCCTTTCTTCTGCCACTTCCCTGTTCCCCCCTTGTTCATAGTACCCGTTGCTTAGACATTTGTGCAGTTCGGGGGTACAACTTTTGGAGATAGCTAGGTAGCTAGAGCGAGAGCTAGATGTGCCACTGCTGGAATGGGCCTCTCCATGAGATTGCCGTAGGTGTGGTGACCTTACTCTCACACCTCAGCCTGCTTCTCAAGGACTGCCGGCAGAAGCAAGATTTCTGCGTGTCAGGAGATTCTCTGATTCGGTTTGACATTGCAGGCGGTCCCCTCTCACTCTTTCCTGTCTCCCACCCATGGATCTGAAGAGCGTACTGCATAAGTACAAGGGACATTTGGAAGCAAGATGCAAAACCGCAGAGCACAGCACAGGCACCCAAAGGCTGGATTCCCAAGCTCCCACCCTCCTCGCTCCCCCTCCTTCCTACCGCTTTCCTCAACGTACCCCCTTGTGCAAAGCCTGAGCTCAGGTCAGTAGGTTGCAGTCTTTGGGTCAAGCCCTGGGTAGAATTCAGGAGCAGATCTATGAGGTCAACTCTTGGCTAAAAGTTGAGCGGTAGAAAATTATTTTTCTGTGAAATAAAGTACATTAAAGTTCTGAAATGACTCCCTGTGCGAGATAGCTCCTTAAACCATTCTATACCAGTGATAGTGCTAGGATAGGTGCCTGGTACAGTCCTATAGCACACTGCATAAAATGGATGTCAGAATCCGGCATATTTTAAATAATTAGTCAAAACCTGACTTTCAAATTCAGGGACCCGCTCCCGTTTTCCATTCCAACCCTTAAGCTTATCCTGGCACCAGGTTTGCTGGATGGCTCTTTCCCAGCGTGAACCTGAGCAATTGAGACCTGCTGTCGACATTGGCCAGTAACTGGTTGCAGGTGGGGAGCTCGGTGGTGGGACTTAACACCTGACGTTCCGATCAGCCACATGCAGCATCACCAGCTGAAGCAGCTCCTGATCTGCTTGTGATAAAAGGTTCCAGGCTAGCGAAGGAGGTATTTAATGCCCAGGATCCTCAGCTCCCAGAAATGGGGATGTGGCCGTGCAATGCAGATTTAAGCGTGCGTGCGGATACTTACTGCTTTGTGCAACTACTCGATTCAGCCTGACCTGGCGCTTGAGCCCCTCTGTGCTTCTTTGCACAGCCCAGCCGCTGGGTGAGCACGTAGTCTGAATCCCCGGTGAGGTAAGATTGGGTTATGTTGGTGTGTGCCACGTTCACAAAGTCTGATTAAGAAATGAGTGTTCTCAGCAGTTGCTGAACAAATGCATTTGTGCAGCCTGTTGTTTGTCCTAGAAGAAGCTTTAGTTCTTACGTAAACTTATGATTTGTGAGCCCAGTTGAGGCCAGAACAGGGGTCAGTTTGGCATGTTTTGAAGTGACTATCAGCTGCTTAAAGCATGTATTTGATATAAATAAAATCCTTTAGGCCAACAACCACTGTAAATATGCTGAAGTTTATCAAGGTACTCGTTAAACTGCTAGAAAACTTGCAACTGGAGCTCCCCCTGCCCCTTTCTAACCACGAAAGTTTGTGACTGAAAAACAAAGGGAGGACTCTTCCCAGGGAAAACAACGTTCTAGTGATGGTGACTATATTTCTAAAAATGTTTTATGTGATTTATGGGGCTGCTTGTTGCATGTGTGTATTCAGTGCTGATGGTTTGATGGCCAAGCAGCTTGTGAGCTGAGGCATCACTGGCTTTTGCAGGCTTCTTGGTAGTGTTCTCTGAGCTCTTTGTGTGCTGAGAAGGAGTAAAGGAGATTCCTCTCCTTCCATTTCAGGTCTCGATGCCTGGATGATAGAAGCAGAGTTATGCACGTAGATGAATGTAGTTGCTAAACGTGGTGGGACTCATCCGGTCTCAACCCTAAGGTTACGTGGTGGGAGTGCAGTTTAGTGCTAGAATAAGGAAAACTAGGTATTATTTTAAAGGACGGTTTAAGCAACTGAGCAACCCGTCTTCTTCCTTTCTCTCCAGGCAGATGTCAGAGGTGGTGCTTGTAACTGCTTGCAGTGTGCCTTAGGATGCAAGCCCTTCTAGCCCGCTGTCTCCTTATGGGCTAGGGTTAAACCTGCTCTTTTTCCTGTGGGACGATGAAAAACCCATGAGTACTAAAGCTTGTACCCTTCCTGAGGAACGAGGAAAGAAAGGCTTACTTCTCTCTTTCTTGTGAGACACAGAAGTAGACCACTGTCAGTACTCGGAGCTGGATTTGTGGTAGTCCCCTCTCACCTGAGTATGAATGCTAAAGGCAATCAGAGCAAATATGCAGAACTTGAGATCAGTCTGTGGTGTAAGGCATGCCCGTTCTCCTGGGTTTGACCTCTGTTCCGTTTTGCAGGTGTGCTTGAAACCTGTGAGTATGCACCCTTCAAAATGGCAGAGGTGCCTGTCGAGAAGACGGTGTTGCTCTGCTGTAACGCACTTGAGGTTTCAACAGCATGACCTGGACAAACTGTTCCTCAGAGAAGTGGGTTTTCCTGTTTATTTTAGACCGTATTTGGGCTTGGTCTTTGGTCTTAGCAGCAAGCTCTCCGGCAGGTGGTGCACGCTGGTAGTACCTGCTCCGTCACCACCTATGGCTCCTTTACTTGGCCGGCGTGAGGTCTTCTGCAGGCTGGGTGGCTGGGGGTGTTCATCGGGGACTGAATGCCCTGGGGCTGTTGCTCTGCTTGGATGAAAGCATCAGCGAGAGGTCAGGGTGTGCTGTAGTGTTTTCGCAGTCGGCAGAGGTTCTTTAGGGTGATCTAGAAGAGATGAGACCTCAGTTTTATCCCTCAAGATGCCCTGCGGTGCCTCTTGTAGCTGCTCTTACAGGGATGTTCATGCGGGCCACTGATGCTAGACTGTTCATACCCATCATTTGTCCACATCGGCAGTCTCAAATCTGCCTCCGAAAAGGCCCAGCTGGTATTTGCAGAGGAGATGAGTATCTCGGGTGTACTTCGGGCTCAGGAATGTGCCATGTCTTGCACGACTGGACTGTGACAATGTGCAGCACCCATGAAACCTGTGTGTCCCTGCAGTCACATCACATGGCTGATCACAGGGAGATGCGATGGCCTGGGACCCCGCTTAGGAGGGCTCCAGCATCTCCTCCTACAAAGAGATGGCTCGGTGTCGGGCTGAGCTTTGCCCGAGGTCTCGCTGATGCCTGCCGTGGGGGCTGGCAGAGAGCAGCAGGGCTCTGCTTTGGGACAGCCGGGTGCTGTGCCGAAAACCAGCCTTGCATGAGGCCATCCACCACCTGAAAGCAAGGGATGGGCATACCTGGCAAGTACAGTCTATGAACCGTGGCTTTGCAGTGTTCAACAGCGCTTGTGGTCTGGAGTTAATGTTTTGGGGTTTTGTCCCCCGCTCATTTAAATGGGACTGGAGTCAGGGTCCTTAGACATATTTTTGGATGGGCGGATGCCTGTTGGGACTTCAGGGTTCGTAGAGGCTTATTGTCATCCAAGGGATGTGTTTACATTCGTGCTCAGTTTCTTTTGCACGAGTTATGCAATGACCAATTCTGCAAATTTCATTTCCACTCATCGGGGTTCTCAAGAAGTGGAAGTGAGGGTGACAAGAGGAGACACTGCATGGCAATGTTGGAAGCAACAGTCATTGAGGGGTCTGGTGCAAAATAAGGTGATAAAGGGTTTTTAGTCATTGAAAAACTGTGTTGTACAAATACGTATCAAATTTTGTCGAGGAGGATTTTAATACTCAAATCGGGAACAAGTAATACTTCTAGCAAATGTCAATTATGATGGCATTTATTTCAGTATTCATGTTAGTCCTTGCTTGTAGTTAATGCACAATCTCGGGGTAGGGAGGAGGAGGAAATGTGGATGCGGCAGACAGAGAAATCTAAAGCTTAAAGGATTTTGCAGATCTTCCCAGTACCACAGGGTTTCTCTACCAAATTGTATTTAATGCTTTAGGCATCAAAGGAAAACATGCTACAGCCAGCTCTTTCCAGCTGGCTCGCTGTGCCTGAGTAGTGACACATCCACCCAGAGTGGGACTTCTTGTGGGTTACACCTCTCAGAAGACTCGACTGTGGTATTGGTGTCTGGCTCGGATTTTCTCTGTCCAGGGAAGACACGTCTGAGTCACGGTCTCAACTCAGGCTCCTTGCAACACGCAGCCAGCTCTCAGCAAGCCTGTCACTTTTGGTGTGATTTCAATTTAACTGCGTTTCTTCTGAAACACTGGCTTACAGAAAGGATTTCCCTTTATGCTGCTGGTTATATTGCACTAAGCTCAATTTGGGTTGGGAAACTTAATGCTGGTCTTGTAAAACAGCTTCCACTTGCCTCTGATTACAACAGAAGATAAACTGCGCAGCAGCAGGAAGCGCAAAACTCTTGTAACTGGGTGAAGTAAAGCAAAACCAAGCCACCAAGAAATGTGGAGGGGGGGGCGGGGAAGGAATTTGCAGCTGATCAGCATCCCCAGAAGGTGCAGGAGGACTGGGCAGCGATGCCACGCATGTGGTGCAACTGAGGTCAGGCTCATTGGAGCCACGCTTACGCAGTCCGGCAGCGTGCTCTGTCATTCGGGATGTGTGCGTACCTCGCCTCGCCTCCCTCCAGCATCATCTCCAGCCTCCGACCCAGATTGGCTGCGGCAGAGTCAGCCCATATCTTGCTAGAGGGAAACTTGAGACCCACCAAGCCCAAATGTCAAATGCTGCTTAGTCTGATGAATAGCAGCAGTCGCTAGCAGCCAGCCCGGGCTCTTTCCACATTTCATCAAGGGCAGCGTTTTGCCTCTAAGCTTTGTTTCTCGGCGTAACGTGGAAAAAAAGCTTGTGTGGAGCTGGTGGCATGTGTGGAAAACCAGTATCTGCCATGTAAAAAAAAAAAAAAAAAAAAAAAGCGGATAAGCTTCTTCCCCTCCCTGCTCCTGCTCTGCTCCCCACGCACCTTCCCCTGACAGCTGGATGCTAAATATGAGACCAATAAAGGGCAAAACCGTCGCTTGCAAGCCTTATGTTGGCTTATAAAAATGAGGAGGGCTCCTTTCCAGGACTTCTCCTTCCTGGGTGTTAACCCTGCAGCCCTCCATAGATCTCTGAATGTCTCCTAGTCGTGCTCGCTCATCCAGGAAGGTTTTCTGGCAGCTGGGGGCTCGCACTGTACCTTCGGGGTTGATGCTGGTGGGAGACCCTTTTCCTCAGGCACCCAACTAAAAGCGTGGGGGTCGCACAGGGTGCTGCTGTCAGGAGAAGCTGGTTTGGTCAGGCTCTGTTCTCTTCTGCGTCTGCTCGTGCACGCACGCATTTGCTTGCTTGCGTGCGTGGTTGTTACAGGGCGATGAAAAATGCTCTCGGGCTGGAGGTCACAGACAAATTTAAACTCCCCCCATGTGAATTCATCCCAGTTATGCATCTCACTCA
>JAOBAS010000072.1:81168050-81178632 GCA_025311575.1 Elanoides forficatus | reverse complement strand
GGCGGGAGGTCACAGACAAATTTAAACTCCCCCCCCCCCCCCCCGTTAGACCTTCGTCTGGATTTGACTATAGCTCCTGCATGTGAACATTCAGAGATGCTTGTTCGAATGCTTTCAGAGCGCGCTTTTGCAGAGCGATGCTGCTCTGGTAGGGGTCAGCAGTATCTAACAGTAAAAATATCTCAAGCGATTAATCTCAGCAGAGAGGGTGAGAGTGCACACACCTTGCTTGCTTCCATGTTTACCTCTGACTTTTGAACCAAAGCAAGTGGACGCTGGCGTGCTCTCCTGGAGGATGCTGGATGCTGGGGCTGCTGCCAGCCAGCGCAGCAGGTCGCTCCGGTCGGCTGCCGCGGCACCTCCGAATCATCCCGACCTCCCCGAACCTCTGGGCAGCAGCAGCAGAGGATTGAAACACCCTTCCAGAATGACAGCCGTGATTTTTCCAGGGACTCCAGTGTGCTTTGGATTCGGGCCATGCATTCAGGGGTTCTGCTGAGGGTGGAACACCTCTGATTTAATTCCAGACCCCTATTTAAGTTTGGCATTCGAGTGCTTTCTGCAACCTCTGGGGAGAGAGAAAGGGAGACCTGCACAGAGCAGCCATCTTAATCTGTGTTAAAAAAGAAGCCAAGATGACTATCAGCCATTTAATTTTTAGACGGTTTATGTTAGGTGAAATTAATCCCTTCCTTTGCATCTGCCACTTGCAGAATATAGATGCTAATGTCTGCTAAATACTTTCAGCTCCTCCTTTCTCCTTTGCAGGGGTGGGAATGCAGGGCAAGCCATGTGTTTTAGAAATCTGAAATTCTAGAGTAAAAAATGAGCTTTCTGGAGGTTTTTCAGGTATCATGTCTTACTTCTGCAGAATTGTACATTCCAGGATTACTTTTTTTTCGTTTTCTACGTATTATTCCAATGGGGTTGGATTAATGTGAGCCTGTTTTGCTTCTAAAACCTTGTAAATGTGAAATATCAACTCTTAATTCAGCAGTCACTGGCATCTCTCATTTAATAATGTCTGGCTTGTTTAGAGAAGAACAACCATGGGTGCTTGCAGACTCCGATATGTGTTTCCAGGGATAACATCTCTGTGCAACTCTGGCCTCCCGTTAGAAAGTAGTTGGGAAAGGGCAGAGGTTTGAGCAGAGCTGATACCTGCTCTAATGAGAGCAGCGGCAGAGACCGAAGTCGGTGCGCTTGAGTAGGAGCAGATGGTGGTACGTGATCTGTGTATTTTGGTATTTAAACATCGGCATTGTTCGATTATTACAACTCGCCTTCCCTACTATTACTTAACGTTTGGCCAACTCTCCTACCCAGCCATCTCCTTGGAGAATCCGCAGACTTCCACGGGGCAGAACAGCAGCAGTGAGCAATGCATTTTTTAGAAATTGAGGGCTAATCAATGCATTCCCCTGGAAAATATCATATGAAAAGACAGAGATACTTTGTGCATCAACCTTGTCACTGGGAAGCTGAAATTTTGGGAATGCATCACAAAATCCCAGCAGGTTTGTCAGCGTAAGTCAGCAGTGAGCGTGGTATCTGTATTTAGCCTTCAGCTCTAAGAGTAGCTGATATATTTTTCCTGCCCTGCAGTGTTCTTCTTGCCTTCAGCAACTGTTTATTCAAAAAAAAAAAAAAAAAAAAAGGCAACGATTGGTGAAATCTAAGGGAGTTTTTGCACAGAAAAAAGTGTTGCAACTTGCAATGTAAATAACACGCTGTGTTTCTGGAAAATCAAGTACAAACTGCTTGTGCAGAGCTTCCAAATGATGCATGAAGTCTCCTTGTTTCAAGAAATGAAGAGGAAAAAAATACTTCTGGTTTATTGGAAGCAAAAATAATTAAGATGTGATAGAAAGAGGTTGCAAAAAAAAAAAAAATCCAGCTCTATCATCTTTAAAAATGAGGCATTTTATATGTGTTAAGTATATACACGAAGTTGCATTCACAACTTTTTTAGTATAGAAACACCTTCTGCATCTCTTCATAGAAATGATGGCTCTGTTGGCACACACACAGTGATGTTATCAGCAGGTTCGGAAATGTGGACCAAGCTTTCCAAAATGGATTACACCTTTCCTCAAAAAGCTTTTAAGTTCTTAAATAAGTCAGAAGATTTATTTTTTTAAAAGCACGTAGTAGCTCTAAAAAATATGATGTTTAATACTGCGAGGTGTTTTTTTGAAATAATATATATACAAGTACTTACAAAGGTGCGTGGCCTCTGATAACTGGTAGATGTGACTCCTTGAGTGTACTGGGATTCATTTACTCGAGACAAGGTGTTTCAAATAGTTTCTGAAATCTGTTTATTTCTGTTGATATTAAAATAAGTGGTCTTCAAGAAATTCTGAAATGATTTAAAGAATTTTTTAAATTATTTTTTTTTAAATATTGTTCTTGAACTTGCTTCTTAGAGGATGGGGAGAATTATTTTTTGATTAAAATAATACAAATACAACCTATTTGTTGCTGTGATCCCGGAAAACATCCAGGGGCAACTACCCTGATGGCATATGACTGTCTTGTGTCTTTTGCATGAGGGTTTTGCATACAGCAAATGTAGCTTCTCCTGAGACAGGAAACACCGGGGTGTGTTCAGCGTGAATAAATGGGAACACGTGAAGGAAAAATAAGTCTTTCCTTTTCCATAGGTGCTCCAACAGGAAATCTGCAAGTTTCTTGGCATCGTGGCCATCCAGCGCTTGTCCCTGTGATTTAGCTTCCTCTGATGTCTCCGCTACCGGGAGGTGTAGAGTGTAGTGCTGATGGAAAAGGGAAACACTTGTGTCCCTTCGAATGGTGCTGGTGGGGGGAGAGTGATAAAGTCTGAGATAGCACGAAGAAAATAGATTTTTAAATTGGGAGGGAGGATAGAGGAAAATTGAGCTCTGGTTACCGACACCCAAGGACAGTTGAGTCGCACCTAAGAGTAAGAAGCCAAGTAACTGGGCTTGTGGCATTCTTGAGTATGAGCCCTTGGAGATGAAAGGAGCAGTGATGAATAGAGAGGAGGGAAGGAAAAATGTCTCAAAAGAATTAGAAGCAAAGTGGAGAAGCGGTGTCTGCATTTCAGTATTGAATCCCCTTGCTAGGAGCATCACAACTGTTAGTCTGCAAAAGAAAAATCTCCAGCAGCCCAGAGAGTGAGGGGGAGAGGAGCTGGGAGATGCCGCATGCAAAAACGGGGTGGGTAAGCTTTCATTTATGTATTACAGAGGTGCGGTACATGAGAAAAAAGCTTGAGTCAGCAACTTTATCACAGATACTTTCCTAACGCTGGTATGGAGAAGAGTCTTGCAGTAGAGTCTAGAGTAAGTACAAGAATGCTGAGCTGGTCCCAGATTGCTTGTGTCACCAGAGACAAACCTTCGTGTGAAGGAAAGGATTAGAGAGTTACGGCCAGAGGGAAATGATATAAGGACCCATAGCTGTGTTGTGCTCATTACCCTACTCCAGTCTCGCTGGGACGTGTGTGTGCTCTAACAGCGATGACTAAGGAACTGAGATAAAAGCTGAGCCTAAACAAGATTTCCCAACTAAACCAAATTCAAATCGCAGATAAATAGGTAGTTATTTTGAGTGCCAATCCCTGAAACTCGGTCTGGAAACCGAGAGTCATTATGGGCTCTTTCCCGTTTGCTCATTAACAAGAATAATCCCACGGATGGGTCTCCATCGCTGCCTCTGGCGAGGTATGAACTGCAGAGGGAAAGGAGCTTGTGAATAATACAGGAATGAAAATTAGCACCGATTCCTCCCCGCTGGTACAGTTATGCATTGCAGTCGAATCTTTGAAGTAAGAAGTTGCTGCTTGTACTGAGACACCTTTTTCTAATCCTATCCAAGTTTTAGCACGTGGACTTGCTCTGACATTGGGGCAGAGCTGAATTTCGTCATTAGTTTCAGAAAATGCTTTGAGACAGCCAAAACCAGGGCTGCGATAACGGCGTGGTTACAGCTTTTTTTGTTTTGGATCAGGATCTAAACTGTTTAATTCCTGCTGTCTCTAATGCACCGCACAAAGTGTGCATCAGGTTCTCGGAAACGGGCTCTATTCATGTAGGAAAGTAGGGCATAAGTATGTAAATATGTATATAATGTGGGAAATACTATGTAAAAATGCCTGAACTGGGAGAACGTCATGGCTAACTGAGCCCAGCCCCCATCTGTGTTGGGCTGTAATCTCCTATACCTGCGTTTACGGACCTAGCCAGCTGTTTTCCTAGCAGTAGTTAGGGGCTAACTCTTTTTGGATCTACTAACCACTCTTAAGATACGTTTGGTCTTGCCAAAGTCTTTTTAGGGCTTGATCGTATCGCGGGATGGCAGGGTATGTGAAGTAAGCCTCGGCATGGGCTACGACTTGCACCCATCACACCTTACACCAGTTGAACCTGCTCGTGCACCCCTTCTCCCCGGGGCCAGTTGGGGACCGGCGGAGGCATATTCCCACATAAGGCAACGTGGCATGCTGGAGCGTTGTTATTGCGATGGAGGAGCTCCAGGCTATGTCAGGAATCCTCCTCTTCGGTGGCTGAAAATACTGAGGTTACTTTCTCGATAACAGCCGATTTCCTACTTTAAATTTAGGGATTGAGATCACTGTGGGCAATGGGTGGATTTTTTTTTTTTTTTTTTTTTTTTTTTTAATGCAGCTGCAGGGGAAAAAAGGGCTGTGCTCTGCACTTTCCCTAGAGAACTTCACTTTGCTGAGATGATTTTAAATAATGTGGGTTTTATTCTGGACTCCACCAAAACTGTTAATCCTTCTGGTGTTAATAAGTGTTGATGAGAATCCCCAAGACAAAGTTCCGTCAGCGCTCTCTGACCATGAGATTTCTGTGATTCACTTACCGTCGATTGATTCCTTGCTGTTCACGAGCATTGCAACTTACGGATCTGAGGGAGAAGCTCTGCCTGGAGGTTGTACAGCCTCCATGCCTGGAGACTTCTGTGACTCAGCTGGGTAAAGCCCCGAGCGACCTGGTGTGACTTCGTAGCTGACCTTCCTTGGAGCAGGGTTTTGGGCTGGAGACCTCCTGTGGCCCATTTCAACCTGAATCATCCTATAAGCCTAATGTTGAGGTTGCCAGGTGAGCCTCACAATTAGTTCTGGGTCTTTCCCTGGTGAACAGCTGCTCGTTTTGAATTTGTATGGCTTGGAAACTAGCTTTCTATTTCTTGTGTGTTGTCCAAAAGAGAGGAAAACCCCATGTTCCTGTGAGCGTTGCAACTAGGAAGCCTGATTTTCTGCGGTCTTGTGTCTTGAGGTTCATTGACTTTGGTGTTTAAGAAAGTACAAACTCTCATTGAAAGTTTTCTGATGGTCAAGGCGTTTTAAGGAGTATCTGGTGTGTGTGTTTCTCCAATATTTAGTAGGATGGATATGGACCCTTAGATTGATTCTTCCTCTGAGTGGATACACTTACAGGGTCTTTCTCTCTCTGTTCTGGCCAACGCAAACTTTCAGAAACCTTGTAGAAAAACTATTTCTGAGAGATCACTCCTTCTTTGCCCAATTTGCTTAAAAACTTGCCAGCATGAGGCATGGTGGAGGGAGAGGGCTCCTAAACTTCTTTTCTACACTCACACGGAAAGCAGAGCTGCAGACAAACCCCAGATCTTTCGGGCCCTCTTATGTCCTCTGTTTAGGATATAACAGACACTGACCTCTTTGAAAATGTGACCCTTATTCAGGTTTGTATGTGAGAGCTGATATCTGCAAATATCTGGTGTTGTATTTCTTTCGGTCAAGAAAACAAGTCAGAATATGGCCTGTGACTGTACAAAAGTGGGATGGACCTTTTTGATCAAGGACAAGATCAAAAAGAAAGCAAAGTGCTTTGTATGAAGTTCTGGGTGCCCTTTAGCTTCTGATCTTCCTGCCCCTGTCTCCTCCTCTTCCTTTTTTCTTTCCTTTGCTTTCTTTGTTGCCTTTTAGCCCTAGTATTTGCTACTAAAAGCAAAAAAAATAGCGTTGTGCAGTACAACAGGGGCTGCATATAACAAAATCCCACCTTGCTTTTCCTTTCGGTGGCTCCGCTCAACTGCTTTCTGCCACGGGACAGTGTTGCAGTAGACTCTTGGTTGCTAAAATGCCAAAAAGCCTGTGGTCTATCTTGGAGCTCCTTTTGCGCATGTATGAAAGATTTCTGTGTTCCTCAGGCAAACCTTGTTTTTTGCGTTTATTGACTAGGTTGACCAAAACATGGGACAAGCCCTGGGCTTCAAGGCACAGTTCTGTGAATGGGGGTCCAAATTCCCTGGTCCTGGGTCCGTGAAGCCCCCAGCATGAACCTGATAGTGGCAGTCAGTGTCTGAAAAAAGAGTATTTTACCATTGACAGGAAAGATACGGCGAGTGAGGTGCTCCGACCCTTCTCTCCCATCTCAGACACCGGGAGGTATCTCAACATCAACTTAGTGCCCCGAAGCATGATGAGAGAATGAAGTCCCGTGAGTAGTGCTATGATCTGCAAGTCACTGCCGCCTTCTCGTGAAGGTTTCCAGTCCGTTGTCATTCAGGACAACTAGTGTCACCACACTAAAGGTAAACCACAAAAGAATATCAAGAAAACAAGGGCAAGGAGCAAGATTTGTTAGGGTCTGGAGGTATTGCCAGCTTGCACTGTGGGGTGTTGTGCTGTGTTCGAGATCCTTAAGCCCAGCCGAGTGACAGTAATCTGGCAGCAAGAAGGGATGGCATGAAAACCCTCTGCCTCCTAGAGAGGATAAAGGGCATTCTTGCCCTGTAAAATACCACGTTTGATTGTTTTATTTTAGGCAGTCAGGTTTTTCTGCTGGGAAGGAGGAATGCAGCTTGTGTTTCACACAGAAACGCGGGCTTGGTTACACTCTGGCTTCTGCCACTCAAGGAAGGTCCGTACCTGCTGATGGGTGTGAGTTTGAACAGTAACCTGCCCCATTTACATATATTAAAATAATTATTTTAACAAAGAACACTGTGTTCTGGCTAATTCTCCATTCAGTGCCCTGGTCAGCTCTGAAATGCCATCAAGGAGAAGATTGGCCTCGCCAGGGAGAGGTCACGACTACAAAGAAGCAGAGGCAAGGGAGAAGGAGCGAGCGCGACGGGATTTTTCTGAGTGCTGCAGATCAATGGGTTGGTCTCTCCGTGCTTCCCACGCTCTTTGTGTTGCATTTCCCGAAAGAAATATGGTGCAGGAGGGTGGTGCGAGTCGAACGACATGGCCCGAAACAGCCGTGGTGTGAGCAGGACTCCTGCGGGTGTGCTCTTCCTCCTGCAAACCAGCAGAGAAAGCTCTCGGACGAGAAGAAAAAGCCACATTTAGTAAGGGAAATTGTTATGATTACATTGCAGTGATACCTGGGTCTCAGATGTGGTATTAGTTCCACTAAGAGACTTCAAAGTACTGCTAGGTAAGTGCTGCTGGGCTCCTGTAGCAGGTGGGGAAACTGAGGCACGCAGCTTTGGTCCTTGCTCGAGGTGAGGAGATGGCTCAGTGCTAGAGATGGAGACAGATTTTGCTGCTTTTGTGCTGGTCAGCCCTAGAAAGCAGTCCAGGCACTGAGAGACCCAAAGCAGTTGTCCCACTCTGGAGTGTGACCCGCCACAAAGCTCAAGTGCCGAAGATGAGGTTTAGGTGGAATTCAGACCTAAACTTCAAAATTTTAAACCTTCCCCCAACCTGCTGCCTACTGCTGTCTTCTGGGCCCTTGCCGTCCATCCCACCTCGCTCCAGGCAGGCTCCCCGCTCAAGTGCATGGGGATTCCTGGAACCCCTTCAGAATTATTCCAAATCCAGGCCATGACAAAGCTCTGTCTCCAGACCAGGTCTACAGGAAGCTTTTTGTGCCTGGCAGCAAGCCCAGGCTGAGATCTGAGCACCTCCGAGCTAAACCCCCTGTAACTCTTGCTTCTTCCTGGGCTGAACTTGCACTCGAGCTGGATTTTTCCCTTGGTTTTTACGGGCTTGCTTGAATTTTATTGCCAACAGAATGACTGGAAAATGGCAGTCACCAAGGTGTCTTGGAGCAGGTGGTGGCTCTCCAAAGAGGCCAGGAATCAGCCACACCTGCAGAGCAAATAAGCATATGGGTCACGTAACAAGGGTGCAGGTGATGGGGGGGGCATAAAAGGGCCCATCTGGCATCTCCTACCTGGAGTGGGTTTAGCTCTTACAGCCTGAATACCATCAAAGTTTTCTAAGGTTTTTCCTAGGAAAATGGATGGCCAGCCTGAATCAGCAGGGAGACCTGAGGCCAGACAGCATGGGTCCTAAGCCTCTGAGTTGGAAGATCTATACCTGCTGCTGCCCTGACAAAGAAACCATCTGTACGCCTCGCTGCTAGCTTGATCGCTGCTTCTAAATTTGATCCTGGTGCATGGAAAAACTTGTCATCTAATAAAGCAGCTGGCTGGAGAAGCTAGTTGGCAGGCTGCAGTGGAGAGCGGTGTCCAGCCTGCATCATGTTTTGGCATGTCCATTCTCTGTTTCTAGCTGCCTTGGAAGATTTCCCAAGATATTAGCTCTTTATGAAAAAAAAACAAAACAAAACAAAAAAACCCCCCCAAAAAACCCCAAATCCAAAACCAACCCCCCAAACCCCTAATGCCTCTATTGCAGCACAGCATTCCATAACCATCTCCCAGCGGTTTACTGGAGTGGGGGGCCAGAGCAGACAAACAGCTGTACCTCACGGTAACGCAGCACACTCGCTCTGGATTTTGTCCAGCCTGCGCTTTCCCGCTCAGCGGTGATTATCCCTCTCTGTCTTCTATGAACACCCTTAAATAGAGACGGTCTGACAACAAAATTACTGGAGCAGGCTTCTAGGAAAGTCTGCTGCGCGCACTGCCTTGGGGAGCCCCGTAGGCTTATGGGGCAGGCGTCCTCGAGCGCTGGAAAGCCTGACCTCAACCAAGATATCTATATGCTTCAGGTTTTCTAAAAAGCGTATATGATGTATTTTTCTACGTTATAGCCGATGCAGCTCGTTGAACGATTTATCTCACAGGTGAATTACAGCAAATCAAAGCCAGGACGTGGATTCAGTGAATTCAGATGTTAGAGCTGGCTGTCACCGATTAGGTTTGGGTTTTTTTGAGGCTTGTACAGCAGCTGGAGGCTGGGCACTTATTTTATTGCTAGGTTGGCTTTGCACCTCTTTTCCTCGTGTATCAGCTTCTAAGAAAGTGCGTTTCAGAAGCTGCCCCACTGCATCTCCCGCTCAGCAGGGGATGACGGCAACTGGGGGATGTTGGCTGGGGTTCAAGGCTCTGAAACCTGTGATGGATGCGGCACAGTGAGTCTCCCAGCTTTGCCCAACTGCTAACCACACACAGATGACTGCAATCGCAACAATTTGTAGGCATATTTGACTTCCGTAAGGTTGGATGACAAAGAGCTCGACAGGAGGACAGCGCTGACCTTAGTGTCATGATAACCAAACAAGTATGTTTGTTTCTATTTAAGGCTGAGGTTTTTTCAGTCTTTTAACAGATGAGGTCTGCTAATCTGTGGTAATTAAGGATTTGCTCCAGTTCATGAGTACGTTGGAAAAATATGTGTGCGTTATTTAGCTCCGCTGACATCTCAAATAATTTAATGTGTTTTTTAATGCTGTTTGTTGAATGAAGCGGGTGTTTACAAGAGATGTCAACATTGGATTGGACTTTGCCAACATTGACGTGGTCACAGCTCACTGGGAAGCACAATTGCAAATACAGGATGGAAAAAATGGTGATGGCAGAGACCTTTCCTATGTGATAGGAAGTCTATAGTATTGCAAGTGGGCTATCGTGTCCAAAGCAGAGAGCTAGAGAAGAGACATCCTTTCATTCCCCATCCATCCATCCATCCCTGGGACTTTTCCACTCCTCTTTGATCCCTAGTACCTGCTTCCTTGCAGGGAAGGGAGGAAAAATACTCAGTAAAGACGTCTGCTCTGGGGAAAAATGTATTGGTAACTTGAGCAATCAGTATGATATACCAGGATATACTGAAGGATTTTTGAGAAGCATGTAAAACAGAAGTTATGTTTTTAAAGGAAGATTTTTAGTGTGCTTCAGAGTTCAACAGTGCTTTTTATTCAGCCTTCTAGTACGCCTGGAATAAATTGGGAGGGGGTGGGGAGGAAATGAGTGCCTATCAAAAAAAGGAGGGTTACCAAATATAATCTAACATAGTCTTATTTAGGGAACACCTTGGGGATGTGTAATTGGAAGGTAAAATAACCATGTATATAATGTTATGATAGGCTGTCAGCAAGTGGCTATGTTCCATGCAGACATCCAAGATGTTTTCTTTAATGTTCAAGCCAACGCTCATTTTGGGGAGGACAAGCTGTGGTGATGTTAGGGTTTTATTATGTCCCGTTCCGCAGAGAAGCGCCGTGCCTTGGAGAAGCAATTTATGAATGCGTTTACTTCTCACATGTCTGCTTTGCTCTGAATTTTCTAATAAGGCGCTTTTAACTGGTGTAAATGTGTTGCTGGAATGAGCTGGTCCAGATTTTGGGGCTAATTTCTGTTCCACGGGAATGGTAAGTTGGGAGATTACCTGGAGACCAGCCCTGGTCCTGGG
>JAOBAS010000072.1:81110157-81135992 GCA_025311575.1 Elanoides forficatus | reverse complement strand
GGGAAAGTAAAAGCTTATTCAGGATAAAGGTAGTTTCTTACAGCATGAGTGTTCTCTGTGGTGCCAGGAAAAAGGATCTTAAATGACAAGACACTTAATTCCTCCATTTAGCCCTTATTATTTTCTTTCCCTTGCATCGACTCGGCTGCCGTGGCATCCCTTGAAGCTTCAAGAAGCACATTAGGTGAATGCACGATGAGGGGAGCGTGTTGCTCCCAGTGTTACGTGGGCTTGTGGCACGTCTCTCTTGACATCGTACAACAACAGCAACAAATCTTTCATCTCCTGTGTATCACAGCGGCATGTTCAAAGGATTTAATTAACTATGAAGGTAGTAAATTTTTACAGAAATCAATCTGAAGACATTTTGAGGTACTTCTGGTGCTGCAGTTTCCCAAACACACCTTCCCACGTTTTGTAATCGTGGCCTTTGAAAGATCCCCAGAGACTACAGAAACTGGGCACATGCACAAAACAAATGGAAGCAGGGAATTCTCTCTTCCTCTCTCAGCTGCTGAGATTTTCCTTTCTCCCAGCTGTGTTACTTTCAAGAAAATGAAAATGGATCTTGAAGCTGATGTCAGTTGTACTGTATTTTGTGCAACAATCCAAAAATAACTATAAAAGAACACTGATATCATGTGGCTGCAGTAGTACATTTTCAAATGCAAGTAACTTGGTTGCCCAAAGGCTGATATGTTGAACGCAATTAACCAAACAAGAGCAAAGATTTTTGAGTAAACGTCTACATACCCCCATGCTTTCTATTATTTTGACCACTCTATATTTTGGGGATTCAAGCAATCGACTTAAACTAATTCGCTCTGAAGATACTTTATGCTGTAAGAGATACTGTTGCTACAATACCTGTAGTGATGCAATGAGTATGCAAATGGATAGCTCGCTGCATAACGGAGGCATCTGTGCATGGAGGCTTGCTGGGGTGATCCACTACATCTAAGGGGCTACATGTACCGAGGGACTTGGGGAAAGGAGGACGAGGGTACCACCTCCCCTCTGCTCCTCACGTGGGGAGGGTTGGAAATCCAGGAGAGAGCTCAGGAGGTTGAGGGAGAGCTGGAGCTACTAGAGCATCCTCCTGAGCGTGGCCGGAGCTTGGCCCTTCTGAGATATATAAGCATTTCTTTTCAGTTTGGGAGGCAAAACTAAGGCAGGGTGGTAAAGGGGACTTTTTTTTTCTATGGAAACAGGGCAAAGCAGGACCTATCTCAGGTTTAGTAGTCCAATGGAGAGACCACGCACCTGAGAGATTGAAGAGCATTGAGCTGCAATCTGTTCTTCAAGCTATATGCAATTATTTACATAAATGAGAGCGGCTTCAACAGGAGATACTGGCTGAGGACGCAAGCTCAAACCTAGGCAAGGAGGACTTGAACCTGGTGCTCCCTCACCCCACTTAAAATGTTGTAGTGTCTGAGTCAAAAGGCATATCCCTTCCTTGACTGGGTTGGGATGTGCTTTGGGAGCTTGGAGGCATGTTCTGCACCAGCAGCTTGGCTGGGGCTTTCGGAGTTTCCGTGATAGTGTCCCGAGGGGGTACATGTGCCGGTGGGTGCAAACCTTGCTGAGCCCAGCTGGGGTCAGCCCTGTTCCTGCTGCCGTTGGGAACATGATGTGAACTTTCCTTCTTATGATGCCTAAATCATTTTTGAGGTCATCTTAGCTCGGGAGGGAAAAAAGTGCTAGTAAATAGGCAGACAATTGTAGTACGGTTGTTTCAGTACTTGAACTTACTCTCTGGCTGTTGTATTTAAGAGTATGTAGAAGTAGCTTTTGTGGCTTTTGTTTTGCAGTGCCCAGGTAAGAGGGCACCATCTATTTATGAGGACACAGGATACTGTGGAGCTGGGGGTCCTGAACGCAGAGCCCACACGCACTCCATCACCTCCCTAGTAGGTACAGGCAGGCAGTGTCCCTTTTGGGGGTACGGAGGGGAACATGGGTACCCTGCCCATCTCAAAGGCCCTTTTTCTGTCCTTCCTTGAGTTCTTTAAGACCACCAAGTTTATTTTCCCACAAAGGCTCTATTCTTTCTCTTTAAAATGAATATTTATTTTTATTAAAATCCCTTCCAGGCTACAAATACCAATATTCCTCCACTTGTGATGCTGCACTCAGCATCAAAACAGAATGAAAAGTCAGTGTTCCCAAATTCTGCAGGAAGGAAGGTTTTTCTCATGATTAAGATAATTGCTGTCTCAGTCATTGTGTACAGCAGGAGTGCTGCAGAATTGACCTTGTGCATGAAATCTCAGTGAAAGTCACTTGAAGCAGGCAGGGTTGTTTTCATTTCCCAAAACAAAGGGAGTTTGGACTCAGACAAAACAACCTGATGGGAGATATCAGCTTGGCAGTTTAGACTCACTGGGCTTCTCGGAAGGATGGCAGCTATGGGAGCAGATCTGAGGTCAGTTTAAATTACATATTGAATGTTCAGATAGTTGTAATGAAAAAGTGGTTGCTACTACTGATTTTTTTTTTTTTGGAGCTGAAGGGAGCAGTGCTGCTGAGATAAAACTTACCGAAATGTCATTTGCCCCTTGGGGCCCAGCTCTGCTCTCCGGTAGGCAAAAGAGCGATTAACGTATTTTATTGTTTCTATTTCCCTGCTTTGTGCTGGTCTTCCCAGCCTACATCAGGGAGATTGTGTTAGAAAGGAGACGTGTTCCCGCTGAAAAGGCCTTTTTAAGTCTCCGCTTTGGCACTTTTACGTAGGCTTTCCACCCATATAAACAGCAAGGCAGCAGCTGTTAACAGCAGGGAAGGCAGCTGGAAAGGCAAAGCGTGCAGCAAACAGCTGGTATTTATGTTGTCTCCCCCCAGTTTGCAACTGCGGCATTTAATAAGCTGAGTGGTTGTGTTATCAGTGCAAATGGATGTGCTCAGACGTAGCAGATGCTCTAGGAAAGTATAAAAAAGGACAAGGCCATAGCAGTATTTCTGCAGCTATGCCTTCCTGCAGGCTGCATCGTTGGGACCTCTTGAGCCAGCGGTGATACCTGCAGCTTGGAGAGACTTTACTGCCTTGGAAGTGTCTGCTCTTGCTTCCACCCTGTTGCCACTGAGACCGATGTCATTTTGTCTGTGGTTTTTCCCAGTTTCACGAGGCAATGGATGAAAAAGGACCTTTGTGATGCCTTTTTTTGAAGCTTCTACCCGGTAATTTAATTTCTTGCCCTCCTGTGCTTGGGTTGCAAGAGTGTTGATGCAAAATGGGCAGCTTGGGCATCAAAATGGGATCTGCAATAATCTTTTTAATACTGCACAAAACCATGCAGTTGCATCTGAGTTTTTGCAGATGCACCTTCTAATTACATGTAGACACTACCTATAGAGTTTTACTCCTAGGCATAGTTATACCACCTTTCTTTTAAGGCAGTTTCCTTGTTTCCCTTAAGCTGCCATCAGCTACAAAACCCAGCATGCAGCCAGACATTTGCAATGTTCCTCTAAAGCTGGCGTCCACGTTGAAGGCACGTCTGTCCATGCCAAGCTTTGCCATCTTCATTTTGAGTGTCCGAATAGAGTTAAGAGTCTCAAGCAGGCGCAAAGCTTTCTTGCATCCCAAGACACACAGCAGCCGTGGAAAGTTAAGACTGCAGCTTTGAGGGATCACAGTGGGGAAAACTCAAACCCAGTATGAGCAGGTGCTTCGTGGCCAACTTCAGAAGATCTGTAGCTGTTTATACCAGTGGTGAGGTTGGGCAAAAGCCGTGACCTGTTAAGAGGCAGAATGGGTTCAGTTCAGCTGATTCACATGAAATTTAATGGGATTTGAAGTCGCAAGTACCAACAAGAAGCTTCTCAAAGGTGTATTTGCTGCTTGCTGACTCATGCTGCTTGGGATAAGCAAGGCACGGTCAGGATTTGGGGTTACTCTGTTCGTGCGTTTTGTCATTTCTTTCTTGGGAGACAAATACGTGATATGAAAAATGAATTTTGTAGAGGAAGATGGTCAAGATGGATACTAAATAGTTGTGTGGTGAATATGGAATACCAGCACCACATGCTGCTTTGCAGCACTCCTCACACGGTACATTTTACTGTTCCCTTTATATGCCAAAATAAAGGCTATTAAAGACTTGATGAGAAAGTATAGAAATGGAGGAAGGGGGACACATGAAGGATGAGGGGGCAGAAGGTCCCTCAATGCTAAGGCTATGGAATGCTCATCAGGAGGACTGGTGAGAAGTTGGACAGTTTTCCAAGTTTATTCCTGTTCTTGGAGAAGTCTGAGCTCACAGTAGTGGCCAAACCAGTGGGAATTACAAATTGCAGTGGCTTTTGGGGTGGTTTTTCTTTTGTTATTTGGTGGGGGTTTTTTCCCAAAATAATTTTCTTTTTTTTTTTTTTTTTTAATCTGTATTTTCCATAGGCCTTTTGTTTTGCAGACATTCAGACCAAAGACAACTAAAAATAGAAAGATACTTGGTTTCTTAAAAACATAGAAAGAAAGAAATGCTTCTGTTTTTTCTGTATTGTTCCACACCACAACAAAAAGTGGTCAAGAATCCCAAAGTTTTCTATGAACAGTTTTAAAAAAAATTAAACCATTATAATACCAAATGGATATGGAGACTTTTTGTCTTTTAACTCAAAAAAATGTTTGGGCTAGTCTGAATTTTACTTTAGCTAACCTGAATAATCTGGAGTTGCAGTCTCCCAGAACTTCTTGAGTGTCACACACTGAAGCTCTTTAAGGCCTTGAATGTGCCTCAGACCCCTTGGCTTTGCAGAAGGAAAAGTGATATTTCTAGAAGACAACTAATAATATTGCAAGGGGCATGGTTCAGTAAATCTGAACCCATTTACTTTTTCAAGTCATCCATTTATGTTTTCAGTTGAAGTAAGCCTGTATACTAGTTAAATGCAGGGAAAACATCTAACTTTGGTAGTTGCTGGGCCATGAAGAACCCAGTTGCTAATTCAGTGCTAAGCTACTGCATTTAATTCCTCTGCATTTTTATGGGGTGAGGGTGAAAGCCAAAAATGATGGTATGTAGGGGTTTTGCTGCACGATTGGTTGGCTTTGTGTTGGATTTGAAATTCTCCAGCACAGTATTTCTTAGTACATGTGTTTTCTGAAGCCCTGATTTCTTAAATCCAAAAATTCTTGTATATAATTGTACTGTTGCCAGGTCATGGGTTTCTTTCATAACTCTTGCAATTTGCTGTGGTGCTTTTCTAAAGCCTGATTTCTTGTGTTTGTGAGAAACTCAGCTTTCATTAAATAAAAAAACAAAGCTCCGGGCCATCTTGACTGTAAGGAGAACAAAAAAAAAAAAAAAAAAAAAAAATCTTGAAAAACATGACCGGAGTATAACCCGACAGTGTGGGTGGATCCTCTGCCCCAGGAAGGAAGCGGCATCCCCAGGTTTGCAGAGATGTTGTGCGTTACTGGAAGGGGGAGCTGGACCCATCGTTCGGATGTTGGGAATTGCTCTCTGCAAATAATGAATTGGGTTTTCTGGATCGCCTTGAGGTGCAACAGCTCCCAGAGGAGAGATGGCTCCTCGGGTCCCCTCCAAAGAGGGCTCTTCTATAGCGTCCCTGGCAAAGCTATCCGTAGGGATTGAGGGAGGTACGGCTCAGCTGTCAGCCAGGGTAAGGTGCAGAAGGTACCCATAGCCCACGGCAGGGAAAGCTACTGGCTTTGTAATGTCCTTTCTAGTGTCTGTCTGGCAGCTGATAAGCGGGAGATATTCAATGCATTGGAACATTGACACCTTAGAGCCAAAACTTTCCCTCCGTTGGTAGCTGCAAAGATATACTGGAGATGTAGGAAGGGCAAATATCTTGCCAGTCTCCTAACTTCCCTGGTCCTCGTAGGATCCAGGTGCCCTTGCTGAAGCAAGAGATCAAAACTCATGTGTTGTGTCATCGCAGCGGCCATGCTTTAGTGAAAACTCATTTCATGTGAAGACTGGTAATCCCTTAGGAACTGAGAAGGACTTGGAGCTATCCCTTGCCCAGTCCTTTTACCTGCAAGTATTGGTATCATTCATTCACAAAATACCTGGGAAACGTGTTGTTACTCATAGCTAGAGCATGATGGATCGTGGAGTCCTCCCAAAGGGAGGTGTGTGCAGGGTGGCAATGCATCGCTGTGGTGCAAGAAGGAATGTGCAAGATTTTCTGGGGAGCGTTGGGGAGCGGTCAGGCAGGAGGTTTGACTGAGGCTGCAGACACCTGAGGTCCTGTAACCTCTGCTCAGAGTGAGTCATTCCAGCCTCACAGACTCGGAGAAATATTTCACCAAATTCCTTCTTCAGCTGAACTCACCCCCTACAGTATGAGCCTTTTATCCTGGATAAATGGGAAGTGAATCTCCATGTTATGTCTGAATTTTGAAATTGAAACAAGAAAAGTACTGACTTGTTTCTTGTCTGACTACCTTGGCACTTCTGCTCTAAAATATTTCTGGACTTTTTGATTAGTTTGTGTCTTGTATTGAACAAAAAACCTACTGTACTTTAACATTATGAATACTTATTTTTGGTATTGTTTGTTTGGAGGCCCTTTCAGAACTGGAAATTTATTGCACTTAATGCTCTGCAAACACATGGGGAAGCATAGTCTGTCTTCCTCTTTGAAGAACTGATTTAGACATCCAGATTTGGCACAAATAGCATCCCAGGGTGACTAAAATGGCCTGATTATACTTAAGGAAATGCCTATGTACAGTGAATGGACAGACACAGCCATCGCACACCTATTGACTTGGTGTTCCACTTGGTCAAATGATCCATCTGCTGTGATGGAAATGTGACCCTCCGGCTTCACGTGGGCCATCGTGTCCTCCTGCAGGCCACCTGCCCAATGCACATATACCCATTCTGGCTGATTTAGAGGCTGAAGCTTGAAGAAGCATTTTTAAGAAAAAGTTTTAGACCTTGAAGTGATTAAAAACAACAAATAATCGCTATGTGTCTCTTGGCGTGGAACTGGTACTGTGTTGGGAATGAGGAGGATTAGCAGTCCAGCAGTGTTTCTCCAGTTCTTCTGTCCTTTGATCCCACCCTTAATGCATTTCTGAGGGTTATGCTTTGGGTAAATGTAAGGTTTTGGCCCCAGTACAAGGGTGACTCGATGGATGGAGCCTTCCAGAGCAGCCTCCAAACTGTGTCCAGTTCAGCCTTGTGTTTGGATGTCATACACTGTAGAAGTAAGAGCCACCCACGGAGATCTGATCTAATTTTAAACTTTCCAGGAGCGTTCAGAGGATTTGATGGAGGTTCTCGGTTGGGGGTTGAAGTAGAGGGATAGAATATACACGAGCTCCATAGCCAGATAAATAGGATCCTAGCAGGGAAGGCCCATCATGACATAAACACATATGCTCCTTAACAATTAGATATTCACTGGGGCTGTTTATGTCTGTCTGCTCATTTATGCAATCCCTAAAACACTCTGAAAAAGCAAAGGCAGTGAAGTAGAGTAAAGCAGAGATGCTTGGTTAACCTGGCTCAAAATCCCCTGCAGCAGACCCAGAAAGCCAAGGAGAAGTTGGTGAGTGACCATTGGAAAGAGGCTTTTGGAAGGCTGGATGGAGAAAGATCTGTTGCTGTTGTTCTGATGCAGTGAGTGTCTGTAGCTTTCCCAGAAATAGGAGTTCCTGTTTATGTATGTACTTCATGTACATGCTTTAAATTCATAACTCATCACAAGTTAAATTTTTGGCAGGAAAGAATGACTGTCTTGGCTGTTTCTAGACGTGCAAAACTCAGTTCCTCAGGGTTGAGCTGTTGTTGTTATTGCCTGTAGAAGACTCGATGCTCAGTCCCGCTGGGCCAAGTCCCCCATACACCAAAAAGAGGGTCTGTCCCAAATGACTTGCAGTCTGAATACAAGAAAGAAAGACAGATTGGGAGTGCCAAAAAAGTAAAGATACACCTCTAGGCACAGCAATAGCAAGCAATCCACACCTGCCAACTGTTAAATTCCCCTTAGCAAAGGTTTCTGCTTAGCAGCTGTATCTGAAATGCTTTTATTAATCCAAATTATTCTTCCCCCTTCCTCTCATGCAATCATTATGATTTTATTTTTTTTTGCCCCTCAATTTTGCTGAGTTTCGTCCCCTATTGTTTTGACGTTTAGGATTTCGATTGTTTCCCCCTTATCTCCCCAGCCCGTAGTATTTTTTTTTTTTTTTTTTTCTTTTTTCTTCCCCCAAGACTTTCTGAGGACCCAGCTTCCAGCTGCTTAAACTACAGAGGTGGCTAGCTGAAAAGGCCAGCTCCCACCACTCATTCTGCAGAGTCTGGTCTAACCCAAGTCCCCAGTGCAGATTCTGGATAACAAACTCTTTGGGGTGATGCTGTTGGACTTGTGCAGAGCCTGGGTCAGCATAGTGAGCCCTTTAGCTGACCTATAAGCAATGGCAGCACACATGTAGGATAATAATTACATTAATAGATGGAGACGTGAATAGCCTGGTTAGTGTTTACTAAACCCCTGAAACCGTACAGAGACTCTATTTTGCAGTATGGGCGCATTCCAAGCAAAACTGGAGAACACCAGTGACACAAGGAGCGAGGCTGTTCTCTTGCCCAGTTTTGCAGGTTGGGAGCTTTCAGGCTCTCGGATGCCGATCCAACCCTTACGACACAGTCACTCTGGGGTGCATTCAGGCAACATTTTTCAGACGCTGAGGATGTACAATGAGGGCCAGACTTGGAAAAAGCTCCCATTCCATTTAGGCAATCGGATAAATCTAAGCAGCTCCTTTTAGGGTGTACCAGTTGCAGAACTGGGTGCTCCACCGTATGAGAAGGGGTATTGGTTTCACCAGGGTTTGAGCTACTGCAGGGCTGTGACTCCTGATACATTAACCCAGCCAGTGCAGGGCTGGCCTGAAAGAAGCAGCTAGATATGGAAAACCTGTGTCTCCATGCCAGAAGGAACAGATGGATATTAAACAACCAGACTCCCCCAAACACGAGCAACTGATAATATTCCAAATTAATGTTCTGGCTATAAAGTCCACAAGCAAACAGTGTATTTATTTATTTATTTATTTATTTATTTAAGCTCAGGAGAGTGGTCTCTATGCATCAGTGTGCTGCTGGCCAGGCTCCGGGACTAGATGTGTATCAGGTTTCTGCCTGTGTGTTTATTTGCACATAGTTTTAGATTTGGGAGGAAAAGTCCTTCCTCCTGTGATGCAGCCCCAGCTTGGGCTGGGTTTTCAGCTGCCCAAGTTACTGCAAGTTGGAATGGATTTTGAAAAGTGTAGGTCCTGTTGAGAGTGCTAAGGAAAGCCAGCTTCAGTTTTGATCCTTACAGCCAGTTTTTATGCACCCCTTTGTATTTTTGTATTCCCTTCAGGGTCAAAGGTCTTACTTTGGTGTCTGAATAACTTTCTTTGCAGCTGAATTTTATATCGGTGGTCACTTTTCCATGTGCCTGGGCATCTGATGAATCAATGACTCTTCTTCCCTGGTATCTATCTCTTCTTTCGGTCATTTGTCATCTGAAACAACTGCTTTATGCTTCCATGTATTGAGTGTTCACCCTGTTGAACTGACCTCAGCTGCTTGACTGCGCTTGACTTGTTTCCATCATGCAGGAAACTGGTGCGAGGACAGATCTGAGTCAGCATAAATATATTTAGGAAGCTGATAAAATTTTATTGTGAAAGCCCCTCGCTAACTCCCTTATTACATTCCCTGTTATTGTTGAGGTTTTTCATGTGTGTCGACCGCATCCGGCTTCTGCCCTTGTCCTCAATCAACCTCTCTTTTCTGGTAACCTCTGGGCTGTGTCTCCTTGGGACTGTTTGATTGCCCTATTTCATCCCTTTCTCTCTGCTTGGCTCCCATCGGCTGAGGCTGGTGGTATTTCTGAATCAAGACTCAAAACACCCCGATTCCTACAAGGTACTTTCATCCTACTGCATTTCATTTTTAGATATTTATGTCTTTCCTAGCCTTTCTTGGTTATGTCTTTGGCAGGGGGGTTAACCCTCTATGTTTAGTCTGTCACTTTGCCTCTTCTGCTCCACTTTTGCTTCTCCAAGCTTTGTTCTTTCTTATTTTCACAAAATGGAGACCACCACTCCTAGCTCAACAAGCCAATCGGGTGCAAATTAAGTTGGTTTTTTTCCCCCTTTTTGGCTGATGCCTAGCACACTTTAGTGTTGTGGTTTTTGCCACAAAGAGTTCGACCTTCGAAAATTAACTAAACATCCCAGGAGGTATTTAGAAGACATGTAGATGTGGCACTTAGGGACATGGTTTAGTGGTGGACTTGGCAATGTTGGGTTAATGCTTGGACTTGATGATCTTAAGGGTCTTTTCCAACCTAAATGATTCTATGATTGAAGGAGCTTGGACCATTACTGTAGGTGCCTGCTGGATGGGGAACCAAAATCTCTGTCCTTACCCGGGTGATGCCAGCTGAGTAGTCATGCACTGGTGGGAGGTGTTGTTGAAAAAACGAATTGCCACATTCCTGGGAAGGGAAGATGTTTAACCACCATCTTCTCTGTAAGTGCAAAATGTTTCTTTTCAGTAGGAAGCCTGCAGTTTGTAAACACAGAAATTGCAAGCCTAAAAATACAAGATTAGAGTAATCTCCCATTCTCAGCTGCTTTTCAGTTGCTGCCCTTGCTTTTTCCACTGAACCCTGATGATTTCTTTCTCAGACCTCTGAAACTGAATCATTAGTGCCTGGTTCTTCTACTGCTGCTGGTGGTTGTTTTGTTGGCTTTTTAAGATGGGGGATTTTGTAAAACCTTTCAGGAAGATACACCAGTGACCTGGACAATACCCTGTAGGTCTGAAACTGGTTTGGTGACAACCCCTCACACACACAAATTCTTGGTAAACTTTTTGTCATATTTTCACATGCTTTTGGTGCCTTGTGTGGACAAATACAGTGACTAGGAATTTGGGCATGCAAGTTGCTTGGATACTGAAGTTGATATTCTTCTGCCCACAAAAATATATGCAGCATTGAGTATAGTTAAAATATCTTTAGAGGGGACATCTTATACTGCATGTGTGCGGTACCAGCAGAACAAGAATATCGTGGTGGCCACCTATTGCATAGATTGCATCTACCATTGCAAGCCTAAGGACGGTGATCTTCCCAATACCTGTTCCAGCTGTCAAAACTGGCTAATGCAAAAAGAATTTCACAGTTGTTCCTGGAGCAGGAGCTCTATGGTGCAGGCACTTGACTCTTTTGACTTTGTGAAAGTACTTACTTCCTAATAGGTGAAGAGTAAGTGAGTACAAGTCCCACCTAGGTGGTTGTTAGTCGACAAAAAGGTCACGTTGAACAAAGTATAAGAAATTCTTTACTTTTGCAAGCATGTCACAAGCTTTTTGTCTTAATTGCGCTTGGGGCAGCCACACAGAAGTTGAGAAACTGGGACTGTCTTTTGGACAGCATGGCCTTAGCTAATGCTAAAAGATCAAGGTCAGACCTGAGAACTTAGTGCTGACTGGGAAGCAACTGATCCTCCAGTGACATGTAGCACAACCTTCTTCCAGGAGCACAAAAGCCAGAGGAGTTCACACTCAGCTGCCCATACTTAAAGATGGGCAAGTTCTTATATAAATAATATATTTATTTTTGACAGACTGGTATGTTAAAAAAAATGATTAAGGAGGACCACAGCATCACTTCTACCCAGAGTGCCAAAACTGCTCAGGAAAGTCTTCAGCTCTGAAGAGTATCAGTTATAGAGAAGAGGACCAGGCTCAGGAGGTGGGAAGTGCTACGGAGCTGCCGCTCCTGTGCAAACCTGCAGCCACCATGTTTCTACGTGGTCTCTGAAAACGAGAGGCGGCTCGTGGGGCTGATGTCCTGAGAGCCGCTGCTGAATACGGAGCTGCCCGTGTGTGCCAAGTCCGGCGGTGAATAGAACTGAACTGCCCCTCTGCTAAGCCATGCATCAAGTAAACCTCCTGGGAATGGGATCAGTGGCTCGCTTCAAATGCAAATCACTGTTCATCCCCGGTGGAGGCGCGGATTCACGTGCACACAACACCATTCTTCCAGCCGTGAAAGCCGGACAAGAATTAAAACGCGTAATAAAGCACCTAACTGGACTTTGACCTCTGGCTGGAATGGGCCCGCGTGTGAGTGTGGATGTGTACGTGTGTGCGTGCGTGCGTTTTGCCCTCCTTGGCCAAATTATTCCCTGGGGTAGCTGCTGCTGTCGAAGTGGTGTGGGTCTGTCCGTCACAGTCTGCTGCCTCTTGGCTGGGTTCCACCTGGCAGCCTTTCGGCTAAGCCCTTGGAACAAAATAATTCCTCTGTAGGGTCTTTCTTACTTTCCCCGGGGCTGGGAGCAGCCGGAGAGGACCCCAGGACCACAGTGCTATGGCAGCAGTGAGAGGTTTGTGCCATCGCCCACCTTGTGTCAGGAGCACGGGTCTATCTCATTCCAGTTCTCTGCCCCCAACGCGGTCCTTGTCATGCAAAAAAGGCATTTGAAGCTTTAGTGAATCCCACAGTGGGTGTTTTGGAGAAGAAATTCCTTGATTAATCTAGGCGGAGAAGGAAGTTGGGGTAGAGAAAGTGCCGGTGTTGGGTCGTGTGTTGTTTTTCTTTTTTTAAGGTAAGAATCCCTGAGTGTGCCTAACTTCTGTATTTCCTCTAAAAGCCATGGAGATCTGGGGAAAACTCCTGGAAAAGGATTTCTTCCGGCTATCCATCAGTGAACGCACTGGGGAGATGTCTGAAAGAGAAATGGCACTTTCTCTGCCCCTCCAGGTGAAAGCCTTGGCAGATGTTCAACCTCTGCAGACCCACCAAACCAACCTGGTTGTCAACAGAGCAATGCAAAGAAGCACGTGCTTAATGCACGGCGTTATTGCTCCAGCTCCGCAGCAAACTGTGTGCCATCAGGGCGCTGAGCCTTCGGAAAACTGGAAGGAGGTTTCCTTAATAATTTCCAAAAGACTTGGAGGGCACGCAGGGGAGGCTGTGCTTCCCTCGGGAGGTAACTTAACCTGTGCTTGTGTGCACAGGTATTTAGTAGTTACCATAGGGGACTGGGAGCTACCGATGGATTTTGTGACCTGGCTGATTCACCTTGCTTTTTCTATACCTTAATTTCCCTTCACACACTTCATATTGCTGCTTTATGCAATGTAATCCCTGAAGAAGTTACTCTTTATTTACTGGGTACCTGTAAAACACCTGGAAAAACAGGGTTTCAATCTATTTTGAAACCTCCAAGATCTATCTTTCCCATAGCAATTAAATCCCCAGGAAGAAAATCTGCTCTATTATGCAAGGTGATCTACAGCCATCTCTTTATTTTCTCTTTACGCTGAGCAGCAGGAATAAAAAAAAACAGAGGGAAAACAAATAAGCCCTGCCAGAGCCAAATGGGCTTCATATGGAGTTAATTCTTGTTTTGCTGTTGCACACACTGCAGTGATTTTTGCCTGCCTTTAATTCACCTCTCTCCCAACCAGCACAGGCTTGCACAGATGCAGCTGAAAGTGGAATGAGGCCCGTGGTCCATAAACACTTCAGTGAAGATTAAAGGTACTCCATAAATGCAGAGTATGTTGTTGTAAGGTGTCTCCAGATGAGAGAAAAATGGATTATCCTTCAACTTGGTCAAGAAAAATATTGTAGTGCAGAGCCAGACTCTGGAAACCTGGTTTGAAACAAAACCAAACTGGTTTGAGAGACAAAGAAAAATACGCATTATCTTGTTCTCCTTGGTAGCAAATGGGGTTCAGATGCTACAGAGTCTGACATGATTTCTTCTCTTTTTACAGCGTAGCAGTGATGATTTTACTAGCTAATTCCTTGTTTGCTCTTCCTGTTTTAAATATGGAAAACCAGTAGTTTTGCTTCCATTCCCAGTTTTCTGCCAATGTGGACCAGCTCACTGGCTTGAAAAGCTGATCGTACCTGCAGGTGACGACCAGCAAACAGTAGTGGGTAAACCGGCTAAGTAAAGAAAAAAGTGGTGTTTTCTTGTGATGCTGAAGCAGCCTTGATCATGACTGAGCTGTTGGGAAAGTTTCTTTTGTTAAAAGGCAGAGTGAGGATTTGCTGCTATTAAATGCTGGGCTCCCTGCTGCCGTATGGCAGATTTTTGTCAAAACAACCCTATTCGTTCCTTGGGGAGATTATGGTTTTGGTAGATAAAGGCAATATAACGATGTAAGACTCTGACTTTGGAAAGGTCTCTTTCTACTATGTGGAAATTGATAAAGCTTTCCGTGCTGTTCCTAGCACCCATAAAGAAGGTTTTAAGTGGGCTGTAATTTGGGTGAGATGGAGGAGCCTTGATTGAATTCCAGAAAGTCAGCTATTATTACATCCTCATCTTAGGTGTTTGAGTTGGATCTGAAATTTCACCTTAGACATTTAAGTTGGATCTAAAATTTTGCTGTCTAAGAGCTGAAAAACTCAGTCAACTCTTTGGTTTCGTTTTTCCTTTTTTAGGAAAAAGGGATGGAGACCTCAATATAGAAACTGCAGAGGAGTTGTCAGGCGTACCTGTTGGGTTTGGGGTTTCTTTTTTTTATTGCTGTGTATATGGCTAGCTAGATGGATATTTCAGCTCCACAGACCATACTCCACAGCATGCTGATAATTTAGACAAGGTGCATGCATGCACCTTTCCCCCTTCCACCATGCTGCGGGCTGAGCGCACATGGCCCATGCAGCCACGTGCTCCAAAACTCATCCCAAAGTGTGCTCCTGTTTCTTTTTTGCTCCTCCAGCCTGGTTTCCATGTCTGTCAGTGAAGTCAAAGGGCAAAAAAGTGAGGATATGTGCTGCTTGTGGTAGTCGTTGGTTGTTTGGGGAACCCCCTCAGGTTTTTATGCTCTGTCCCACACACAGAGAGCCCCAGCCAAGAGCAGGAACCCTTTATGGTGGGAGGATGATAAGCAAGTGGTGGGAGGCACTCCCGACCTCATGAGGCTCTTGGAACTCAAAACACCTGTTTAATAATCTGAACTCGCTGATTTTCACACCAAAGGCAGGGCTTGCAGCGGTTTGAGATCTGCTCTAGTGTCCTCTCGCTTTGCTTGGGCCAGCTTTTCCAGAAGGTACAAGAAATAGGTCAAGGAAAGGTTGACATACAATCCAGGCCCTGTGCAGCCGGTGAGCACAGACTGGAGAGGAGGATTTATCTACAGATCTAAAAATCTGGGGTTCTCCAAGACCGAAATTCCTGCAGATGTTGAAACTCCTGTGCAAAACCTGTGTTTCTTGTCTCTTGACAAGTGAAAGCATCAACCGCAAAGTCCATAAAACACCAGGTTCTGGCAGGAGCACTTGCAAACATGCTGGAGAACAGGCTGGGGCCTTGGGTTTAGGTATGGTACGGTCTCCTCTGCTGTAGGAAAGGGATTTTTTGCAGGCAGTATTACCATCTTAGACTTGGTTTCAGGGTGTTTTGAAGAATAAGGGACCCGACGATAACAGCAGACGATGAATACAAAGGGGAGGTCACCAAGGGACGGGCGAGGGGGCACATCCTCTGCGTGGCTGGGTGCATCCTTTGAAGACAGCCCTTCAGGAGAGCCCGCTCTGCTCCTACCTGCTTCCTCTGGCACCTGAACATCTCTGAAGTACTCGGCTGGGTTATTTTTAGGCCCTTGAGCTGGACCACAAAAGCCAATATGGATAAGACCAGATGTGTTGTCATGGGCAGAAAAAAGTACTTTATCTGTGGTCACAAATTCTTCTTTCAGGCTTCTTTGTGTTTCTGTCCTCTCTGGACTTTCTGTGTGGTTAGAAAGTCATTGAGCAGGAAAAAAGAATGAAATCCATTTTCCTAACTCTTCCTCACTTATTTTGTGATGCCAGCTGTGCTCAGAGGGTGGTCCAGGAATGCCAACGGTGTGTAGGAAGCTACTCCGTTCCTAGTCACAGTCTGTCACCGCTTTGGCTTGCAATGTGACAGCAAATGGCCCCTCTGATTTGATGCCCCCCCCCAGCCCGAACACCCCCAGACTGGCAGTTCTTGGGGAGCACATCCCTTGGCTGTTACCCAAAAGGTCTGGTCATGGATGAGTGGAGTAAGTTGGTTTTACTCCAGTAATTGGTGGGACGTTGTCCTGCAGCTTTACAGGATTAATAAGGGACCTAAGCAGCAATGTTGTCTTTCTGCTGTGCTCCCTTGAGGGCGTGAGCAACATGTTGGGGACCAGATTGTACCCAGAAGCTGGGAATTCAAAGCTGCTGCTTGGTGACCCAACTTCGGGGACTATTTCTTCAGCTGACTTCAATGAGGTAGGAGCTCTGATAACATTCTCCTACTGTTGAAAAAGGCTGTAGTTGCCACAAGAAGCGTGTCCTTTTTTCACCCTTGGTCAACGCTGGTCCTTGACGTCATGCATGGGGTTGAGAGGGACTGTGTCTTTCTGCTTACTCTAACCTGTGCTTACACACAGCTGTGTACAGGATTGCCACATGGATAGCTGGGGTCATACTTGGCATGTTGTAAGATGTCCCTTGGTAGCCTTCATGTGCTCCGCAACATCATCCTACATTTGCTGTGGATCTGCAATATAATAGTCTTAAGCCATCAGCTCAAAGAAAGAAACCACAAGCTCAAGATGGTGCCAGCATAAATGTTTGTCTTTAAATAGATTCCACCCTTGAAAATCACCTTCAACGAGGCTGGGTTGCTGGTGACATCCTTTCCCACCTCTCAGGCTTCAACAGGCAGCTCATGTCCAGACCTGAAGCACTTTCCCCTGGAATCGTGGACAGTAGGTTGAAGCGAGAACAGCGAGTTATGGCCACGCTGTTGAGAGATTTCTGGGCTTAAGACCTGAAGGCTGGGTAGGCTTCAAGCATCCTGCAGGAACAGAGACCAGCGACCTCACAGCCTGGTTTTGGCAGTTTGCCGAAGGGTTTATAGCATATTTGGGGTATGTCTGGGCTAGTCTGTGACCTTAAGGTTGTCCTTAAGTATCAGTGTTGACGACCAACCTTGGATCTACTTTGCTGTTCTGTGCTATAACGAAAGACCCTTTTTGTGGTCAGCCAGCCAGTCAAAATATTATATCTGTGATTGCTTCAGCATCATCTCCCGAGACTCCAGATAGTCAACAGGAGTCTAGTAGCCAGGAGGGAGATGCTTGGTGTGTATTTTGCAATAGGTCAGCTCTAATTGCAATGGGTACAGAGACCATCTGCAGCCTAACAGGCACTGTGAGATTTTTTGGGGTTTTTTGGTTTGGTTTTTTTGTTAGCTCCTGTAACATTCCCTGGACCTCTCTGCCGTGGGGTGGTGGATCTGTTCACAGAAAAAATCAAATTAATAGCTCCTAATATCTGTAATCTGCTGGGCCCCAACTGCTCCATGATAACAATTTTATATATATATTTTTATGTGTGTGTATATATATATACATATACTTTCTGCTCCACCCCCTAAAAGCAGGTTGAAAAAGCTACATCAGTACGTGCCCAAGCCTGGACTCAGTCCTTTGCCTTTTTTTCTTGAGCTCAGTCCCATTAAAGCTACGGGATGGGATGTTCTAGGCAGAGCAGTCTGGGTAAGCTGGCACCAACAGCCTCCTGGCTTGTTGGAGCAACAAAATGCTGTTGAAGCTCTGTAAGGAGGTAACTCAGTGGGATTAGAAAAACAGATTTTGCTTGCTTCTTAAATAAAAAAGCTTTTTTTAATGGAAGTTAAAAACTGATTCAGCAAAACTGGGAGAAAACAACACAGCAGGAATTTAAAAATCAGTTTCTGTTTGTCTGCCACAGGGTAGAACAATGTGTGTCTTTGTTCAAAGCACAGATTATGCAGGAATAAAATAATAAATAAAAGGGCTGCTGAATGGAGCTGACAAAGTGTGCCTTCTGAAGGATACTGAATTAATAAGAGGAATAAATCAGCTTTGGTTTACAAACATGCTTGCTAGTGTGCCCACCTCCCAAGGTGTAAATCCGCCCCAGCTATCCCCTGATGGTGAGTAGCTGTTTCAATTCTCTGGGCCAGGCCTGGAGCTGGTGTAAAGCAGGTGCTGCAGGTGGCTTTATCCCGATTTAAAAAAACAAAACAAAACAACCAAATTGAGTGAGCAGGGAGCAAAGCTCTGCTGTTGTACAACCACCGCAGATCCCTCTTGAGCATGGCAAGGAGCGTGGCTGGGGGAGGACACGGTCCTTCAACTGGCTGCAAATTTAGGTAAGGGCTGGATATGATTCTATGATCACCAGCTTAGAAGCACATGGGAGGAGAGCTCTCACCCCATACAGCCTTCCCAAGGGGCTGATATGAGAGCAGAGCACAGGAACCAGCACTGCAACCCCAGCTTATCTCTGGCACTTCCCAGGAAAGGTTGCTCTTGCTGTGCATAGTGGCTGTTTCTTCCAGATGCTCAAGCCAGGATCCATAAAGAAATTGAGGAGGGAGCCCTGTAAATGCCTTTTGATGTTTGGGATGTGCTGTTTGGCTCCTATAGCATCTTCCAGTGAGGCGGGGGGCTGATACTTGGCAAACAGGCTTGGCCTTTGGTGGCCTCCACCGTGGCTGGGTGCACCATGCCTGCTGCTGTTATCACAGCTCCTGGTGGGTACTTCCACACCACCTGGAAGGAGTTTATTATGTTGGCTTTAGGAGGTGGCCGACGTGGCCGGCACCAGCATGACCCAACCAAGAGGGCTGGGGCCAAGCAATGCATGTGTGCCTTCCACCCACCTCTGCCTTCCACCTCTCTGCGGAAGTTTAGCAGGGAGGTTTGCCTTTATCAGATGTAGGTGAGGAGGGTCTCCTAGCTGTGCTTCTCCCGAGAAGTCTTAGGAGAGGATGCAGATTGAGAAGATGGAGCTCCAAGTGCCTCTGCACAAGCAGAGCTAAAGGCTGCATCTCTTCCAGCCTCGCCAGCATCCAAAGGGTTATGGCAGGGAGCAGATGGTGGCCTGGCTGGAGCAAGCTGTCTTCCATCACTGTTTATGGACAAACCTTATAAAATCATTTCCCTGACCTCAGCCGCTTCGCTGCATGGCTCTGGAGGTGCAGGGATGTGGGAACCCACGTACACACTGTCCACTTGCTAAGGCAAGGTCGTTGCTCTTCTTACCCTGGCTGTTACTGGGGCCACGAGCGGGTGTTCTGCTCCAGGGTGGGAGCAAGTCATCCTCAGGTTCTTCAAAGCTTGCCCTGGATGTTCCTCTATACCTGGCCGTTCCTCAGCTAAGGAGGGGGAGAGTGCTCAAAGTATTCCAGGAGTTACATCTGGGGGAGCTTAGCACATGGGAAGATGAGGAGGAGCTCAGGATGTTGTCTGAGCTTTGGAGAGAGTCAAAATGTAGGTTGTCCTTGGCTGAGCTCTGTGCCGTGAGGTTGCTTCTCGGCGATGGTGGTGGGAAGAACCTCCTGGGTAATGACGAGTCGGCGGATGGGTTGGGGGTGGTGAGGTTGAGCCAGATGGATGGAGCGTAACTTCATGGTGGAGAGGAGTTAATAGTGGGTGAGCGACAGGAAAGAGAGAAGGTGGAAGGAAAAGACTGAGAAAGAGGTGGGCTTGGGCTTGGACCTGAGGGTCGGAGGGGGACCTGTCGCCAGCCGCAGCACTGCTGGTGGGATTGTGCCAGCAGCCCCTGGGGCTTTTAATTTTCCACCTAATATTTGAGTGCAGGTATTGAGCCTTTGGAGGACAAGCATGGGCTCACTGTTTCTCCAAATGTAGGCAGGGGTGGAAGGGGCCGATTCTTCTAAAGCTTGGCAGAAAAAGTAATGAGGAACATCGATACGGATCTACTGGGGAGAGGCAGCGGCTTGTGGGTGGGAGCCGACCCCAGGATGCAGCTGCAGAAACATGGGTGCAGGTTGACTTTCACAAGCTGCAAGATGAGAGGACTTGTGATTATGCAGAATTAACTAAAAAAGTTGTCTTCTGTAGGGTTTCTGGAAAGTAATGACAAACAGCAGAGCTTGGCTTTGGCTCCAGTGGCCTGTACGTGATGTGATTTGAATTAACATGGTCGTCTTCATTGAAATGGTTGGGTTTTTTAACACACAATTTTGATATAAATAGAAGAGTGGAAACTTTTTTTTCTGGTTAGTTTCTCCTGTCCCAGTTAATTCCAGTATTAATGATTATTATCTTAAGGAGATAGTATTTATTTAAATATCGCAAGTCTATTTGATTTTGTCCTCGCCTCCCCCCACTACTTAATAACTTCTAATAGGACTAGAAGAAAAGGAAACACTGATTTTTTTTTTTTCTCTTTCTTTTTTTCCCCATTTTTTTCCTTAATCATTTGACATCATCTCATTTATACAATCAGGTTCATTGCCTCTCCCACGTATTTGGCAGATTTTCTCCACTTATTTCTCATGGTCTTCCAGTTGGGAAGGGGAAACAACTTTAAAGAAAGCTAAAATCCTATTACAGAGCAGCAAAAGTTAATTGAGGATCTTTGGATCAAACTGAAAAACCAGAGCTTCTTTTGGCTCAGCTTTGTAAAGATGCACTAGATATAAAGTTCATCGTGTCCTGTTAAGTAGCTGTTGGCCAGAATGCAGAATCAGTCTAGGTCAGGGCTTTGATGTTGTTACTGGAGCTGGCTTGGAGGCAGCGTGTGGCTTGGACTTCAGACAGGAATTTAACTGAGGATGCTGGGAAGAAGAAACAGGAAAAAATGCATGAAGTTTAATTTTTCTGAATTTGTGCCTTTTGCAACCAGCCTTGCAAAGTGCAGAGCGTGCTCCTCGCCTAGGCATTTCGGCAACAGCTTCTGTCACCTTCCCGGAGCAGCATCTCTCCGTGGGTTAAAACCCACCAAACTTCTGCTGAAGTCCGAGGAGAAACTCCTGCAGACTTCAAAGGGAACCCAGCTGGAAGACTCGTGCACATGCTTAGCCGCGTTCGGCGTGCGCGTCCCACCGAGCAGTGCCCCGGCGGGTGAACCTGAACTTGTGTGAAAGCGGCTGGTCAGAGCTCTTGAGACGAGGACTCTGGAGCCGACCGCCGCCTTTGCCAGGAGGAAGCTTTGCAGACACAACTTGCAGGAAAGTTAACGTGTTCCTGCTTTTGCAGCTTTGGCTTTGCTTACGGAAATCGCCAAGGCGAGTACCTACAGTGTGTAAACGTGCTGCTTCTCTCCTGGGAGTAGATGTTCTACCGTAACAGCCATCAGGAGTGTCCTCCTCTCCCTTTTAATTTTCACTTTCCTTCACCTTCTGGCATATTATATGGGGATGGGGGTGTAGACCATATTAGACCAGGCTGAACAAGAAGAAGAAAGCTTCAGTAAATGAAAGAAACTCTTTGACTATTCTTCTGCTCGGAAGAGAAGACCATGCACCCTTCTGGTGTGTGTGCTGAGCAGTTACTCGAGGTCAAGGCATCTGGGGTTTGTCTCTGTCACTGACTTGTGGAATGCTCTTAATGCAAAGCTATTAATCTTGTTGTGCTATGGGTTGATTTTGTTGTGTTTGAATTTAGTTATTTGCATGTTAACGCATTGAGGATGGCAGCCTTGCCTGATGGCAGAAAGGAGAGTTGTGCTGCTCTCGCTCCCGGGCTTCCCCGGTTTGCGCTCCCATGTTATTCGCAGAGGTGCAGGTTAGTGATGACTATCACATGGATTTGTGTTCCTCATCAGTAAAGTCAATGCTAATGAACACTTTGTTTAGAGAGCAGCGAGCTTTCTGAGTAACCTCAGTCATCTGTAAACCAGCCAGATCCACCGTTCTGAAATTCAGAGAGGAATTTCAGGCTTTATTATCCAACTGATATTTTGAGATCTGTCATTGGAAGTTCCCTCCATTGCAATGTATGAATAATATATAATCCAGCATTTCCATGGGTGTTTCTTTAATGGGTTATTCAAAGAACTGACAGATTTGGCTGTTTCACAGAGATCCGCAGAGCAAGGATCATCTTCTCATTAACATCTGCAGATTTTATGGCATGGGAGTAAGATTGTTTCAGTTATACTTCCTTAGCTCTAGCTAAGCTGAATGTGGCCTTTCTCTTCATAATTTGGTAGGATATACCAGTTTTCAGCCAAAAACAGGATATGGAAAGCCATATGGAAAGGAGGAAAAAAAATCAACCAGATTTGCCTTAAGGTTTGGTCCAAGTCTTGTGTCATTTCTTACTTGGTCTGAGCTGGTTTGCCTGTTTGCAGTAATTAGGACAGCTGGCTAGGAGAGGTGGAACAGGATGGCCTGGAAAACCTTACTTTTATTGGTCCCTTTTCCTCATTTTTCAATCTTATTACAAGTCAGATCAGAAGAAAAGGATTCTGAAGGTTTGCACTATGATTCTTCTTTATATGGTTTGCATAAGCATCCTAAAGCTTTGTGAAACAGCTGCAACTGAGAACAGAAAGGACAGATATAGGAAAAAAGCAATAATCAAGCAATAAAAAGTGGTTTGATTTTTTTTTTTTTTATTTTAAACTTGGGTCAGCTCTGGGTCAAGCTGCTTTACCCATCCCTCTGGACAGCATGAGGTCTCCTGATACTTCTGCATGGATTTGTAAAAGTTGCCAGATTCTTTGTGTTTGCTGCTGGGCTGGATGGGATTGCTAGGAAGGCAATGAGCTGTATAATTTATGTTGGAATGTCAGCATCTGACCAGGCGTAAAATTACAACTCGTTATCACGGTCCGAGGAGCAGGATCTTGGGTTTCTTGGACAGTTGCGGTCATCTTTTGGTGAGGCTGCTTTTGGGGATGGCTGAAAAGCTTTTACCTGGTGGAGTGGGGCTGCCTCATTATTTCAGCACGGGAAGCTGGCGAAGAATGTGCTGTCCTTGTTCCCGAAAGGACTGGCTGGTCTCTCTCTCTTCCCGAACACAGTTGTTATGTTGAATTTATTCTGCCTAGATTTTTGTAGCTTGGAAACGGTCTACGCGAGACAGCTGGTACCTCCCGTGTCGGGGACTTCTGCTGACCCATCTCACAGCACCGGCCGAAGGGGTGATGCCACGCTGGGAAACGGGAGAGAAGCAAACTCCAAACAGACTTTGCGTTCCACTTCCCTTCAAAAGCAAAGATGCTGGGGGGTATTTGGCGAAACAGTGCCCCGTTTGCTGCTGCTCGCGGGAGCTGGGCACTCGGATGCCGGAGCTGGGGCAGCCCCGGGTTGAGGGGGGTGAAGAGGGTTGTAAAGCATTCCCCATGCGGGGCGTATTGTTTCTCCAGAGGCACGGCCTGACCTTTGGTGGGACCCGACTCGTGGGGCTGAATGGAGCGGCTGTGAAAAAGCGATCCTGAATAAACCTGGGGGAAGGGGAGGGCTGCCAGGCGGCTGAGAGCACGGTGGTCAGCCCTCAGCCCCACGGCAGGTCCAGCCTCGGCCCCGCCTGGCACAGATTTGGGATGTGCCTGTTGTGCTGACCCTAAATTCATTAGAGATTTGGAAAAAAAAAAAAGAAAAAAAAAAAGCCCCTTTCTCTTTGTTTTTTCACTTGTCTAACGCACAACCAAGCTCCTAACTGGGGAGCCGCGGGGGGGTGCGTGCTGATGTGCCAGGAGGTGCGATGTTAGCCTCCGTATGTGGAGCAGCAGGAGCGATGCGTTTGGGAGCCCACGTTTGCTGCGTGAAGGGCCAGATGCCTGGAGGGGATGCCCGTGGATGCGAAAGAGCTGCAGCCTGTTCCTCCTCTCTCGTGAGCTTATATTCTTCGCCCTTTACCTTGTCGAGAGCAGCTGGATGCGAAAGGGGCCGGCACCAGCTTGTCCTCGCACCAGCCCTTGCACTGCAGCTGTATCCAAGGGGGAGCATGCGAAAAAAGAGTTCCAGATGTCTGGAATGGTTTCTGGTACTAGCGTCCCCCCACTTTGCACAGGGTGGAAGGTAACCCCACAGGCACACGTTGGAAAAAAAAAACCAAACAAACCCTCCAGCTCTGGGGTGCAGAATAATTAGGGGCCCTACAAGCATCCGACAGCTTCCCCATCGCTCTGCCAAATCTACAAAGGTAGTTTTCCTTGTAGTCCAGCCATTGCTGGGCTTTTCATAGGAAAAGGTTAACCAAGTAATTTCGTACAAATCTTGCACAGCTTGGAGGTATTTACTCTGTTTGCAAAGTCCTGCTGCTGCTGCTGGATTTGTCAGGCGTAGGCAGAGCACAACTGAGAGGTTCCCTAGAACTTGATGGTGTGGCTGCTGGAAAAAGCTGGGGAAACTCAGTGATCAGATTTGGGTAAGTTTTTCTCAAAAGTATTCACCAATGGGCTAGCTATTGAAGTCAGGCAATGGTGAAGCATCTCAAGAAAAAAACCCCCAAAAACTTTCAATGGAGGAAAAAAGCATTAATGCAGGAAATCAACAGAGAAGAGGGAGTTTGTCCTAACTTGGCCTGGCAGAGCAGCAATGGTCTTCCCAGAGCCCACTGTGTTCGCTGCAATAGCCATAGAGTGCAAGTAACACAAAATCTGGCTTTCCCCCAGCCAAAAGCAGTAGTGCTATTGCTATGGCTGAAAGAAAACAGGGTGGGAAGGAAAGGTGAATGTTTTTGATGGTCTTCCCTGCCAAACAAGTCTTAGACATCGTGGGGAAGGGGCAGACAGAAAACCCCTCTACTGCTACCCAGACAGGGATTTTTATTTTGTAATATTCACTCTGCCAAAAAAAAAAAAATAAAAAAAAAATCCCCTGGGCACTGCTGAAATCACATTCTCGCTGCTAGGCTAAAGCTAGAAGTAAACCTGCAATGTTGTATGATGGGGATCTCGGGAGCTACAACACAGGAGCAGATATCGAGGGACAAGATGGCCATATGCTGTTGTTCTTGCAAGGCACATCGAAGCTTGTGGTAGGTCAATAACAAGATTTCACTGATTTTTACAAAGCCCTTTATTTTTTTTCTTAAGGCTTATAAAAACTGTTACTCAAAACCAAAATGCTTAAAACTTTACATATGTACAATATGAGAAATAAATTATGTTTTAAGTCATACAAAAACCACAATATACAAATAGGGCTTTGAAACCACTCTAAGTATGGCACGGTGACAAGTCACAGATACTTACTAAAGGCTTCAGTTATTGAAGCCTTTGCATAAAACCATGGGAAAAAAAAAAAATCTCCAAATGTGCTTGCTTTGGTTGGATTGAAGCTCTACAAAACTCAGAGAATTGCAGGCCTCAGAAGGACTTGCTAAGTCTTCAGAACTCAGTGCACCATCTGGCAACACCATTTTTTGAGATTGCTTTTCTGCGTGCCAGAAGTTCAAGGGTTGTTATACCAAGTCTCCTTCCAAAAAGAAAAAAGGGGAAAAACAAAAAAAAGAAAAAAAAAAGAAAAAAAGAAAAAAAAAATCCAGAACAACAGTTCACCTCTGACAAGGTCCACTCTGCTGTAGTAAACAGGACGGCTGCAGAGTCCATCGAACTCGGAGCAAAGCCAAGTTCACCTGGCACCAGGGAATCCAAGCGGCATGTTGTGGCAATGAGGGTAGGATGCCATCTGTTTGGCTCAGTTAAATCCCTTGCACAAAAATAAGCTCTTAATTATGCGCCGGTACTACAACAGCATGTGAACAGAGGCGAACGCTTTCTCAGTAGTTACAAGGACTGGTGCAAAGCTCTCCTGAAGCGGTGGGGTTCATCACCTTCCTCCTCCCCTGCAGTCAGTGGAAGGGCAGCTGCCGTTTGCCTTCCGTAGGGATCGACGCGTGGGACCGGGCGGTCAGACACTGGCCGGGGAGCACGGAGCGGCTGCCGACGCCGTCTGCACCGCGGTCTGCCCTAGGCACGGGCAGGACGGAGTACTACCTTCTTATAAGGTCGTACAGAGAGATTTCGGTATCGGCCGGACACAGAACGGATTATTTTTAAGGCAAGCAAAGGACGACTTGAAGTTAAGTGGCATTGTGCTTATTCCCACCCCTCCCCTGAACACC
>JAOBAS010000072.1:81057826-81071082 GCA_025311575.1 Elanoides forficatus | reverse complement strand
AAACCAGTAATATTGGTACTGATATGCAGTATATTCTTGAGCTGTAAAGTCAGGTCTCAGTATGGGTTGTGCATATTCTTGATTAGTCTTTTTTTTTTTTTTTTTTAAGCTCCATATTCCATTGATATTCTTGTTTAAAGTTCAATTTGTTCTTCTTGTTTTATAGTTCCAGCACAGCTGTCCTCCAAGCAGTAGGAATCTTTACTGCTGAGGGCAAACAAAACCTTTAAAGAAATATCTGCCCACTGCAAAGGGCAGAATTAGTGTTTGAATTTTCACTTCTTGAAACTTTTGAAGAATGTTATATACCTCTAGTAGTTATTTAACAGGTGGAGAAAAGTTGGGCCTTTTACACAGAAATATAAGGTGCACTTGACTCAGCCTTCCTCCCTTCTAATGGTGTTTTGCTAATCAGATTAAAGAAATTATTTCTGCATGTATTCCAGAAAACACTCGCTGTGTTTGAGTTCTGACTTTTACTTGGGATCTAATAATGTGAGTAAGGATAGAGGTAAAATTTTTTTTTTTTAATTGCCCCCACACCACCCCTTTTTCCTCTATGATGGGATGTATTTCTAAACCTGATGTCATTCTACTCTCAAATTGGTAGGCTTGGTGCAGTAATTATTTAATAAAGTGTTATGACTGGAATTATGTAGGAGGTCAGAAAAATTATCTTTATAGTTTTTGTAGCTTTAAATTTTGTTAATGCATGACAAATTTTAGAGCTTTTTGAACCTTCAGGGAGATTTGGCCACAAGTATTGTGTTTTACTGTGGGAGTGTAATTAGCAGCATTTAAAATGGACAAAATTAAGGACTCCCTATGGGTCTAGTGGAACAGATAGTAATGAACTAGAGACAGATTTTGTTGCATGTGTGTAAACTAGACAAAGAAATGCTTAAATGCTATAAATGCTTGTTTACCTGTAAAAGTGAAATGAAAGCTATCTGAAGTGACATCAACTTCTTAACAGAAAAGTGTCTGTGGGATTCGCATCCTGTCAGCAAAAGCTCCTTCAAGAGGTTTAATATGTCCCTGCTGTCTTGCCTCTGACAAAACATTGGGACTGAGGGGAGGGAGGACAAATAAGCTTAATATAAATTAGTCATGTCACTTAACGGGTTTTTTACCCCACTTAATTGATATGTGCTAATGTAAGGGCTGATACATGGTGGATGGAAATATGGTAGTTTTGAGGTTTAGGTCTTAAAAACAAGATTATCATTTATCACAAGCATATATTTGCTTATTGGTGTCCAGTGCCATAATGTAACATTTTCATATTTTTTAGAGTGCTGTGTATCAGATGTTCTTGTTCTGAGGCAGAAGGTTGGAACACTAAGAAGGAATGGCATTTTTATGTCAAGCTTTTTTGGATCTTGTGTAACTTCAGAGAAAGGCAGTCTGAGCCAGGGTGTTGTGTCCCCCCCCGCATGAGTCAGTAGTTCCAGTTCAGGATGAGGCTTTGAAGGTGACCAGTGAAGGTGACTAGTGGTTCATCTGAAATAAGCTATTTTGAGATTAGTAAACAGGCACCTCCTTTGTGATAAAAATTAGTAGATTTGATCACTACAACAGTAGCCTGTTGGTTAGTGTTTATACGTTACTATAAAGAATGAAAGAAAATGTGTATTAGGTTCCTGAGATGGCACTGAGAAAATACATAAGCCGTACATCTCAGTCTTGTTTATAGAATTTAGGTTTTCATTTTTCTCTCACCTCCTATTCAGAACACTACTAAAAATCAGCAAACTGTGGGATTGCCGTAGGGTGAACTGGCAAAGACAAAGGTGATTTACAGCATGTCTTGTTGAGCAGTTTGGTGAACAACCACAATGTCCGGGCTCGCTCACATCTGATTTCTTCTGCTTGAAATACGCTACCTAACCAAGAAGGTCTTGAAAAATCCCTTCTTCAGTTGTGAGCAGAACAACTGTCCTGTAGGTGGGACATGAAGTAAGCAGATTGTGCTCTTCAGAATTAGGCTTTTATTGACGACTGACTCCCACATAAAATGCATGTGGAAAAGGAACTGGAGCAGAAAACACAGTATCATCACTAGTTTTTTTAGCCGCTCTTTGCCTTCACTGTGAAGGCCTACTTTGCCTGCAGTAAATCTATCAAGATTAATCACTTCTGCTGCGTGCAAGACTCTTTAGGCTTCAGTAGATCCTGTAAGGACCATAGTAATGTCACTGCAGTGCTGCTTTGTTCAGGCTCTTGCTACAGAAGAGGAAGGCACTAGACCAAGTTACTGGCCAGGATGACCAAAAAAGATGCTGCGTTTGTTCATCCAGCAGAGTAAATAGTGGACAAGTCGGAAGATTTATGTTGAGAGCTACCTAAAGACCTTAAGATGGGGTTTTCTTTATTTTTCTTGTGCTTAAGCACTGCATGGACCACTTCATAATTGTGCTGTGTTTCTTACTGCTCTCCAGAAGTACATCTGTCATAAGGTATTGAGCTTTAAGGAGACATACTTTGGTACCTGGCAAATAGTTAGTGTCCTATGCTGTTGCAAAAATACATTAAAGGATTGTAGATATAGCGGAGACTTTCTTGACCCCAGACAGTAGCCATCAAACTTGGTAGAGTCTGAAAAATAGCGGGTAGAGGAGAACTAGAGAATTTGACTGATATCTGGAAAGCCATGGAAAGATGGTATTTGCCCCCAGGTTGCAAAGATAGACTCCTTTATGGGCAGTCAGGTTCTCTAAAAGAGCTCATATGTTGTATCTTTCACAAAACCAGCTTGCCTGTCTCCCCTGTGCTTTGCACAAAACCTTTTTTTTCCCTGGTTTGTTTTGGTACTTGTATGTGTCTGAACACTTTCAGTGTGGAAGAGTAAGAGGCGTGAGTAAAGGGAATTGGAGAAAGGAGCGGTCGCCAAATATGCAGTAGAGAAGGGGAGGAAAAGTACAAATCTGTACAGTGAAAAGTAAAATGAGCAGAAACAGTCTCTCCTGCCTGACTTGTTAACTTAAAAACAGTAGGAAACATTTTTAATTTGTAGTCGTGAAGGATGCATTTATTTTGTTCTGAAATCTCCCCTGCAGCTTGGTTGTAAGTGACTGGTGTATAAGAGAAGGTGAATTCTTTGTAGTGGCTTGATTGCATTTGATGATTGCCAAGCATTAAGTTATAGCTGAAATATGTTGACTTCTTAACATGCTTTAAAACAAACCAAAGATTATTTCAGTGCTTTTCTATGATTAAAAATGCCAAAATGCCTAAATTCTGAGGATTGTAAAGATTTTTATTTTTTCCCAAAGATTCCTTTTACAGGCATGAATTCTTATTGTTGTATGTTTCTGCATCATTAGCTTTGTTTAGCAAAATTTTACTAATTTAATTTGTAAAACCAAAATTCTTACGCTTTTGTACCTCACTTTGGATTATAGGTGAAGTCTAATGAATGATCTCTTGGTATGAGTGAAATATCTGTTTAACTGCTTTTTATCGTTGAAGAAGTGTCATGTCACATTTCTTGGTGTTTTTTCAGCCTCACTAACAGCACCAAAACTTCGCCAAAACAATTCCCCAAGCAGTGCACTCGAATGAACACTTAATATGCCAGGAAAGCTGCAAAGACATCTTTATTAAGGGAGCTTTGCCACTTTGCTTTTCAGATATGTAAGTGCATGCTTCAGAGAGCTAGCTTAACTGTGGTTTGTATTACAAGGTCTACTTACTGTTTGTTGGCTTCTTTTCTGGAAGGGAGCAGAAAGCAACTAGAGGGTATGTAGATAAGAGAAACTGTAGTTTAGCTCTTGAAATCAAATCTTTTTTATTTTTACAGCATCAGTGTTCATTGCTACAGTTGGGATCTGTTAGTCCTTTTCTGGTACCTTTGGGTATGTGGGTACCCAATTCACTTTCCTCTTGGAAAATTGTTCTGTATAGACACCATAGGTATTTCTAGCAGCAATTAAAGTTAATCAGTACAGACATTCTGATTTTTAGATGCACTGGGGAACCAGGTGACATTGTTTCTTTAGGTGTATGTTTTTATTTAGAATATTTCTTTCGTGTCCCAAAGTGCTATGTGGTTGTTTACTGGTAGACAGAAATAACATCTCTTATGTCATGAAGATTTTGCAGTCTTTGGAATGTGATGAAATGTGGTACAGGCTTAGCGAAGCTGAGGTGCAGAGGGGCAAGGATTAAAGTAGTACATGCAAGCACTTGCTCAGATCAGCTGGGACCTATTTGATCTCCTGTCTTTGGTTTGGCTACCTCCCTTTCAGTGGGCCTAGAGATGTTATGAGGTATTTTGGGTGTTGCATGGAAGATAGGAATGTTTTAATAGGAATGAAATCTCATACTGGGGAATAAGCTAGGACAGAGCATTGAGACTGTGACAGAAATAGGCTAGTGAGTTGCAAAAGCTGATTTGCTGGGAGCATAAAGTTGAGGATCTTAATAAAGATAGCAAAAGAAGCAGGGCTTCTGGTTTACTGCAGCTTTCCCTGCTCTAATAAAGCAGGATGAAACACATTAAACAAGTATTTCCCATGAACAAACTTGAGGGGTGTGCAGCTGCCTTAGACTGCTAACTCGGGCATGCTTTAGACCACTAACTCTGATCCTGCGTGTGAATATATATCTGCAAGGTGTAACTTCATTTTTTTTTTTTTCCAGATCGTTCTTTATCTGTGGATGTGATATCTGTTTGTAAGTTTTGTAGGTATGTGTTGTGTATTTTACTTAGTCCACAAAGCATTTGATCCTTAGGTATAAATACTATTGTAATATGAATAAGTAGACAGAATTTAAATATGTTTTGTGGACAGTAAAATTCAAATATTGGAACTGAACAATACCTACTGTTAATGTATCTTCTGTGTCTTCTGTTGGTGGAGAATTATATATATATCGTGGTAGTCTCAACTGTGTGGGGAGTTTTATGTTAGGATTTTGTGGGATGTTTTAATGTCTTATGGGTGAAAGATGGTCTGAAAGACACAGTTTTTGGATGCAGATAAGAATCAGCCAAAAACCTCAGTGCAGCAGCTTTGCTAATACTTGAATAAGCAGTATTACATCTCATATGTTCTTATCTTTACAGTGATATTGGCTGCTTTGCTTGAAAGGAAAACAATGTCCATTTGTTTTAGTTCATAAAGCAGCAAACTATAAAGGTAACCAAAGTGCTGTTATATATGGGAACGAAAGTTTGCTAGCTTTTCAAATGTGTAATAGCATCACTTAATTTTTTTTCAAATGGTTGTGTTAAAGACCCAACCTGGACACCAGATCTCAGATGGCATCCTAAAATTGTCTGCATGACTGTCTCAAATTCTTTCACGTTAAAGTACTTATTTAAAAAAAAAGGTGTATATATAATCTATATTACTCGGATTGTCTGCAGACTCAGCCAGACAATCATGGTAAGGATAGTTTTGGAAGGGGGAGCTGGCTATCCTGGATGGATTAGCAAAATGTCAGCACTGGCAATTAAGTTGTGAGAGCAGTAGGAGATTTAATACTTAATGGAACTATAATTACTTGTCTAAAATTATTTAAACGGAAGGCTTAGATAGTGTGACAAGTTTTTTTTCCCCAAGTTCAACAGTACACATACTGTAGCTTGAGTTATACTTAAAGTGAGCTCAGACACAGCCTGTATGTATTGCTGAATTGCTTTTAACTTGATATTCTTGTAAACATTGTTAATAATTAAAGTCTCTTAGAAGGGACGGTAAACTTGGGATTTATATCTACCCCTAGCTATTTGAGATTGGAATGAGTCCTGATGTGCAAAACAAACTCCTTTGTGTTTGCTGTGAAGTGTCTGCTTCTGCATTGTAGAGCCAAGTTCTGGGACTAAACAGATGTTGGGTTTAATAAAGCATGGCAACTGTAGACCAGGCTATGATTCTTTGGGGGTGTTCCCAGCTTATTTAGAAAGAAAGAGTTGTTGTTGGTAGAGGTAATAATACTGTATTAAACTAAATTACTTGCTAATAAATTGTCTGTATTTTTTTTAGCAAATAATTAGATTAATTGCTTTTCAAGAGAAGACTTAACTTTTTTTTTTTTTTAATGAACCATGCATTTATTTAGTGTGTTTCAAGAAAAAAAAAAAAATCTAGATTTCATTGGTAATTTACCGCTGGGGATAGGACTGGCAATTCTGGAGTCAAAGGCAACTTCGTATTACTTGGTGTTTCTTGTGGCTATCCCACTTCAGCATGTGAGGAAGCAGAATCTGTTTAACCTTGTGTTCAGAAGTGACTTTGGGATCCCCTGGAGCAGCAGTTCTGTGCAGTGGTGTCTGTTATGAAAGTCAAGTTTAGGGAAAATCACGGTTAAGTGAGGATTAGATGCTATTTAAAAAATACTGTGGTAGTTGCGTTCCCAGTACTGACCAACCTTTTAAGTTGTCTGAAGACTTGAGCCTCTACTGCCTTAGCTAGCATACAGTGTTAGAGACACAACAGTAGTGCCTCTTGATCAAAAGCAATTTGCAAATTGAAGTGGTTACATGTTTTATTTGAGTGATATTTTCAGCTAAAAGCAGCTGTTTCTAAAAGAAACATGTCCGCTATTTAACAGCATGTTTGAAAATGATTTAAGGTAGTGAACTGGAATTTAATTTAGTATTATTTAATAGCATCTGTCTTGGAAATGTGTTGGAGATCATGGGTAGCATGTAGCCATCTAAGTTAAAGCATTGGGGTTAGTCTGTTACTGTTGTTAAAATGCCAGGAAATTAAATGTTGATTTTTTTAAATTATAATTTTTAATTGTTTTTAGGCATTTGTCTTGTAGGATATTCCTGAACTCCAAAGGAAAGACCAGTTTCTTTTGTAACCTGATGGCTGGAGTTACTCAGAAATGTCTTTTTTATTTAAAGCTGCGCCTATGGCTCTTTAGGTTGTAGGAGCTAAAGGTGCTCAGGCTGCATCGTAAAGTCATCGCAGAGCACTTCATCAAGTTTTGAGATAGCATAAGTTCCTGATGGAAGGAGTTAGCTTTGTTACACCCGTTGTATGTTGTTTCTAAGTATGGTCATCTGCAATAAGTATCAGTAGAACTTGCTGAGATTTTGACTTTAGAGGAGTATAGTGAATATAATGTTCTTAGAGGAAAAAAAAAAAACGTAATGGGATATAACAGAGAGAGAAAAATCTGCATGTTTATTTGATGGCTCTAAGATTTGTTGGCTGACAAATTAGTGGAAGGCAAAGCTCACAAAGTCCACAAACCTACTAAGTAGCTCTATAAGTATTTGGAGCTCAAGCTAGCAATTGGATTTGTCTGACAGATCTCAGTGGCTTGATGTTTATTTCATTTAGAGGGGGAAAAAAAAATCGGCTAGTGCCTTATTTTTCTGTCACTTTGAGAACGTGCTGTGGAATAAAAAAAGGTTCTCTGCAGTTTGGAAGGAGCCAGCCGGGCACTAGGGCACAGGGAGAGCTCACAAGGGATTCTAGCCAGCAACTCGCCCTGTTGCTTGAGAGTATGGCTTTGGCCACAGAACTGGGCATGTTCTTGGGCAATGTGTATTTGACACTGACTCTGAAAATAGACAATAAATATTTTGCTAAAACTTGCTTTTAAAGCACTGTTTATTTTGGAGGATTTGTTTTAATGGAACTTAATCTACTGGGATACTGCAGGAAATCTGGAAAGTATGCAGACTCTTTCCAAGATCTAGCTTGCAATCTGTTCCCATCACTCTTGTATTGCTGGGGAAATGGGTTAAACTGGGGGGCTTTGGGAGCTGCAGCAAGCTGTGAGAATAGCTTCTGAAATAGAGAACAAAGTGGAGTTACTCACCTTGGGAGGATGGGCTAAGGATTTAGGGCATGGTCAGAGTGCTGCCATGGGGAACTCAAGAATTATAGGTTAAGGTGAAGGAATGTGAAGGCAGGGCTCCAGCTACCTCTTGTTTATCTTCTCCCTTGGGTGTTCACCTTGGAGCGAATGAGCTGCTCCTTACGTGAGCTGGAAAGCACGAGCAGAGGACGGGAACTTGAGGCACACACGGACTTGAGCTGTCTGTACTCCAAGGAATAAAGGTTTAAATGTATGACCTTTAAGTCATTTAAAGGTGCAAGGAAGGGACTTGAGCCAAAACATGGGTCCAGGGCCAAGAACATTGTTTTTGGCTTCTGCAGTAGTTGGGCTGCAGAGCTGAGATGTCCATGTACAAGCTGAACCTTGATTCTTCTCCTTCAAAGTGATGATCCAGTATTCTTGTATATTATGCAAACTGGTTTCTCTTCTACTTTATTCTCTAGCTTTAGTATTCATTGGCTTTATTTCAAAGGTAGTGTACACTGAGTCTTGGGCTTTTTTGTTTGAAGCGGCAAAATTTGTATTCAAGTAAGGTGCATTCATTCTGTTCTGTGAGTAAGCATTCCACCAAAGTTCTGGAAGCCCTCTTAAACTAATTACATTTTATAATCCTTTAATGCTTCTCCACAGAATTCCCTGGCACAAACTTCCTCTTTCACTCTTAGGCCACTTTTAAATTTCTCTTCCTGCAGGTAGTCCCCATGACAAAAATGCCTTCTGCAAATGCTGCAGATGGTGTCTTCAGAGCTTTGTGCTAAGTGAGATGCACATGAGGTTCTAAGTTTTTTGTATCTCCCTCCTGTTTGGTCAGATGTAAGGGGAGGTGGTAGAAACCAAACTGTCTCATAAAATAGAGCTCCCTGGGTGCATGATGGCAGCGTTACAGCGGTGGAGTTGTTATAAGAGCAGATGTACTGAGTCAATGTAAAGTTTCATCTCACTGTATTCTGTCTCCTAGAGCAGCTAATGGTGATGGTGGAGAATGGAGTACTAGAATGGTGGGAAGGAGTGTGGACTGGTATTTTCCCAGCCTATAGTGTCCCCTACAAACAAAATTTAGAAAGTAATGAACATTTTCCTCAGTTTTGTAGGATCTCAGCTTTTAAAGATGTCTTTAATACTTAATAGTATCCTATATTCTACTCTCCATCTGTGCTGGCATTTTGTTGTTTCTGAAATATTTGGGTACCGTGCATTCGCTCTAAATCTCGAATAGAAGTTCTTCAGATAGCCTCCATGATGGCTGCAAACATTGCAGCTTTTTGTTGAATCTCTTAGTTTCTTTTTAGTAAGTTTTCCTCATTTTTATACTGTTCTTTATTAATATTAACTGCTACTAGAATGGTCTTTTCTGGAAGTAACTGCTTCTGCAAAGATGATGAGTCTAAGAGGGTCGGTACTGGAGTGATTCTTGAAACAGATCCTGTATCTTTGTCGAGACCGAGGGAAGAGTTGCTGCTGGGTAGTAACTTACATCTTCTAGTATAGCTGTCCCTGTTCTTATGTCTTATGCCAACTCAGGATTGAGTATTTAGGTTACGCAGTAATACATTGCACAGCGCTTTTATCTTGGTGGGGGTGTTTTTTTAAATATAAACTTTTAAAGCGATTAGTCACAGTTATTTCTTCTCAAAAGATGGAAGATTATTGAAGCTGATATGCTGGAAAGATGTAAGATGCTTAGGAGCATCCCTAGCACGTAGTTAACAGCATCATGGTGGATTTTCCTTTAAATTGTTTATAAAGGTGAGAAGTGCTGATAACCAGCATGGAGAATTGAAATCTCATTCTACACACAGATCAAGTACAACACGGCTAGTCGTGAAAAGAGGTTTTGGAGTGCATCTCTACTAACTTCTGTGGTGTTGCTTCAAAAAGTGGTTGTGTTTCCGATGTGTTCATTTTTTAGCTTTTCGCCCCTTGAAGCAGCTGATTGGAACCAACCCATTATTTTACAAAGATCAGGAGGTTCATGTATGGTCAGTAGTACCTTTCGTCATTTGATTCAGGGTAACTGTGCAGCATGATAACACCTGTGCTTACTCTGGCAAGGTGGGAGCTTTGAAGGTGTAGATCATTGATGGGATGCAGGAATTAGCTGCATGATGGAATCCCTTTCTTGACAATACGAGTAATTTTCTATCTATGCATATTCAGTGGGAAAATATATTTCTGAATAGCTTGTCAACTTGACACCCCTATTTAAATTGTGAGCTCCTTGCAATTTTCCCCACTGGTAACAGCCTTGATATTGATAAAACTGTGACACTGTGTTCTTGCCAAATGTAATTTATGAAAATCCAAGTGAGATGATGACTGAGGTGTATATCACAGTAACTTTTAACTTCCTTGGATGAAGATGTCATTGTCTTTAAGTTTATTGAAAGAAAAAAATTTTTATGTCTTACTATGCGCCTGTTTTCTACATTTCAGTAATTGTTCAAGGTAGTGAACTAAAGCTTTACCCATAGCTAATTTAGGGTCTGTATATTCCTTATTTGTACAAAAAACTTTAACTGTTTCTCTCTTCTTTTTTTTTTTTCTTGAAGAAATGAAAATTTAGAAAGGGATTTGCCAAATAAAGAAGATGGGAGCAAATAGCAGCAGCATCAGTGAGCTTCCAGAAAATGAATACTTAAAAAAATTATCAGGAGCAGAGCCCATCTCCGAGAATGATCCGTTCTGGAATCAGCTGCTGTCTTTTAGCTTTACCACTCCAACCAACAGGTAAGAGGGAAGTAAACTTTGATTAATATGTTTATGGAAGTGACAAGTCTGAAAGCAAATGAGTGGTTACGTTAATTATTCCTGTTTTAGGTAGCAGAGGAATAAATGCCTGTGTAAAATGGACTGTTGTTTCTAATTTTGGAAGCTCTTTCCACCACCTCTTCCATTCCTGTAGGTTCCTTTCTTCTTCATAATAGGTGTAATTGCTATTCATTCTCCTGGTTGCTGGGAAGGATCAGAAGGAGGGTCTGTAGTGTTGGGAGGGAGCTTTTCTTTTTTTCATTTTGTTGGTTTTTTTGATTGTTGTTTCAGGGTGCTTTTTTTTTTCTTTGAGAAAGCCTCTGGTGTCTCTGGAGGTGCTGAAGACTCCAACGTGTGATGTTTCCTCTCAACTTACAATGAATTGTGCATCTTCCATGACTTAACTGTAGATTAGCAGTTCAGTTTCTTAGTCTGGCGCTTTTCCCCCCTCTTTTACATTTTAAAAAGGGTCTTGGCACAATGTCTCCATGAAAGTATTTTCTAAATATCTAAAATTCAAGTTTTGCATGTCTCTTCACTCTAGCAAGAGGTGTAGATATAAACAGAATTAATATTTTTGAGAGGATCTGTAGCACATCTCCAGAAATACAGAACGTAAGTCCTTGTGACTTCTGCTAACACAAGTCCATTGCTAAATTCGTTGGCTAGTGTGTGGATTGTCAGTCTTACAAGAACAATCTGGTATTACTTAATACTTTTAAGTGTTACTTAAACTGTTTATACAGTTTACAGTGTGACTTGATACTTTTCTGTCAGGTGAATGTCTTATTTACCGCCTTTATTATCAGCAGTATTTCCTTGCAAAGGACCTGGCTTTTTCATAAGGGGTCATAACAGACTACATCTAAACACTTGTGTAACAGGTTTAAATAGGCCACAATGTGTTACTGCTAAAATTGGGAACGCTTCTCATCTTTATTAAATTTGAAATGTGTTTGAGAGCTGTTGTGGCCAATTAATTTTATTGTTGTCTTTCAATTTATTTTTTTTGTTAAAACAGAGCTCCTCTCAAAATGAATGGTCGTCAAAGGGTTTTTTTGGTTTTTTTTCAGAAGGTGAAAAAATAGTTCAGATTCATGACTACCCTGAGCTCTGGAACCTTGAATATAAATTAGTGATTGAATGAAGAATGGAATACAATTTCTAGTGAGATATAGTTTACTTGTTACATGATTTACCTCTGTGCTGTGCCTTGTGCACAGTGGATTCTGAAAGGCTAAGAGACATGTTTATTTTCATAACAATTAGGAGCAGATCTGGTAGATAATGTCTCACACTAGAGTGCCTATGAGCAAGTGAAAGTTCAGACAACTGGGAGGGAAAATGTTTAAGGTAGAGAACTGGGAGGCATTTTCTAGGCATTATTTTTTTAAAGAGTGAGGAGGAGGAAGGATTTTGGCTTCTGCATGGAGAGAATAGCTAGAGGGTAGCAAGAAGGTACAGTGTTGTGAAGGGTGGTAAAGCTTGTGAAGGGTGGTACATAATTGGCAATGGGTGAGGGAGCAGGCATGTTTTCTCTAAGATCCCTGAAGATGCAAGAATTGTTTACAGTCTACCCGTGACTAACAAGATGGACAATATTCTAAGAAGTCATATAATACTGCTTTGGGGTTTTTTTGTTTGTTTGTTTGTTTTGTGGGAAATAGTTATATATAAAACAGCAATTTCTTTCAGTTGTTCTACTGCTCCTCCCTCCCCCACCGAAGTAAAGAAGTTTTTCATAATTTGCTTTGCAGCTTTTTTGTGCCTATTTCATGGAGTCAGATCCAGTGCAGAGTAAGTTTGCTTAAAAAAACAAAACAAAACACCAACCAAGCAAAAAAACCCCAAACAAGAAACATAATTAAAAAACCAAGCAAACAAAAAAAACTGATCCAAAAGCAGATTGAAAGTTTAATTAGCTGAACACCAGATGGTGCTCTTGCCTGGCAGCTAGAAGAGAAATATTTTTAGCAGCATCTTTTGTGCAGCTTAATAATTGGAAGGAAACAGAAATTTCCCATTAAGTTGCATCTACCTGAAAACCATTTGACAAATTATGTCAGATAATGTTGGCTGCACAGCACCCTCAGCCATTGTCTAAATCAGATAACCTTGCCTGCAGGAGCAGAACAATAGAGGTCAATGTTCATTTCTGAGATTGAAAGCTTGCGAAATATCAGGTTAATTCTGTTTTGTTTTAATGAGGCTTGAGTGTGGGTAATACTTTTGACAGGAGCAAGATGCTAGTTTCTGAGTGTTGTGGAAAGGACCCAGTTTCACCTGTCAAACAGGACAGAATTTTGAAGTTTTCTTGTCTTTTCAAATTATTCTTTTTTCCAATTGTCTGTTGCAAAATTAGTGACTGTTAGCAAGTGTTATTGGGAGCCATATAAATGGTGTGTGTGTTGTTTTTCATGGAGGTAATTGATGATACTCTAGAGTAAAAGATCTGTCCTACTTCCTCAGATTTTTGCAAAGATGGGACTGATGTGATCCACAGGGAGAAGAGGGTTGTATTCTCTGGGTGTTGCTTTGGACATACTTCTGTTCTACATACAGCAGTACTATAGGGAAAGAGGAGGAGAAAAACATAAAAGGAGAAGGTAGTAGGAAAAGCACCTTGCAAATCCTTTTAAGGGGCATTTTTTTCTGTATTGGCCCTGTATAGAGCAAAAAAATCTCTGAACACTTTTTGT
>JAOBAS010000072.1:81028467-81052357 GCA_025311575.1 Elanoides forficatus | reverse complement strand
CCCTCACTCTCTCTATGAATCCATCCTTGGGGATGTAGCAGTGGTATTACTTGTCTTGAGTGTAAGAACACCATTTCACTGATGTGTGTGTGTTGGGGTGGTATTCTGCTGTAGTTCCTCCTCGCTAGGTGTTTCTATTGCGTGAACTGAAATTTTGCAGATGTTGCCTCGTCCTGAGGATGGCAAAATTCAATTCTGTATTCTTGTTGTATGAATACAGGGGAGTGGGCTGTAGTTAATTTTTATGCATTAAACTTTGTTTTGGTAGGAAAAAGAATGACTCGAGTGTTGAAAGCTTTGCTGAACATCTGAAGGTCTTGCTTGGTTTGCCACTGTTTTTGATCCTGGCAACTTGTAGAAATTAGGCAACTCTGTGGAATTTGTTTGAGGACTTTGTGTGGTTTTTATAACTTGAAGGGAAGAAAAAAAAAAAAAAGACCTGTAAGAATGCTATACTTTAAAACCAAACTGGTTAGAAATTAGGGGAAAAATTAACCAGAATTAAAAGCTGCATGTCTACATTTATGGTTTAAATCCTGGAGCAATTACAGTAATCACTTGGTCTGTATTATAGAAGTCCCCAGCATCTTTGGATAGTGGGAGGTGAGTCAAGTTATGTTGGGTTACGATTATTCAGTACCTAAGAACTCTCTAGTCAGTTGTTGTCCAATATTCACAGGAAAGAATACATCCTCATGACAAGCAGTCAGCTCAACAGGTTTAGAATTTTGTGGGGTTTTTGTGGTTTGGTTTTTTTTTTTTTTTTTTTTTTTAAAGTGCAAAAAGTCCTTGTTTCGTGTAGAACTAGAAAACTGCGTTGTCTGTAGTTGCTGGCGGGGTGTTCTAGCTTTATACCATTTGTTTTTAATTACTCTGCATGTTTCTAGCACTGAAACAAGAGACCACCTTTGAGACTAAGTCTAACATTTTTAAAGTATATATGAAAGCGTGAGTTTGTTCTTTCTGAAACTTATGTTGCAAAGCAATTTATAGGGGAGGAAAGAATGCTGATACTTGATATCTAAAAAAGCCAATCTGCATAATCTGAAGTTGTCTTAGGATATTCAGCTGTAGGTGAAGAGCTGTCTCTGCTGTCAGCTCACTGCACAGTAAATTAGTCTGATATACAGGAAAATTTGCAGGCATCTTAAAACTTAATTTGTTTGATGTCTCTATCTTGAAGCATTTCCTATTGAAAAGTTTTGAAAGAATTCTTTTGGCTGTTGTTTCTACCAATATCCTTACCTCCTTCTAGTCCTAAGGAGTTTGAGCACAGCTCAGACAAACTCAGCAGCTTCCAAGAGCATGGCCCCACATGAGTTTTCAGCAGTGGAGCTGGTTTAGGGGCTTCCCACACAGCACCACAGTTAGTCTCAGGTTGATGCAACGGTTCTTAGGACTGTGCCGTGAACTGGATTACCATCTAAATTGAAGAACAGAAAGAAGGGGCACTGTTTCCCCCACTGCTGTGTTTCAGAAGTTCACTGACAGAGCTGTAGGTAGTTGCCAAGAGCAGGTGGGACAGAGAGAGCGCATGTGGTACCATGCCCTTTTTGTCTTCAGTCTCTGATGTTTTTATATAAATCAGGTTACTCATCAGAAAATTTAATGCTTAGGAAGCAACAGCGACTTTGGCAATCTAATTATGGCAGTATTAAGTTTTCCAATATTTTTGTGAGAGGAGCGCTTGAACGGAGGCCATACCACTGACTTTTACAGGCTTAGTTACTATTCAGGTTTCATTACATTGCTACTTTCCTATTTATTCTGTGGATGGTGATTTTCATACCTTTAATTACAAGGATGTAGCTGCATGACCCCTGAAATTGTTCAGCCTATATTACATAGTATGTTATGTCTGCAAGCACTGAACTTTTTTTTTTTTTGACTGGCTTTTAATCTTCTCCAATATCCTGAGCAGTAGGGCCTGTAGCAATAGGACAAGGGGTAATGGTTTTAAACTAAAAGAGAGTAGATTCAGACTAGATGTAAAGAGGAGATTTTTTACGATGAGGGTGGTGAAACACTGGAACTGGTTGCCCTTTAGGTGTTAATATTGGGACACCTTCATACTGCTTAATGTGGCATTGGACACAATATCTGATTATTATTTGTCTTTTTTTTTCCCTTCAGTTCAGGAAAAATATACTTCCCATGTATTCTTCTATTTTGTTTTCAAGGATCAGTTACTCTGTACTGGTAGGTTTGTAGTGACAGAAGTATATAAATGTCTTTTGATGCAGCCGGTGTTTACTTTCAGCAGTTGTTGGAAGGTTCTGCTTTAGTGCTTTGTTGTTTTCAGCTGATGGTTTTCATTGAGGCATACCAACAGGCAGTTAATGAAGTTATGAAAAATTTGGTGTATCTGATGTGATTGTTGCATTAATATAACCACATTAATTAAGGGTAAGTGGTGCTTAGGTTGAGGTTAAATGTCAGTTTGAGGACTCTTTATGCTTTTTAAAAAGGTATTACTTAATATGATAGTTCGTGTCAAAAATCAAGCTCTTTCTGTAAGCTGCTGTTCTATGTCTATTTTCAGTGGCATCAAGCTAAGCATGGCAGTATTGAAGCCACAAAGGTGGTAATAACACAAATGATGTAGTGACATCATTTCATTTTGACAAACAATTCATTTTGGAATATTAGCGTCCTGTTTTATTGTCACTGTGCTTCAAATGCATGTTGTACTGCCTGATGCTAGGATGACCGAACACTGGAATGGGTTGCCCAGAGAGGTTGTGGAGTCTTTGACCTTGGAGATACTCAGAAGCCACCTGGACGTGGTCCTGGGCAACTGGCTCTAGGTGGCCCTGCTTGAGCAGGGATGATGGACAAGATGACCTCCAGAGGTCCCTTCTCACCTCAACCACTCTGTGCTTCTGTGGTATCTACGTAAAACAGCTAATGGATTGGTAAAATTAAGTGCTTCATAGAAATATTTTACTACTGTTTTGTAAAGAATTTTCACTTCAAGTACAGGAACCTAACTGCTTATGTAACCATTTTTTATTTTCTTTTCCCCCTCCCCTAGTGCTGGCTTAAAGCTCTTGGAAGAAGCCACAATCTCAGTCTGCAAGTCTTTAGGTGAGAAATTGTGACATCTTAACTTTTTTCCATGTGCTTTATCAGAAAAATTAAGAAACAGCGTTCATGTGCACATCCATGTCTTTAGTATACTTAACTCTACTTGTATGTGTTCCACTAGTAAGATTAGTGTAAAGAGTGTGTTTATATATATCCCAGACTTTTAGAAACTTCCATCGTTAACTGTTTTATAGAACTTGAAATGACTGAAAGGTTTAAAACAAGTAACTCGATCCTTACTACCTCTTTTTCCCTCTGCACTCTAAGCTGATCAGTAAGGGGAAAGAATTAATCAGAGGATGAAAGGAAGGGGTAATATAAAAGTGATCAACAATTGTTTCGAGAAGGTAAAAACTAGTTGTGAAAACCTGCCCAGGTTTCTGACAGGTGACTGTTGTGCTGTAGACAAGTCTTGGAAAGGAAGAAGTAAGAGCTCCACATCTGGGATATTTTAAATCCAGGATGAAAAGTATTGTTTAGAGAACAATTATGGAGTAGTAAAGCATTTACTGGCAAATCTTAAAAGAAGAACAAAGCTGTACAGAAAAGCGGACATACTGTGCTTTACGTAGAAATATTTAAGACATTGAAATTTGGTTTCATTCTATGTACTGTTTGAACTAAACAGTGTCAACTTATGCATGCTATATAATCGTGTCTCATTTTTCCTCATCTAGTTGAGAAGAATCCTCGAACAGGAAACCTTGGGTCATTGATTAAAGTCTTTCTTTCTAGAACCAAAGAGTTAAAAATTTCAGCAGAATGTCAGAAGTAAGTACCTGGAAAAAAGCTGTGTGTGCCATTTCAGTTTTTAAATGTTCCTTTTGCTGCTAGCTCTTTGAGTTTTTTACTTTGGTAGTTAACATACTCACAGACCAAAACTTAGAATTCTCTTAAATTGTTGTTTGAAACAGAACAAGTATCTAGTACTTTGCCAAACACAGAAGATTAAGTATAATACATAAATAGATTGCTGGGGAAAAAGACATGTTTGTGTTCATGCTGTGTGTTACATAAACACATTTGTGTACAAATGGTGTAACTTCTGGTTACTATGGGTTTAGAGCTGTTTAAAAATCAACTGACCTTTTTAGCTAAATCTTAATGTATGAAACAGTATTTTATCTTGGAAAAATTTGAAATTGGATTGGATTTGAACACAAACATCTGTATAAAGACATTGCTTTCAAATCATATCATGCATCTGCCATTGGTTTTGCTTGCCCCTTCAGCAGTAGGAAATAACTCTTAAGAGGTTACATGTGCAGCACTGTATAGTTTTTGCAGGAAGCTTTCTGTAATTGTTCCCCCACACCCATAGACAAACGTCCAACTGTCGTCAGATTTAGGGCTTCAAAAAGGAAGACTCTCTTTAATGCCCCCTTGCTCCCAGGACTGCCCTCAACCTTTTTGCTTATATCTGGAGAAAGAAGTTATTCCTGCCTGGATAGCTCCTGCTGCTTTAATCCAAAAATACTTTGAAAATACAGCTTCAAGCAAGAGCTTGACTATATGCTGTTGTATGGGCTTCCCAGCATTTGCTTATTGGGACTCATGAAAATGTAATGAAGCTATATTCCCCTTGCATTCAGAAAGCTTGGAAAATATTTCTGTGTGTTGCATAGAAGAATCTTGCTATATTGTGCTTCTGAAGTCCATAAATGCCTATGGTTATCTGAAAGCTATTTGCCTGGGAAAAGTGCTAAGGTTCAGGGAGCCAGAGTAGCTTTCATATTGAAGCTGTTGAAAATTTTCAAATGCCTGGGTGGCTTGAGTCTATAGTATCTAGAAACCTGTAGAAGTATGCTGAGCCACCTGGTGAGCTCTTCAAAAACTGGTACTTCCGGCAACTGTGGTGTTTTTAACAATACAGACTTAGTTAGTAATAATTAGTTAGGAGTAAAAGTTAGGAACTGTATTCTCTTGGGGGAATAAAAAAAATACTTCTTTTAAATACACTTCCAGTTTGTTTGCTGTAGCATCAACTGAAGGCTCCCTGCTTAAGCACTTTGGCTTTTCCTTGCTTCAACTGTAGGAACCCCTTTGCCTACTCTGGCATGTATTTTCTTAGGGTTTTTGATGCATGTTTGCAGGTCGAGCATTACTGATTCTTGTCTGTTTCTGCTTCTTTTCTAGTCACCTCTTTATTTGGCAGGCTCACAATGCACTGTTTATTATTTGCTGTTTGCTGAAAGTATTCATCAGTCGAATGTCAGAAGAGGAGCTGCAACTTCATTTTACTTATGAAGACAAAGCACCGGGCTCATATGGTAGGTATACACTAGTGCTAGTGAAACAAATATACCACAAGAGACTAAAAAGTTCTGATGTTTGTAGATGTGGCGCTTGGGGACATGGTTTAGTGGTGGACTTGGTAGTGTTAGGTTAATGGTTGGACTTGATGATCTTGAGCATCTTTTCCAACCTAAATAATTCCATGATTCTATGTTTTGTTTAGACTACAAATCCCAAACTTTGCTTTAAGACTAGAAACGAAGTACCAATGAGGTTACGTACAACATATTTACTGTTCAGGACAACCTGTGAGATTGGAAGTATGTAGTCGACAGCAAAACTGATTGACTTCCTTAAGGTCTGAAGTAATTTGGTGTAAACAATCTTCCTTTGTATCATACATGTGAAAGAACACCTTCAAAATGTGATGAGAGCTTTTCATTACATATTGACTGTCATCTGCTAGAATTAAGTGTTTGTTAACAAGCTGTTGACAAGTTACAGGTTCTTACAGCAAAATAGACCTCCTAGAGCAGGGTTTAAGTTGTTTGGTTTATTTTTTCTTAAAGAAAAGAATTTGTATTGAGTTTAACATGGTCATTTATTTACAAACTTAATTTGGCATTTTTTTAAAGAGTTGTTCAGAAGTGCTGCTGTAGACCTACCTTAGCTTTAGTTATTTTCATGCAGTTTGAAAGGTGGTGATGGTTTTCTTCAGAAGAGCAGAAAAGAATTGGGGTGAAGCTGACTGCATACTACTGTAAGAACAGTAATGTTGCAATTATTTAGTGTTTCTTCTCACATATGTTTCATAAACTGGCAGCAGCCAGGGAGTGAATTGAATGCAAATTTTAGGAATCTAGTGAGGGAAGATAACAGTACTATGGTTAGAACTGATGTATTGAAAAGGTAACTGCTAAAATGTAATTAGTGGGCAGTAGTTCATACAAGAGTACAGGAAAACACAAAGAATTTAACCAGAACATTCAAATATAAGTGCATCTCCAGGAAATGGAGCATGTATTATGCAAGATGAAAGATGGCAGGGAAGATCCTCAAATAATCTATCTGTTCTCTTTCTGCTATCTGGTCCTTCTTTTTGAATGTGAATAATGTGAATGTGTTCAAAATCAGTTTGATTACAGCAAAAAGAAAGTCATAACACTGTCTGCCACAAATCTTTGCGTAGTGCTGTATCAAGATGCTCTTACAGAACACGTGATAGATAATGCTGGCACAGGAGCCCTGATTTCCTTTGCTTTGTTGTAAAGATACTGTTGAGTTTGTAATTGCACATTGTTTACAGCATAGAGCCAAAAATGGTCTGGCAAAAAGGACTGGTATCAGAATGCTAATACAGTGCAAGTGAAGTGTGGAAGAACAACCAAAAGTATCTGTGTGGATTTCCCTCAACAGTCTGTCCAGCAAGGACACGTGTTGAGAATGCCTAATAGCTGCTTGCTCACTGAATGGTGAGAACTGTTCATTAAAATCTGTTTAACTCCTTGGCACCCACCGTTGCTCTGGGGAAATCAGACTTCTGGTGTCAAAAGATTAAGTGCTACATTTTAAAATGGCTTAATGTATTTTAAACTGTGATGAGTAATCTCCAAGAATGAAGTCAGCTAACCAATGCATTAGAAATAACACCTGCTTATAATAAGCTATCACTGCAGACTGCCTATGGGTTTATACTTGGTTTAAAAAAATTGCCCACCTCTTGCTTCAGTGGTATAGTGTAGCACAGTAGAATGAGTGGAAAAGCTGAGATGTTTTGTTAGCTTGAACCCCTGCGATTTTTATTGCTTATGCTGGGAGTTCCTCACAGCGTGGTATGAAAAGTGATTCTTGTCACTGGGGTAGATCCATGTTTATACCATGTCTAGTAGCACTTGACTATAATTCACAGTGACATTTATTAGTGATAATTTTGTGCATATTGATGGCAAATGTACTTAGCAATTATCTTTGAGCGGATTGTTTGCTGGATGTTCTTGATTAGGGAGGTAATTGTGTGTGGTCTGCTGATGAGAGCAGGGGATGAAGGCAGGAAACGAGCTCCTCCATCGCTCGCCCCGCTCAGCCGTGGCTCGAGTCCACTGCCGCTTTCGACTCGGGTTTCCGATTGGAGAGGGTTCTTGTGACCTTCCTCAAGGTATTGAGGTTCATAACGTGTTGTGTTTACATAGCCATCGTTTTTGGTTCCTACCAAATCGTCACATAGGGGTTTTTTAAATATATATAGACCGTAGCAATGGGGTGAATGCCTTCCTATATAGCTTTTATGCTTAGCTATAGGAAAAGTGCAGTATCAATAATGGAGTGTAATAAACTGCTGTTGTGTTAGGGCCATTAAAGTGAGCAAAAGAAATGAAATGGGTTTTTGTTTGTATTTTTATAATTAAGTGTAGTTTTCTTGAATCTTTATTTTTTGTCCTTTGGAAACTAGAGCATGCCTTGTTATTGTGAAGTTTACACAGATTTATTAGTACTTTTACTAAAGTTTTATATACTTAACAGTATCTTTGGTGAACATACTTTAGAAATTTTAAGTTGTTCTTAGTTGTCCTTGCTGTCTTTTCATTTACCAGAGCTTGATATTATTTTAATATTCTTCAACTGTGAGCATGATAAAACAAACCTTATAAAATACATTATTACATAATGATATAATGTAAATAAAATATCCATATAGATGAAAGCTTAAATATAGTGTCTGAATTTTGAAGTACTGTTTGCTTATTTTCTTAATGGCTGGTGAGTAGTTACTGGAAAGAACAGTACAACCAACCAACAGCACAAACAACCCCTCTCTCCTACGATCTGTTTTTGTATGCTTTCTTCAATCTCACAGCCTTCTCGGAAAAGGTGACCATTTTTTTCAGGATCATCTTAAAACTCCTTTGGAAATCACTGTGTGGTGGTGTTTGTTTCCCTGTTTAAACTTTGAGTATCCCTTTTCTTTTCCTTCTAGTTGGAGAATATATCCCAGTACCATGTTATGTGAGTTTAAAATACAGCAGCTGGGAACTCCGAGTACATAACTGCAGTGTCAGCACGTCAGGCTGCTCACACTGCAGTCAGTCAGAGCATCAGCACCTGCTGTGCGATATTTGGTATGTCGGGCAGAAGTGCGTACTGTATAATAGTAATGATGTATGGAAAATAACCTTGTCACTGGCTACTCAGCAATATGTTTTGTATTTTGACAGGTTATATATGACATAGCCACTATTGTTTAGTTAGCATTTTTTATAACTGTTTTATCTGGAAGAATTCTCCTCCCAGATTTTGCAGTTCATATGCTTTCACTTCTTCTGAATGTCCAATTTGAGCTTTTTCCTTCTAGGCTGTGTTTTAAGCTCAGAAGAAAGCCGTGCAGTTGTGCTTTGTGTCATAAAATGTAATTATCAAGGTTTTTCATTTTTCAAAAAGTTTGAGTGCATGGATATGTTGTAGCCTAATGTTATAAATCTGTAGTGAATAAATTGCACAAGATCGAGTCCCTGCTAACAGCACTGTTTACTGATTTCCCTCAAGAATAGTCAGACCATTAGTAGAAATTTGTTCCTTTTGACAGTTTTCAGATGGTTTTTTGGCCCAGGAAGTGCAACCTTTGCCTCTTCATCCATAACTGGGAATTTGTGTATAACTTTGGAGGATATTGCGCAACTCTGTAGGAAAATCCTTATAGATTCAGCTGCAAAATCCTGATATTAATTCCTAAACTGGACTCGGCATATGCTGATCTGAAGCTGGAGTTAGTCTTGCTGACACAAATCCTTCATCTTTCAATGAGGCTTCCACTGTCTGTATCCCATAATTTCTGCATATTCTTTAACTGTATTGTGATTCAGAGGTGTAAGAGAGCATATGCTGTGTATTGTATTCTAAGTCAAACCATCGATTCATTTAACCTATTCCCTGACCTGTAGTAGGGAACTTTATTCATTCTCTATAGAGAAGTTTTTATCACAAGGCTGCTAAGGACTGTATTTGGTGTATTACAGCAAATAAGAGGACATAAACGAGGGAATAAATAACAATACTTTTACTGCAACCCTTAAATGATTTCGTGACTGTTCAGCTGTCATATAAAGGAAGTGGGGGATGGCAGTTAGTTTATGTACTCATTATTAACACTGTTAAGTGAAAGTTGGGAGCTTTTGAGAGTCGTCAGAGCTGAAGATCAAACCACAAAACCCAAAGAAGCTTTAAGTCTGCTGATTTTGTCATTAATTGAATTTGTGAGGCTTTTAGGTACGGTTTTACAGGTAATGAATTATTTCATAACAGATGTTCAGGGTCTATCCTATCTGTAGGAGCAGCAGGGCAGAAAAACAAGTAGCATCTAAGATGAGGCTATACTTTGCTATGCCTGAATATCTCACTGACATCAGGCACATCCAGCTGCTACAGCAGCTCAGATCAGGTCGTGACAATACAGTAGTTAGGTTCTTGAGAAGAAAGATTGTTTTACTGTCTGTGTTAGACCCTGTATTGTGGCCAGTGAGGGAGCTGGGCTGGTTTAACTGGAAGTGGAGTCTCCTGGCACGTATACTTTCCTTTGGATAAGCCATTTTGCCTGTATACTGTCTGCTAATCCAGTGTGTGTAATGTGCGTAGCTTTGAAATGTAAAAAAAAAAAAAAAAAAAAATTATTTATGTTTAAAAAAAAAAAAAGCCACCAAAAAACCCCCAAACCAAACAAACCCCACCAAAAAGCCAGAAACATGTTTGAGGACTTAAACATGGCTGATGAAAAATGGTACCACATCATAACTGGGCTTTTTAAAAACTGTGTGTTTGCAGTTACTTCTGCAGTGTGATAGAGCTTAGAAGATGCACCTATGATTCCTCTATTTGCAAGTCTGCTCTAATCTTATCTGGACAGATTCACCCTTTACTTATTTTCCCCAAGGCTTTACATGTGTCTTTGATCCAAGCATGTGATCTATTAATGTGAATGAGTATTGTGTGTATTGTCTTTATCCTGCTATTGAAAGAGGCATTGTTTATGAAAACACATAGTGTTCCGTGTTTATAGCTCTCTCTCACGTTATAGATTTGGCATGCATCCGCCTCATTGTCTTGGCAAGACAAGAATTAAACAAGAATGCGTGTGCCCCAGTGGGGAAAAGGATACATTAATTATTGTAACTGAATCACATTGATTACAGCAATTAAGTTGTTTTTTTAAAAAGAAAAATAGTTTGAGAACAGAGCAGGAAAGACTAACATCTTCCATTCTACGTGATTGTGCTAACCCAATATTTTCTTGCTTTATTTTGAGTATAGTGTCGGGGGGGAAAAGCCCTCTTTCATACTCAGATAACATTATTCTCTCTTCGAATGACTTGTGTATATAGCAAGGTGGAAGAAATGATATTCTTAAGATGTACTCACTTTAGTTTTTTCATCCTTTTTCTTCTCTCTTCCTCCCTTTCCTCAGTTGTCAAGAGAAATAATTAGATACCTTTTGGGAATTAACAGCAGTCTTGCTCTATAAGCATTTTCTGGATTCAAAAAACCTTAGGAAACTGTCACGTCCCAGTTACATTAGAAGACAGTATCTGGGCTTCATTATTGGCTGTGGTTTCTGTCTAAGGTTAAATAGTCCTAGCAGTTCTTGGTTTTTACTAACAGGAGCTACATTGTGTTACTCATGGGGGATTCTATATAAAGGAAACCACGTTTCCGTGATAAAAAACTGATTTCCTTTAGAATGTGCAGTTCACTAGGTGACAATTTTTAATGTGTTTTTAATAAACCGATTGTGGAAAGAAATAATTTTGCTTTATTGTGAGTATTCCCTCTGGTGTGCTTCTTAAAATTGAGTCCTGGATTTAAGAACAAACTTGGGTTAAAGAGAGTAACACCACCATAACCTGGCTATAATGTTGTGTTTATTGCAGGACTTATTTATTTGAAAATACAAAATAAACAAGCATTTGGGTAATCATTGTGCTGCAGTGCTGTAATGCCTATCAGGTAATGCAGAGGGAAAAACTATGCCTGCTCTTAGGCCATTCAGCACTATAAAACCCTATACTTCTCTGTGCTGTAGGTTTCTCTTTCTAATTTTATTTTGAAAGCAGAGAAAATCCTGATGAGCCAAGAGATTTATCTTCTATTTTGTTAGTATTATATGACAACTTCAAATGGTTTAATAAGCTTTTTCCGCAGTAAGTCTTGCAAGTCTTTTGCTACAGTTGCTTTTAAAAATTGTAGTGCTAATGTAAAATACCACCAGTTTTACTGCTTAGAATAGTTGCATCTTTTTAAAACTAATTTTTAATCATCCTGTGCATTTTGTCATATTGTGTATGAGTAGAGAATAATTTCTGCTCACTTAAAATGCACTCTGGAAATTCATGAATCCTTACTTGTCATAGAACTGTAAAAACCTCTTCAATAAATAAGTGTGCATTCATAAAAAAATTGTGTGTAGTTTTAATTGCATAAGAGCAGCAGTGATGTGTATGGTAGGCTGCATTCATTTGACAGATCACAGTTTAGAATATTGTTCCGTGTATGTTAGACAAATGAAACTGTTTTCTATTTGTCTCTGCTTATTCATCACTTGGGATTAAAAAAAGGGATGGGAAAATATGCGAAGTGCAGGGAATTTTGAGAGGAGGCTTGAATTGTGGACCAGTGAGGAGTCACTAGTTCAACTGTTAGTCATCACTTCAACTGTTAGTAATAATGCCATTTATTGTGACCTTGGGTAAATAGTAAAATAAGGCTTGATGTGCTTAGTATTAGCATATTTGTACAATATCAACATCTCATTTAACTTATCCAATTGGTATTAGTTATTTGTTTTATATATAAAAGGGTAAGCATCACCATTTTCTCTGGTGATAATCCCAAGTGCTTTCTAGTTCAGGAAAGAATGCTATCTCCTTAAACTCTTCTACTGTTTGTTCCTTAAGTAAAATGCTTTTCGTCTGGATCGATGGGTTTAAATCTTTGCTTTCTTTTGGTATTTGAAAATCCAGAAAACCTTTGGTATGCTTCTTTTCAGGAACAGAGTGTGAAGACCTCATAGAAGAGTTGCTGTGTTGCCTCATCCAGCTCATTGTTGAGATTCCCCTCTTGTAAGTTGGCTTTTTTTTTTTTTCCAGCCTTCTTGTATAAACTGAGCATTTGAGAGAATATAAAACTTAGAGTGATGGGATTATAATGTTTAAATACTTGTATTTGAATGTTCCATGTGATGGTGCAGTACCGATAATGATAACCTGCTGCCAGTACCAGCCCTGAGTATTCTATTGGAAGCACATGATGAGCATCTCGCACCCAGTTCAAACCATCAACAGAAATTATCCTGTTTTATTTTGTAGGAGTTTTGATGTTTGTTTCAGGTGCCTCTGTCAGCACACAGGCAGTTACTGCTGACTTTTGGCTAGAAATGGTTGGGCTAATTGTACAGGGAAAGGTACATTGGAGGTGTCACTTCATCTCGGGGGGATGCAGTGAGGCGCAAACAAAGGTTCCCCTTTGCAGTTGTGTGGGTTTTTGAACTGCATGTCCATTACATAAATCATATGACTTATTTAATACTAATTTCTGAAATACCAATGAACTGATGTCTGAAAAAGAGAGAAGAGAAATGAGTAAGTGGAAAGTTTCTGTAGATCTCCAGATTTGTTTATATGGCTTTTTTCATGCATCTGCAGTATTTGAGATTTGTTGATTCCACATCTCATTGGGATATGTGTCATGAAACATACTTCAGTATTATATGAAGGAGAACTTCCTTTGTTCTTTGGAAATAAAAATGTTTTTCTACACCTGTCCTGAAAAGTTTTAACTTCATTTTTCCCCAAGATAAACTTTGCCAAAGATAATGTTAGAAGTATCTTTTGTGTTAAATTGCATTGTAATCTGTGCCTAAAATGTAGTGCCCCAGTTAAAGCATCACAGCTTTGAGAGAGTTTCAGACTATCTATTATAGTGTAGTATATACCTCTGCTGATGATTTAGTTTTTGTACTTTGGATTGTTCTTTTGGTTGGAAAGCTGACAAAGATGCAGTAGTTTTTGAAACATTGCTCTCATTAAATACAACTCTGTCAACATTACATGAGGGTTTTGTGTAGGTAGTGTGTAATGAATTAGTGATATGATTTAGAGTGTCATTCTGCAAAGCTTGTCAGGACTTCCTGGAACAGATACACTTTTTGTTTGGAGCAGATTAGAGGAAGTACAAAGGGGTGAAAGGACTGCGATATATGGGCAAGTTCATAAATCCTGCAGGGTTTTATTTTTCTTTCTTGGAAGTCCAATGTGTGTGTGGAGTCCAATATCATTTATTCTGTCTTTCTGGCAGAAAAAGTTTTACAGGAATGATTGGTCTTAACCCTTTTCAACAACTGAACCTGTCAGCATGTCTATGTCTGTGTGAACATGGTTGCTGGGAATGGAAGTAGCTGTTGAAAGCACTTAGTTTACTCTACATTATAATGATAATAATGGGTTATTAAAAAAGGAGAAGTTATAAAGCTGGTCTACATATAATCTTTAATGTTCAGCTGTATTGAAAACATACTCACTTTTCACGAGAGAGAGATGTGGAAGGTTTTGGGGGGTTTTTGTCAAATAAGTTTTCTTAGCTAAATGTTACCTAAAATAGCATGCTACTGAATTTTGAGTAAGATACTAACACGTACAAAAGCATACATTATTGTCTTGTTTACCAGTATAATATGTTTAACAACGTGATAATGCCTTAACTAATGATTGTGTAATGATATTGAAGGGGAAGTAGGGTAGGTGAAAAGAGGTATGGAAAAATTTGCTTTCTCTAATACACAATCCAACTCTGTTCTTCATAGAGATGTTATAAGGCTGAGACATTTTTGTTCACTATAATATTAATTTTTTTTCAGGAGAATGATCAGGTTTATTTTAGTAGTGAGTTTACTTTTTCCTTCCTTCCTTCTCCCTGATCAGAGTTACACTATAATTCTTTCCCTACTTTGTATCAAGGGAGTAGTTAATTTCTGTCTTTAGCTGGAATAAATCAAGAAAATTACAAGCCTAGTATGTGAATTTTGGGAAGGAACAGATTGAGTGCAATACATGAAATATTCAAACTTGTAATGATTTCCGTAGTAGGACTTAGGATCACTTGCCACAGGATAGGCAGCTTTGGCAGCTTACGGTAGCACTGCTAACAGAGTGTCTCTCTGTAAAGCTGCTATTAAAGATGAATTTTTGTTGTGACAGACCATTAAAATCTCCATGCTGAGCCTGTCTTTGAAGCGTCATTCAGAATAGCAAAGTTTTTGTTAGGAGCATTCAATAGCCTTAACAGAGGATTGTCACAATTAGTGTGTCCCTTGGGTTCTGTAGATGCAGTTTCATGAAGGAGTGGATACAGCTGGCAGCTGCTGTCTAAATATATTGCTTCTCTATACCCCAGTTTAAGCTGCTTTTTTTCTCCTTCACCGAAATACTAAGATTATTTTTACAGCATGGAAGACCATCTCCTTGTCCAAACTGCAGGAGCAGAAGTACCTGTATAACAATCCTGCACTCTTTGCTTTTGAAGTTGTTCTAAATATCACGTCAGGTACTTTTTGGTGAAAGCAGTATGCTTCAGAGGTACTATAATTTTTTCCACTCTCTCGATATAATTTCAGATGTGCTGTCTTAATTTTTCTTTTTTTTTCCAAATGTGTTACTGAAGAGTGGACAGCATTGCTGGATGATGCTCTGTAGATACTGTTACAGACTAGTGAGAAATCTGTGATTATAACATAGATCCTGTTGTTCTTCACTGTTGAGTATCATGTTGTGAAGATGTATATCAAAGACAACATGTACTGTTGGGAGGAGAGCTTACAATACCTGTGTGTGATATTTTGCAGGCAGCTACGTAACCTTAGCCCATGTTCCAGACTGACCAAAAGCAAGTGTAAGAGTTTGGGCTTGGCAGGGGCACAGAGTTCATGAAGGCTCGAGTCTGTCCTGAGCGTGGGCAGAGCTTGCCCTCACCTCTGAGCTTGCTCTACTTAGAAGCCTTGGCAGAATGAGCTCATGTCTGCTTACAAAATAACCTACAGACATACTTGGAAAACACAGGTGGGCAGTCTAGCTCAAAATTAATAAGGAAGGTGTGTGAGATGGGAAAGACGACAAATGGTTAAGTCTGTAACCCACCTCTCCATGTCCCTTACTATGAAATACAACTGAAGAACCAAAATGTGTTGATTTTTGTTGGGAAAGGCTGCAGAGATGTACAGCAAAGCATATCTAGGAGTGTCTCAGAATTGTATACGATGAATTTAAGGAACGTATTTCTCAAAGTTAGTTTATATTGAGGAAGGCAAATGTGCTTTAAGGCAGTTAGACTCATCATAGCTAAACCAGGTTGTAGTAGGGACCATGGGACTCTGCAGCATTATGGCTCTGTGTCTCAGAGTTATTAAAAAGATCTTGAATTCCCCTTTTGAAAAACAAGCTCTGCTGCATTGTACAAAATGCCAAGGAAAAGGTTTCACGTTTAATTTTAAGACATTTTATAGAAACTACAGCATTATTGCTTTTCAAGAATTAGGCTTGGGCAGTCCCTTATAACACTTGTGTTACAGTGTGTTGATGTTTGATTTATGGCTCCCTTGGGTATGTTATGGATACTCTGCTTTTTCTTTGGGTTTGTTAATGTTAGCACTCAAGAGTGTACATTAATGATTAAAACTACATAGTCAGCAAAAAGATGCAACTTCAGTATTTAATTGTATGATTTTTATGTAGAAACTATTGCTAACATTTAGTTGCAAGATAGAGCTCCCAAGGCTTTAAATTATGAAGGCTTCTTTCAGCAGCTTGTTAAGAGCTGGTATACATAACTGAACATCTGGTTGTTATCAGTACATTTTCACTTCATTAAGAACTACAAATACATATGGAGGAAAAATGAAATACTGTGATCTTGTTACATCACTGTTAAGTAGCACCCTGTGGTGCCAGTAGAAGTTAGTTGATATTTCTATTACATTGCATTATTTTCTGTAGTTACAATTGTTTTAGGTTGCAATCTTTCTTACTTCCAAATATAAATGTTAACAGTGTTTTGACTCATTTAAGGATGCTCACTACATTTCCTGGGAGCTTAAAAGTCGGATGTAGGAGGAAGAAGGGCGATATAATTGATTATAAAGCTCTACAGAATCATTGCAATGTAGGAATGATGCCATGTACAGGTGATGAGAAATGTTTAGGCTTTTTTTTCGTTGCTAATTGTGAGCAGTGAAGAGGTTAAGAACTGTTTACTCTCCTATTTCAGGAGTGTCGTATTTCTAATTTTTTTGTTACTTTAAAAACAATAAGTCAGAATAGTGCTTTTTTTAAAAAAGGACTATTTAAGGAACTTTTATCAAGATTGTAGTAGCTCCAATATTTGAAGAGCTATTTGACTTCAGCTTTTTTGGCAACTTTGTCTAATCATCAAAGGGAAACTTCCATCTGTTGAAACTTAGGTTGAAGCTAGCAAAAATATCCAAACTGAAAGAGATTTGTATTGCTTCACTTTGAAGATCCTCAAGGTTTAAGACTGTTGTGCTCTGTGTAGGAGGGATCTGATGAGTATAAAGGGAGTTTTATTTGTTGCTGCACCTTGTGGTGGTGCAGCAAATGAAAAAAATATGTATTTATTTTGATTTTCTTCATTACTCTTATATCCGTTTCTCTTTTCTGATGGCAGTTGTGTGGCTTCTTAAGTGTCTAAAGGTCCTAAGCAGAATTTGTGTCTCATATTCTTCTTTCTGTTCCAAGTCTATTCTAATTTAGTTTTTATTTTAGACTTAGATCAGTGTTTCTCTATGACCTGCCTTTTCACTAGCTGTGCTTTAACTTACATTCAACTTATAAAAAACTTTCTAATCACAGAGCATAGTATCAGAGGTATGTACTGTTTATGATACATCGTGCTGTATATTCAAGCTCCTAATAATCTGCGTTCTCTGTTATGGTTTTCAGCCCTGTCTTCACAAAAGATACTGGATGCATCTTGAAAAATACCTGCTTGCTAGTATTTGGGTTTGGTTGTTGGTCTGGGCAGCAAAGACACCCAGGCACTGAAGTCGAGCATATCTCTTTCTGGCACCTTAAGAGTTTGCAGACTGTTTCAAAGCGGTGACAGTGACCAGGTTGACAGGCATAAGCCTTTTTTCTCCATTGCCTAGACAAGCATGAGACATAAAGAGATTATTGCTGCCACTACATCAAGATGGCTCTGTCTTGAAACCAGCACATCTGAGAAGTGGTGTTATAGAGAGACTGTAGAGCAGGTCTGCCGTTCACGCAGGCTGCACGGCTGGAACACGGGACGTGATTCGTCTGGTCTGGCTCTGTCCAGATCTCTGCAATGGTCTGTGGTAGCTTTTTGAGCACATGGGTCATCTCTGTGGCTGCCTTTTCCCTGAAGTTTGAAAGCTACACAAGCCCAGTCATTTGAGCTGTCCATTTTTATGGGTATTTGGATTGTTCTCGTGTTCTGTTCTTTGAAGGTGAGGTCTTTCACTTAGATTTAGTGAGTATTGCTAACAAGAGTTGTCGGTATGAAAGGTAAATACAGAAGAATATAGATTCTCTGTGCAACATTTAAGTCCTAGACTTTTTCTAATATTTTTAATTTCTAGAGGGAAGAACTGAATGCCAGTGGGGTGAAAACGTACACAGCCATGTAGAGATGGTTTAGGAATAGGTCTGGGAATCAAGGGTCTTGAATCCAACTGTCATTTTAATCCTTTAGATACTCTCTTTAGAGTATTTCCGTCTTTTTTGTTTTCTCACTCTCATTCTGTCTCTCAGTCAAGAGTATCCAGTGCGGGGGAGATGCAGTAGGAAATGTCAGAGATGCTCTCTGTTTCCAGTTGGTGTTTCTTGAGTGCCCCTCTGGGACATCTCCCCAGTGTTTGGAGTCAGCTGTAATGAGCATAGTGCGTTATCGGCTGCCATGGTGCGTGTGTGGCATCAATGGCTGTAAAATTAGGAGTGATTCCAAGAGGAAAGATTATGTTCGCTTTGAGTTGTTGTACTTGTATCCTGAGACTGATAACCAGATATTCTACTTGCTTTTCAGCTTTCAAAACTGATCCTATTCTCTGTGGTGACTCCTCTTTCACCTTTCTGGTGGGCCCTCAGGAAGCAGGGAAATGAAACCTGGTTCCTGTACGATTTGAGAGTTTTTGTATGAATCAGCCCTTTTGGCAACTATCCTAAATTAGAAAATGAGTTACCTTTTAACCTTTTAATACTCAGAGTAGACAGCTCTGGCTGGGTGAAAGTTCAGGAAAATATTTAAACTGGGAGGTGGTTTGGTCTAGGGGTATGACTTCAAATTCAGAGGTTTGTTTCTGACTGTTCAGGCTGTTTGCTCTGTAGGTGTGAAATAATTTATGAGCTCTCAGCCTCTGTTTGCTAAGGTATAGAAATAGCTGCATTTCATTGAGTAATTAAAGTGTTTACAACAGCATGTGCCTTCAGAGTGGTAATTGGAGTTCCTAGCTGAGATTTTCTTATATATTGCCTCTGCGCTTCATCTTGGTTCCTCTTTCACAGAGCTCCCTCTCGGAGGCAGGGAACAAAGCTGAGTGATGTGGTGAGCCCAGAAAGCAGTTGTGAGCAGAGCTTGGCATTGGAGAGAAGCCAGCAGCAGCAGGATGGTGACACATAGGTAGATTGTTGAAGTTCTCAGTAGATGACACTGATAGAAGGTCATCCACATGGTTTTGAATGGAAAAAACAGATGCCAGGACACTGGGGAGCTGAGGTTTTGACAGGATCATAGTTCTTGTTCTGTGGGGGGTGATTGCATCATTTGGAAACAGTAATTATGCTAGTGCCTCTCCCCTTACCAACTTAGATACATAAGCTGCTGGTAGCATCAGATTCCGGCGAACTGCTTCTATTGCTCTTACGTGAGTCTGCAGGAGTAGACAAGCATATTTTGGTTTTTGTGTTTTCCCCACAGGCTACAATTGACAGATGGCCTTGCTATTATGATGTTCACGTTTTGGTCTGCTTCAGACTCCAGCATTTTCTTTGTAGCTCAGAAGAAATCTACTTCGAAACCTAGTGATGTGTCATGGTGTAGCATCTGTTTGCTGTGTGGTACCATTTAGTGTGAGCGCTTGTCTGTGGGTGCAAGTAATGGCAAGTGTTCAAGCTATTGCAGTTGGAAGAGTTATTGCTCAGGCAGGTTCCCTTAACTGGCTGCTTGTCTGTGCTCTTTTCCTGTTTCCACCACAAAAAAGATCTTTCATTTTTGTTAAAGATTACTGTTTTGACCATAGGCCTCTTTTTCAGACATTTGGAACTTTTTTTAGTGCAGTATCAGCATTGTGATATATTTGAAATAAGTGTCTGTAAAAGGATAAAGTGAAATCTTGGTCCAGTTAAAGCCAACAAAACGTTGTCAGAGTGTGATAGGCAGATAGGTGGTCTGGTGCTGTTCTCAAGCCCCAAATGCCTGAAGGTTGATAGCTCTGATGGAATTTACAAGTCTGCCACCACAATTAATAAATGAAATAAATCAATTAAAATGTATGTTCTTGATGCAAGACCAGAAGAGGAGTGATATTCTTTCCAGTTTGTATCCTGGAAGAATTACTTACTCTACCAATTTCTTCCAAAGCAGTACTTCTTTTAAGTCTAAATGCAGTGCTGCTTTAAAGCAGTACTCCCAGGGCCATAGGTGTGTCAAATTAGAGTCCAGGACCTCTGCTATCTATCTGACAAAAGGGATTAAGATGGAAAGTGTCGCTGACTTACTAGAATTTTTGTCATTTGGTTTTAATGACTTGTCACCAAAAGATTACTATAACAAATTGTACATGGTTGTTTAAAAGCATTCATTGAAATGATCTGGTATCATTGCTTTTGGAAGGAATCCATTGACCTATCAACTGTTTCTCATTGAAATGTAGATACTAAAAAGTGTGTTCAAGATACGCACACGTTTATGTTACGTTAGCATCTAGGAGTCTTGCATTTTGGAGCTCAAGTTGTCATTCTCTAAAGAATTAATAATTTACAATAATAATGGATACATATGATAAGTCTTTGCTTTAGAGACTAAATGTGTGTATATAGGGTTTGTTGCCAGAAATCAGTTTTAACTTGGGTGTCACAAGAACCCGGACCTATTCCATCTGGTTAAAGAAACAGGTGCTTGCTTTGTGTCACTGTGTAAGAAATGTGATACCAAGGAGGACAGCTACTTGTAATAAGGAGAGAACCCAAACGCAGGAGAGAAACGATTGCCGTGATTTCTAGAGTTCAGTCTATGCCAGATTGTTCCCTCATGAAAGAAGCACGTCTTAAGAGGAACAAAAGAATAATATTTGTTAGCTTGTCTACCCGATATGGGAATATGTCTTCCAGTGTGAAGGAGAGAGAGAAAAAGAAAAAAAATTAAGTGAGAATAACTATTGAAATCTCCAAAAAGAGAAAATCCAGAACGAGGGGGGAAAAAACCCCCAAACCTGTGTATGCTTTGGTACATTGGTCTATGAAGTCCATTTTCGTGGGACATGAGCTTTATCTGAGTTCTGTGGATTTTGTTTGCTTTATAAGACACTTTGGAAGGAAAAAAAAAAAAACCAACCACAGAAACTCAACTCATCATGCAGTTCTTCTGGTTTTCTGAAATAGCTAAATAATTTTGACATGTAATTGATACATGAGTTCATTATTTCTAGTTTCCTCCTTATCTGCAAGCAAACAGTTTTCAGAGGAAGTTGGAGATCAGTGTAAGTTCCATGTAAAGTCTTTCTATATGACCAATAGCTTTGAATAATAATAATAAAAAATAATCAAACCCACCCCCCCATTCTATAGTCTCTCAATATAAATAAACAGTATTTTCTTTGAAGTTAAAAGAGGTTCCTGATAGTTCTTGTGACCCTTTAGAAATGCTTGAGTTTCAGAAACTGTACATTTGACCCTTGGCGGAGAAAATAATTTTCCTCTGAAGCTTTATCCTTGTGCTGATAAATTAAGGGTGACTGTAGCTGAGGGGTTACCCCAGCTATCAGGACTCTGGTTGTGTTTATGTCAGAGCAGATTTAATTTGAACAGATTCTACAGGTTGAGTGGAATGTTTCTGCAGTTAAATGTGCCTTAACTGGGTTTTGAATCAAAAGAAAATGAGAATAACTCACTAACTGCAACTGCATGAATTTAGCTTTCTTTCTATTTTTTTTCTTTCAGAGTTATATGAGGGTATTGAAAGCAGATCTTTTTTTCCCCCAAAAATGTACTTAATACATTACAGTAACCTCTTTGTTTATTTCTTTGCACCGAATCTTAGAAAAATAGAGAAGAATTTTGTAATGTCTCCTCAAATTTGATATTCCACTTGTATGGTTTGTCAGAAAAATAAATGAATGAATGATTGAAATGGAGAAAAAGTATAGTAGACTCTAAAATTTGTTTCCTCTCAGCAGAGTGACCCAGTGGATGTTGTAGTGTGTCACGAAGTTAGCCTTTTCATTCATCAACTCAGGGTTGGAGATGTTATTCTTGTATTCTCAGCCTTGGTAATGATAAGCCTCTGATTTTTTTTTTTTTTTTTTTCTATAGCTAAAAAGCATTTTTTCCAAGCTGTTGTTTTTATTTTGATAGAAAAACCTTTCTTAAATTTTTTTTTGCTGGTGGCTAAACCTCTAATAATCCATATATATCAGTCTTCCTTGCTTTGCTTGGGATGAACATGGGTAGTGGATGGCAAAGCATCACTGTTCTGGAGAGGGAGTGGGAGCCATTCCTAGCTCAGCCTTGCTTCTGGCGGAGATGAATTTGCAGTGGAACCAGATCACAGTGTAACCTCTGGCCTGATCTAATTATCAGCATTTACACTGGCTAACTTCCTCAGTAGTGGGCAAAAAGTCAGGTAACTCACAAAAACTAAAAGGAATTACAATGTACTTCATGATTTTAAGGAAGAATGTTATTCAAGCAGTATGTTTCTTCCTGACATATAGCTTACAATGTTACAAATTCAAATACTGAAATTATGCAAGAGAAAACAAAACCAGAGACTTTGCATAACCTTCACTTTCAAAAACATTTTTGTATCAAAGTAGTGTGGTTCTGTGGACTGTGATGCAGGAAATTGTGACTCCAGTTTGCTCTTGACTTTGAGCAAATCACTAGCATGCTCTTTGCTCAGAAGCTCTGGCCTAGAGCTACTGCAGAAGAGCTTAACTTAAGCTGTCTGTACACTGTGATGCATGAAACTCCTCTTCTCATGCTTTACGGTAATGCACCTTATTTACAGTATTTCTACCAGCACGCTTGAGAATATTAAAGTAGTTGAGTGTGCTGAAAACCAGGCTGATTTCTTCTAAATGAAATCCTGTTCATTTTGGTAAGGACCACACCAGTTCTGATCCTGAGACTAATGAAGAGTTTTTTTGGCCAGTCTTTTCTGTGGTTAATTATCTTGTTTCAAGAGAGATTGCACTGTAGTTTTCAAGTCATTGTTATTTGAAAGAGCACTTAGTTTTACGTTTATGCTTGTTTTAACTCTTAAGAATAAAATTTTTGGAAGGTGACGTTGTAACAAAGAAAAACTTAGCATCACTGCTTAAACATGCATTGATGCTTTGCCTTTTTTTTTTTTTTTTTAAATAGAGATACTATAAAATCTTTGAATTTGAGAAGTAAAGATAGATTTTGAATTTCCAATAGGTCCCAGGTGTCAAAAAAACCTTGATAATTGATGCTGGACAGCTTTTGTAACTTAATGATATTTGATTGTGAAGCATACAGTGGAAATTAAATAGTAACAGTGGGGGAAACTTTAAAAGTACTTAATGACAATCTTTCTAATGGATTACAGGATGGTACTGTTACACCAAATGAAGTATCTCCTTACTTTTGGAGGAGGTAGAAATGGTCTTTGGTTGAAAGCAAGAACGATACTGGTTCATGTCCAAGTTATTTCATTGTGTTTTAAAAGGTTTTGTATAGTCTGCAATCTATGACCGATTAAGGAGGCAAATGCCATTTTTCTCCTCTTTTTAAAAATAAGATATGTCACAAAGACATTATAGGCAGAGGTGGGAACAGAAAGCACAAGATATCCCAAATAGTGGATCTCTCATCCATTTTGCTGCACAGCCTTTCCTAATTAACCTTAACTTAATGAGCTTTGCTAAACTGTCTGGTATCAGTATTTAATCAGTACAGCACATTCTTTGGGATTGGCTGTAATATCTTCAGACTTCACTGTTACCTCAAAAATACCATTTAAAACTAAACAATTGTATGTAGTATCTTGATATTCTGAGCATTTCTTACACAAAGTAGCATTTGTGTATTATATTCCTGTCTTAGGGATCCACTTTTCCTGGCAGATGGACCTGTGTTTGGTTAGCTGGACTTTTCCCTGACTTTAGCATGATGTTTTTATGACAATTTTATTTAACAGGACAAAGGACACATTTTTGAGATAAATTTATTATTTTTAGAGTGAAGCATAGTCTGAAAATTGCAGCTGGAATGTTCTGGGCAATACCTCAATGTTTTTACATTGTCTTCTGGTGGGG